>OX637863.1:34062819-34080319 GCA_951802705.1 Netelia virgata | reverse complement strand
AATTGAAAAAAACCAAATGTTGAGAAAGAAAAAAAAAATTTGGAAAAAAAAAAAAAAAAAAATTTGGAAAATTTATTTTTTTTTTATTTTTAATTACATAAAAAAATTCATAATTTGAAAAAAAAACATTTGAGAAAAAAAAAACAAAAAAAAAAATTTGGAAAAAAAAAAAAAAAAATTTGGAAAAAAAAAAAAAAATTTGGAAAAAAAAAAAAAAAATTTGGAAAAAAAAAAAAAAAATTTTTTAATTAAAAAAAAAAAAAAAATTTGAAAAAAATTTAAATATTTTTTAATTAAAAAAAAAAAAAAAATTTGAGAAAAAAAAAAAACAAAATTTGGAAAAAAAAAAAAAAAAAAATTTGGAGAAAAAAAAAATTAAAAAAAAAAAAAAAATTTGAAAAAAAACAAAATTTGAGAAAAAAAAAAACAAAAAAATTTGGAAAAAAAAAATTTGAGAAAAAAAGAAAAAAAAAATTTGGAAATTTTTTTTTTTTTTTTAAATTACAGAAAAATAATAATTTGAAAAAAAAAATTTGAGAAAAAAAAAAAAAAAAAAAATTTCAAAAAAAAAAATTTGGAGAAAAAAAAAATTTGGAAAAAAAAACTTTGGAAAATTTTTTTTTTTTCATTTTAAATTACATAAAAAAAATTAATAATTTGAAAAAAAACAACATTTGGGAAAAAAAAAAAAAAAAAATTTGAAAAAAAAAAAAAAAAAATTTGGAAAAAAAAAAAATTTGAAAAAAACCAAAATTTGAGAAAGAAAACGAAAAAAAAAAAATTTGGAAAAAAAAAAATTTGAGAAAAAAAAAAAAAAAAAAAATTGAAAAACAAAAAAATTTCAGAAAAAAAAAAAAAAAAAATTTGGAAAAAAACAAAAAAAAATATTTGAGAAAAAAAAAAAAAAAAAAAAAATTTGGAAAAAAAAAAAAATTAAAAAAAAAAAAATTTGAAAAAAACCAAATGTTGAGAAAGAAAAAAAAAAAATTTGGAAAAAAAAGATTTGAGAAAAAAAAAAAAAAAAAAAATTTGAGAAAAAAAAAACAAAAAAAAAAATTTGGAAAATTTTTTTTTTTTTTCTTAAATTACAGAAAAAATAATAATAATTTGAAAAAAAAAAAAATTTGAGAAAAAAAAAAAAAAAAAAAAATTTCAGAAAAAAAAAAAAAAATTTGAAAAAAAAAAAAATTTCAGAAAAAAAAACAATAAAAAAAATTTAGAAAAAAAAAAAAAAAAAAATTTGGAAAAAAAAAAAAAAAAAAATTTGGAAAAAAAAAAAAAAAAAATTTCAGAAAAAAAAAAATTAAAAAAAAAAGCTTTGGAAAAAATTTTTTTTTTTATATTAAATTACATAAAAAAAAATAATAATTTGAAAGAAAAACTTTCCGAAAAAAAAAAAATTTGATAAAAAACAAAATTTGAGAAAAAACAAAAAAAAAAAAAATTTGGAAAAAAAAAAAAAAAATTGGAAAAACAAAAAAAAAATTTGGAAAATTTTTTTTTTCTTAAATTACAGAAAAAATAATAATAATTTGAAAAAAAAAAAATTTGAGAAAAAAAAAAAAAAAAAAAAATTTGAAAAAAAAAAAAATTTGGAAAAAAAAAAAAAAAAAAATTTGGAAAAAAAAAAAAAAAAAAAAATTTTGAAAAAAAAAAAAAAAAAATTTTCAGAAAAAAAAAAAAAATTTGAAAAAAAACAAAATTTGAGAAAAAAAAACAAAAAAAAAAATTTGGAAAAAAAAAAAAAAAATTTTTTAATTAAAAAAAAAAAAAAAAATTTGAGAAAGAAAACGAAAAAAAAACAATTTGGAAAAAAAAAAAAAAAATTTTTTAATTGAAAAAAAAAAAAAAATTTGGAAAAAAAACATTTTTTTTTAAATTACACAAAAAAAAAATTTGAAAAAAAAAAATTTGAGAAAAAAAAAAAAAAAAATTTGAAAAAAAAAAAAAAAAAATTTGGAAAAAAAAAAATTTGAAAAAAACCAAAATTTGAGAAAGAAAACGAAAAAAAAAAAATTTGGAAAACAAAAAATTTGAGAAAAAAAAAAAAAAAAAAAATGGAAAAACAAAAAAATTTGAGAAAAAAAAAAAAAAAAAAATTTGGAAAAAAACAAAAACAAATATTTGAGAAAAAAAAAAAAAAAAATTTGGAAAAAAAAAAAAAAAAAAATTTGGAGAAAAAAAAAATTAAAAAAAAAAAAAAAAATTTGAAAAAAAACAAAATTTGAGAAAAAAAAAAAAAAAAAAAATCGGAAAAAAAAATATTTGGAAAAAAAAAAAATTTGAAAAAACCAAAATTTGAGAAAGAAAACGAAAAAAAAACAAAAATTTGGAAAAAAAAAAAATTTGAGAAAAAAAAAAAAAATTTGAAAAAAAAAATTTCAGAAAAAAAAAAAATTTGAAAAAAAAAATTTCAGAAAAAAAAAAAAATTGAAAAAAAACAAAATTTGAGAAAAAAAAAAAAAAAAAAATTGAAAAAAAAAAAAAAAAATTTCAGAAAAAAAAAAAAATTAAAAAAAAAAAACTTAGGAAAAATTTTTTTTTTTATTTTAAATTACATAAAAAAAAATAATAATTTGAAAGAAAAACTTTCAGAAAAAAAAAAAAAATTTGAAAAAAAACAAAATTTGAGAAAAAAAAAAAAAAAAAAAATTTGGAAAATTTTTTTTTTTTCTTAAATTACAGAAAAAATAATAATAATTTGAAAACAAAAAAAATTTGAGAAAAAAAAAAAAAAAAAAAATTTCAGAAAAAAAAAAAAAAATTTGAAAAAAAACAAAATTTGAGAAAAAAAAACAATAAAAAAAATTTGGAAAAAAAAAAAAAAAAAAAATTAAAAAAAAAAAAAAAAAATTCAGAAAAAAAAAAAAATTAAAAAAAAAAACTTTGGAAAATTTTTTTTTTTTTTAATTTTAAATTACATAAAAAAAAATAATAATTTGAAAGAAAAACTTTCAGAAAAAAAAACAAAATTTGATAAAAAACAAAATTTGAGAAAAAAAAAAAAAAAAAAAAATTTGGAAAAACAAAAAAAAAATTTGGAAAAATTTTTTTTTTCTTAAATTACAGAAAAAATAATAATAATTTGAAAAAAAAAAAAATTTGAGAAAAAAAAAAAAAAAAAAAATTTCAGAAAAAAAAAAAAAAATTGAAAAAAAAAAAATTTGTGAAAAAAAAAAAAAAAAAAAAATTGAAAAAAAAAATTTCAGAAAAAAAAAAATTTGAAAAAAAAAATTTCAGAAAAAAAAAAAATTTGAAAAAAAAAATTTCAGAAAAAAAAAAAAAAATTGAAAAAAAACAAAATTTCAGAAAAAAAAAAAAAAAAAAAAATTTGGAAAATTTTTTTTTTTTCTTAAATTACAGAAAAAATAATAATAATTTGAAAAAAAAAAAAATTTGAGAAAAAAAAAAAAACAAAAATTTCAGAAAAAAAAAAAAAATTTGAAAAAAAAAAAAATTTGTGAAAAAAAAAAAAAAAAAAAAATTTCAGAAAAAAAAAAATTTGAAAAAAAAAATTTCAGAAAAAAAAAAAATAAAAAAAAAAAAATTTCAGAAAAAAAAAAAAAATTAAAAAAAAAAAACTTTGGAAAAATTTTTTTTTTTTATTTTAAATTACATAAAAAAAAATAATAATTTGAAAGAAAAACTTTCAGAAAAAAAAAAAAAAATTTGAAAAAAAAAAATTTGAGAAAAAAAAAACAAAAAAAAAATTTGGAAAAAAAAAAAAAAATTTGGAAAAAAAAAAAATTTGAGAAAAAAAAACAATAAAAAAAATTTGGAAAAAAAAATTTGGAAAAAAAAAAAAAAAAAAAATTTGGAAAAAAAAAAAAAAAAAATTTGGAAAAAAAAAAAAAAAATTTTTTAATTAAAAAAAAAAAAAAAAATTGAGAAAAAAAAAAAAAAAAAATTTGGAAAAAAACAAAAAAAAAATTTGGAAAAAAAAAAAAAAAAAAATTTGGAAAAAAAAAATTGGAAAAAAAAAAAAAAAAAAAAATTTGGAAGAACAAAAAAAAAATTTGGAAAATTTTTTTTTTTTCTTAAATTACAGAAAAAATAATAATAATTTGAAAAAAAAAAAAATTTCAGAAAAAAAAAAAAAATTTGAAAAAAAACAAAATTTGAGAAAAAAAAACAATAAAAAAAATTTGGAAAAAAAAAAAAAAAAAAATTTGGAAAAAAAAAAAAAAAAATTTTTAATTAAAAAAAAAAAAAAAAATTTGAAAAAAAAAAAATTTTAATTAAAAAAAAAAAAAAAATTTGAGAAAAAAAAAAAAAATTTGGAAAAAAAAAAAAAAAAAAAATTTCAGAAAAAAAAAAAAAATTTGAAAAAAAACAAAATCTGAGAAAAAAAAACAAAAAAAAAATTTGGAAAAAAAAAAAAAATTTGGAAAAAAAAACAAAGTTAAAAAAAAAAACAAAATTTGGAAAAAAAAAAAAAAAATTTTTTTAATTAAAAAAAAAAAAAAATTTGGAAAAAAAACATTTTTTTTTTAAATTACACAAAGAAAAAATTTGAAAAAAAAAATTTGAGAAAAAAAAAAAAAAAAAATTTGGAAAAAAAACAAATTTGAAAAAAACCAAAATTTGAGAAAGAAAACGAAAAAAAAACAAAAATTTGGAAAAAAAAAAAAAAAATTAGAAAAAAAAAAAAATTGAGAAGAAAAAAAAAAAAAACTTGGAAAAAAAAAAAATTTTAAAAAAAAAATTTGGAAAAAAAACAAAAAAAAAATTTAAGAAAAAAAAAAAAAAAAAAAAAATTTGGAAAAAAAAAAAAAAAAAAAGTTTGGAAAAAAAAAAAAAAAAAATTTGGAAAAAAAAAAAAAAAATTTTTTTAATTAAAAAAAAAAAAAAAAATTTGAAAAAAAAAAAAATTTTTAATTAAAAAAAAAAAAAAAATTGAGAAAAAAAAAAAAAAAAAATTTGGAAAAAAACAAAAAAAAAATTTGAAAAAAAAAAAAAAAAAAAATTTGGAAAAAAAAAAAAATTTGAATAAAACCAAAACTTGAGAAAGAAAACGAAAAAAAAAAAAATTTGGAAAAAAAAAAAAAATTTGAAAAAAAAAAAAAAATTTGGAAAAAAAAAAAAAAAATTTTTTTAATTAAAAAAAAAAAAAAATTTGAAAAAAATTTAAATATTTTTTAATTAAAAAAAAAAAAAAATTTGAGAAAAAAAAAAACAAAATTTGGAAAAAAAAAAAAAAAAAATTTGGAGAAAAAAAAAATTTAAAAAAAAAAAAAAAATTTGAAAAAAAACAAAATTTGAGAAAAAAAAAAAAAAAAAAAAATTTGGAAAAAAAAAAAAAAAATTTGGAAAAACAAAAAAAAAATTTGGAAAATTTTTTTTTTTCTAAAATTACAGAAAAAATAATAATAATTTGAAAAAAAAAAAAATTTGAGAAAAAAAAAAAAAAAAAAAAATTTCAGAAAAAAAAAAAAAATTTGAAAAAAAAAAAATTTGAGAAAAAAAAACAATAAAAATAATTTGGAAGAAAAAAAAAAAAAAAATTTGGAAAAAAAAAAAAAAAAATTTTTAATTAAAAAAAAAAAAAAAATTGAGAAAAAAAAAAAAAAAAAAATTTGGAAAAAAACAAAAAAAAAATTTGGAAAAGAAACAAAAAAAAAAATTTGGAAAAAAAAAAAAAATTAAAAGTTTGGAAAAAAAAAAAAAAAAAATTTGGAAAAAAAAAAAAAAAATTTTTTTAATTAAAAAAAAAAAAAAAAATTTGAAAAAAAAAAAAAATTTTTAATTAAAAAAAAAAAAAAATTGAGAAAAAAAAAAAAAAAAAATTTGGAAAAAAACAAAAAAAAAATTTGGAAAAAAAAAAAAAAAAAAATTTGGAAAAAAAAAAAAAAAAAAAATTTGGAAAAAAAAAAAAATTTGGAAAAAAAAAAAAAAAAATTTGGAAAAAAAAAAAAATTTGAATAAAACCAAAACTTGAGAAAGAAAACGAAAAAAAAAAAAAATTTGAAAAAAAAAAAAAAATTTGGAAAAAAAAAAAAAAAAAATTTGGAAAAAAAAAAAAAAAATTTGAAAAAAATTTAAATATTTTTTAATTAAAAAAAAAAAAAATTTGAGAAAAAAAAAAAACAAAATTTGGAAAAAAAAAAAAAAAAAAATTTGGAGTAAAAAAAAAATTTAAAAAAAAAAAAAAAATTTGAAAAAAAACAAAATTTGAGAAAAAAAAAAAAAAAAAAAAATTTGGAAAAAAAAAAAAAAATTTGGAAAAACAAAAAAAAAATTTGGAAAATTTTTTTTTTTTTTAAAATTACAGAAAAAATAATAATAATTTGAAAAAAAAAAAAATTTGAGAAAAAAAAAAAAAAAAAAAAATTTCAGAAAAAAAAAAAAAATTTGGAAAAAAAAAAATTTGAGAAAAAAAAACAATAAAAAAAATTTGGAAAAAAAAATTTGGAAAAAAAAAAAAAAAAAAATTTGGAAAAAAAAAAAAAAAAAATTTGGAAAAAAAAAAAAAAAAATTTTTAATTAAAAAAAAAAAAAAAATTGAGAAAAAAAAAAAAAAAAAATTTGGAAAAAAAAAAAAAAAAATTTGGAAAAAAAAAAAAAAAAAAATTTGGAAAAAAAAAAAATTTGGAAAAAAAAAAAAAAAAAAATTGGAAAAAAAAAAAAAAAAATTTGGAAAAAAAAAAAATTTGAATAAAACCAAAATTTGAGAAAGAAAACGAAAAAAAAAAAAAAATTTGGAAAAAAAAAAAAAATTTGAAAAAAAAAAAAATTTGGAAAAAAAAAAAAAAAAATTTGAGAAAAAAAAACAAAAAAAAAAAAAATTTGGAAAAAAAAAAAAATTGAAAAAAATTTAAATATTTTTTAATTAAAAAAAAAAAAAAATTTGAGAAAAAAAAAAAACAAAATTTGGAAAAAAAAAAAAAAAAAATTTGGAGAAAAAAAAAATTTAAAAAAAAAAAAAAAATTTGAAAAAAAACAAAATTTGAGAAAAAAAAAAAAAAAAAAAAATTTGGAAAAAAAAAAAAAAAATTTGGAAAAACAAAAAAAAAATTTGGAAAATTTTTTTTTTTTCTAAAATTACAGAAAAAATAATAATAATTTGAAAAAAAAAAAATTTGAGAAAAAAAAAAAAAAAAAAAATTGGAAAAAAACAAAAAAAAAATTTGGAAAAAAAACAAAAAAAAAAATTTGGAAAAAAAAAAAAAATTAAAAGTTTGGAAAAAAAAAAAAAAAAAAATTTGGAAAAAAAAAAAAAAAAATTTTTAATTAAAAAAAAAAAAAAAAATTTGAAAAAAAAAAAAAATTTTTAATTAAAAAAAAAAAAAAAATTGAGAAAAAAAAAAAAAAAAAATTTGGAAAAAAACAAAAAAAAAATTTGGAAAAAAAAAAAAAAAAAAAATTTGGAAAAAAAAAAAAAAAAAAAATTTGGAAAAAAAAAAAAATTTGGAAAAAAAAAAAAAAAAATTTGGAAAAAAAAAAAAATTTGAATAAAACCAAAACTTGAGAAAGAAAACGAAAAAAAAAAAAAATTTGGAAAAAAAAAAAAAAAAAATTTGGAAAAAAAAAAAAAAAAATTTTTTTAATTAAAAAAAAAAAAAAATTTGAAAAAAATTTAAATATTTTTTAATTAAAAAAAAAAAAAAATTTGAGAAAAAAAAAAAACAAAATTTGGAAAAAAAAAAAAAAAAAAATTTGGAGTAAAAAAAAAATTTAAAAAAAAAAAAAAATTTGAAAAAAAACAAAATTTGAGAAAAAAAAAAAAAAAAAAAAATTTGGAAAAAAAAAAAAAAAATTTGGAAAAACAAAAAAAAAATTTGGAAATTTTTTTTTTTTTTTTAAATTACAGAAAAAATAATAATAATTTGAAAAAAAAAAAAATTTGAGAAAAAAAAAAAAAAAAAAAAATTTCAGAAAAAAAAAAAAAATTTGGAAAAAAAAAAATTTGAGAAAAAAAAACAATAAAAAAAATTTGGAAAACAAAATTTGGAAAAAAAAAAAAAAAAAATTTGGAAAAAAAAAAAAAAAAAATTTGGAAAAAAAAAAAAAAAAATTTTTTAATTAAAAAAAAAAAAAAAATTGAGAAAAAAAAAAAAAAAAAAATTTGGAAAAAAAAAAAAAAAAAAATTTGGAAAAAAAAAAATTTGAAAAAACCAAAATTTGAGAAAGAAAACGAAAAAAAAACAAAAATTTGGAAAAAAAAAAAAATTTGGAAAAAAAAAAAAAAAAATTTGGAAAAAAAAAAAAATTTGAATAAAACCAAAACTTGAGAAAGAAAACGAAAAAAAAAAATTTGGAAAAAAAAAAAAAATTTGAAAAAAAAAAAAAAATTTGGAAAAAAAAAAAAAAAAATTTGGAAAAAAAAAAAAAAAATTTTTTAAATTAAAAATAAAAAAAATTTGAAAAAAATTTAAATATTTTTTAATTAAAAAAAAAAAAAAATTTGAAAAAAAAAAAAAAACAAAATTTGGAAAAAAAAAAAAAAAAAATTTGGAGAAAAAAAAAATTTAAAAAAAAAAAAAAATTTGAAAAAAAACAAAATTTGAGAAAAAAAAAAAAAAAAAAAAATTTGGAAAAAAAAAAAAAAAATTTGGAAAAACAAAAAAAAAATTTGGAAAATTTTTTTTTTTTCTAAAATTACAGAAAAAATAATAATAATTTGAAAAAAAAAAAATTTGAGAAAAAAAAAAAAAAAAAAAAATTTCAGAAAAAAAAAAAAATTTGAAAAAAAAAAAAATTTGAGAAAAAAAAACAATAAAAAAAATTTGGAAAAAAAAAAAAAAAAAAAATTTGGAAAAAAAAAAAAAAAAAATTTGGAAAAAAAAAAAAAAAAAATTTTTAATTAAAAAAAAAAAAAAAATTAAGAAAAAAAAAAAAAAAAAATTTGGAAAAAAACAAAAAAAAAATTTGGAAAAAAAAAAAAAAAAAATTTGGAAAAAAAAAAAAATTTGGAAAAAAAAAAAAAAAAAAATTGGAAAAAAAAAAAAAAAAATTTGGAAAAAAAAAAAATTTGAATAAAACCAAAATTTGAGAAAGAAAACGAAAAAAAAAAAAAAATTTGGAAAAAAAAAAAAAATTTGAAAAAAAAAAAAAATTTGGAAAAAAAAAAAAAAAAAATTTGAGAAAAAAAAACAAAAAAAAAAAAAATTTGGAAAAAAAAAAAAATTGAAAAAAATTTAAATATTTTTTAATTAAAAAAAAAAAAAAATTTGAGAAAAAAAAGAAACAAAATTTGGAAAAAAAAAAAAAAAAAATTTGGAGAAAAAAAAAATTTAAAAAAAAAAAAAAAATTTGAAAAAAAACAAAATTTGAGAAAAAAAAAAAAAAAAAAAAATTTGGAAAAAAAAAAAAAAAATTTGGAAAAACAAAAAAAAAATTTTTTTTTTTTCTAAAATTACAGAAAAAATAATAATAATTTGAAAAAAAAAAAATTTGAGAAAAAAAAAAAAAAAAAAAAATTTCAGAAAAAAAAAAAAAATTTGAAAAAAAAAAAATTTGAGAAAAAAAAACAATAAAAATAATTTGGAAAAAAAAAAAAAAAAAAAATTTGGAAAAAAAAAAAAAAAAATTTGGAAAAAAAAAAAAAAAAATTTTTAATTAAAAAAAAAAAAAAAATTGAGAAAAAAAAAAAAACAAAATTTGGAAAAAAAAAAAAAAAAAATTTGGAGTAAAAAAAAAATTTAAAAAAAAAAAAAAATTTGAAAAAAAACAAAATTTGAGAAAAAAAAAAAAAAAAAAAATTTGGAAAAAAAAAAAAAAAATTTGGAAAAACAAAAAAAAAATTTGGAAAATTTTTTTTTTTTTTTAAATTACAGAAAAAATAATAATAATTTGAAAAAAAAAAAAATTTGAGAAAAAAAAAAAAAAAAAAAAATTTCAGAAAAAAAAAAAAAATTTGGAAAAAAAAAAATTTGAGAAAAAAAAACAATAAAAAAAATTTGGAAAAAAAAATTTGGAAAAAAAAAAAAAAAAAAATTTGGAAAAAAAAAAAAAAAAAATTTGGAAAAAAAAAAAAAAAAATTTTTAATTAAAAAAAAAAAAAAAATTGAGAAAAAAAAAAAAAAAAAAATTTGGAAAAAAACAAAAAAAAAAATTTGAGAAAAAAAAAAAAAAAAAATTTGGAAAAAAAACAAATTTGAAAAAAACCAAAATTTGAGAAAGAAAACGAAAAAAAAAAAAAAATTTGGAAAAAAAAAAAAATTGAAAAAAAAAAAAAAAATTGAAAAAAACCAAATGTTGAGAAAGAAAAAAAAAAATTTGGAAAAAAAACAAAAACAAAATTTGAGAAAAAAAAACAAAAAAAAAAAAATTTGGAAAAAAAAAAAAAATTTGAAAAAAAAAAAATTTGAGAAAAAACCAAATGTTGAGAAAGAAAAAAAAAATTTGGAAAAAAAACAAAAAAAAAATTTGGAAAATTTTTTTTTTTTATATTTAATTACATAAAAAAATTCATAATTTGAAAAAAAAACATTTGAGAGAAAAAAAAAAAAAAAATTTCAGAAAAAAAAAAATTGAAGAAAAAAAAAAAATTGAGAAAAAAAAAAAAAAAAAAATTAAAAAAAAAAAAAAAATTTCAGAAAAAAAAAAAAAATTAAAAAAAAAAACTTTGGAAAATTTTTTTTTTTTTATTTTAAATTACATAAAAAAAAATAATAATTTGAAAGAAAAACTTTCAGAAAAAAAAAAAAAAATTTGATAAAAAACAAAATTTGAGGAAAAAAAAAAAAAAAAAAATTTGGAAAAACAAAAAAAAAATTTGGAAAATTTTTTTTTTTTCTTAAATTACAGAAAAAATAATAATAATTTGAAAAAAAAAAAATTTGGAAAAAAAACAAAAAAAAAATTTGGAAAATTTTTTTTTTTTATATTTAATTACATAAAAAAATTCATAATTTGAAAAAAAAAACATTTGAGAGAAAAAAAAAAAAAAAAATTTCAGAAAAAAAAAAAATTGAAGAAAAAAAAAAATTGAGAAAAAAAAAAAAAAAAAAAATTAAAAAAAAAAAAAAAATTTCAGAAAAAAAAAAAAAATTAAAAAAAAAAACTTTGGAAAATTTTTTTTTTTTTATTTTAAATTACATAAAAAAAAATAATAATTTGAAAGAAAAACTTTCAGAAAAAAAAAAAAAAATTTGATAAAAAACAAAATTTGAGAAAAAAAAAAAAAAAAAAAATTTGGAAAAACAAAAAAAAAATTTGGAAAATTTTTTTTTTTTCTTAAATTACAGAAAAAATAATAATAATTTGAAAAAAAAAAAAATTGAGAAAAAAAAAAAAAAAAAAAATTTCAGAAAAAAAAAAAAAAAATTTGGAAAAACAAAAAAAAAATTTGGAAAATTTTTTTTTTTTTTTAAATTACAGAAAAAATAATAATAATTTGAAAAAAAAAAAAAAAAAAATTTGGAAAAAAAAAAAAAAAAAATTTGGAAAAAAAAAAAAAAAAATTTTTTAATTAAAAAAAAAAAAAAAATTGAGAAAAAAAAAAAAAAAAAAATTTGGAAAAAAAAAAAAAAAAAAATTTGGAAAAAAAAAAATTTGAAAAAACCAAAATTTGAGAAAGAAAACGAAAAAAAAACAAAAATTTGGAAAAAAAAAAAAATTTGGAAAAAAAAAAAAAAAAATTTGGAAAAAAAAAAAAATTTGAATAAAACCAAAACTTGAGAAAGAAAACGAAAAAAAAAAATTTGGAAAAAAAAAAAAAATTTGAAAAAAAAAAAAAAATTTGGAAAAAAAAAAAAAAAAATTTGGAAAAAAAAAAAAAAAATTTTTTAAATTAAAAATAAAAAAAATTTGAAAAAAATTTAAATATTTTTTAATTAAAAAAAAAAAAAAATTTGAAAAAAAAAAAAAAACAAAATTTGGAAAAAAAAAAAAAAAAAATTTGGAGAAAAAAAAAATTTAAAAAAAAAAAAAAATTTGAAAAAAAACAAAATTTGAGAAAAAAAAAAAAAAAAAAAAATTTGGAAAAAAAAAAAAAAAATTTGGAAAAACAAAAAAAAAATTTGGAAAATTTTTTTTTTTTCTAAAATTACAGAAAAAATAATAATAATTTGAAAAAAAAAAAATTTGAGAAAAAAAAAAAAAAAAAAAAATTTCAGAAAAAAAAAAAAATTTGAAAAAAAAAAAAATTTGAGAAAAAAAAACAATAAAAAAAATTTGGAAAAAAAAATTTGGAAAAAAAAAAAAAAAAAAAATTTGGAAAAAAAAAAAAAAAAAATTTGGAAAAAAAAAAAAAAAAAATTTTTAATTAAAAAAAAAAAAAAAATTAAGAAAAAAAAAAAAAAAAAATTTGGAAAAAAACAAAAAAAAAAATTGGAAAAAAAAAAAAAAAAAAATTTGGAAAAAAAAAAAAATTTGGAAAAAAAAAAAAAAAAAAATTGAAAAAAAAAAAAAAAAATTTGGAAAAAAATAAAAATTTGAATAAAACCAAAATTTGAGAAAGAAAACGAAAAAAAAAAAAAATTTGGAAAAAAAAAAAAAATTTGAAAAAAAAAAAAAAAATTTGGAAAAAAACAAAAAAAAAATTTGAGAAAAAAAAACAAAAAAAAAAAAAATTTGGAAAAAAAAAAGAATTGAAAAAAACCAAATGTTGAGAAAGAAAAAAAAAATTTGGAAAAAAAAACAAAAAAAAAATTTGAGAAAAAAAAAACAAAAAAAACAAAATTTGGAAAAAAAACAAAAAAAAAATTTGGAAAATTTTTTTTTTTTATATTTAATTACATAAAAAAATTCATAATTTGAAAAAAAAACATTTGAGAAAAAAAAAAAAAAAAAAATTTGGAAAAAAACAAAAAAAAAATTTGGAAAAAAAAAAAAAAAAAATTTGGAAAAAAAAAAAAATTTGGA
This sequence comes from Netelia virgata, assembly GCA_951802705.1. Classification (NCBI taxonomy): domain Eukaryota; kingdom Metazoa; phylum Arthropoda; class Insecta; order Hymenoptera; family Ichneumonidae; genus Netelia; species Netelia virgata. Next base: position 34,067,512 of record OX637863.1, on the reverse strand, counting down.
AAAAAAAAAAAAAAAAAATTGGAAAAAAAAAAAAAAAAATTTGGAAAAAAAAAAAATTTGAATAAAACCAAAATTTGAGAAAGAAAACGAAAAAAAAAAAAAAATTTGGAAAAAAAAAAAAAATTTGAAAAAAAAAAAAAATTTGGAAAAAAAAAAAAAAAAAATTTGAGAAAAAAAAACAAAAAAAAAAAAAATTTGGAAAAAAAAAAAAATTGAAAAAAATTTAAATATTTTTTAATTAAAAAAAAAAAAAAATTTGAGAAAAAAAAGAAACAAAATTTGGAAAAAAAAAAAAAAAAAATTTGGAGAAAAAAAAAATTTAAAAAAAAAAAAAAAATTTGAAAAAAAACAAAATTTGAGAAAAAAAAAAAAAAAAAAAATTTGGAAAAAAAAAAAAAAAATTTGGAAAAACAAAAAAAAAATTTTTTTTTTTTCTAAAATTACAGAAAAAATAATAATAATTTGAAAAAAAAAAAATTTGAGAAAAAAAAAAAAAAAAAAAAATTTCAGAAAAAAAAAAAATTTGAGAAAAAAAAACAATAAAAATAATTTGGAAAAAAAAAAAAAAAAAAAATTTGGAAAAAAAAAAAAAAAAATTTGGAAAAAAAAAAAAAAAAATTTTTAATTAAAAAAAAAAAAAAAATTGAGAAAAAAAAAAAAAACAAAATTTGGAAAAAAAAAAAAAAAAAATTTGGAGTAAAAAAAAAATTTAAAAAAAAAAAAAAATTTGAAAAAAAACAAAATTTGAGAAAAAAAAAAAAAAAAAAAATTTGGAAAAAAAAAAAAAAAATTTGGAAAAACAAAAAAAAAATTTGGAAAATTTTTTTTTTTTTTTAAATTACAGAAAAAATAATAATAATTTGAAAAAAAAAAAAATTTGAGAAAAAAAAAAAAAAAAAAAAATTTCAGAAAAAAAAAAAAAATTTGGAAAAAAAAAAATTTGAGAAAAAAAAACAATAAAAAAAATTTGGAAAAAAAAATTTGGAAAAAAAAAAAAAAAAAAATTTGGAAAAAAAAAAAAAAAAAATTTGGAAAAAAAAAAAAAAAAATTTTTAATTAAAAAAAAAAAAAAAATTGAGAAAAAAAAAAAAAAAAAAATTTGGAAAAAAACAAAAAAAAAAATTTGAGAAAAAAAAAAAAAAAAAATTTGGAAAAAAAACAAATTTGAAAAAAACCAAAATTTGAGAAAGAAAACGAAAAAAAAAAAAAAATTTGGAAAAAAAAAAAAATTGAAAAAAAAAAAAAAAATTGAAAAAAACCAAATGTTGAGAAAGAAAAAAAAAAATTTGGAAAAAAAACAAAAACAAAATTTGAGAAAAAAAAACAAAAAAAAAAAAATTTGGAAAAAAAAAAAAAATTTGAAAAAAAAAAAATTTGAGAAAAAACCAAATGTTGAGAAAGAAAAAAAAAATTTGGAAAAAAAACAAAAAAAAAATTTGGAAAATTTTTTTTTTTTATATTTAATTACATAAAAAAATTCATAATTTGAAAAAAAAACATTTGAGAGAAAAAAAAAAAAAAAATTTCAGAAAAAAAAAAATTGAAGAAAAAAAAAAAATTGAGAAAAAAAAAAAAAAAAAAATTAAAAAAAAAAAAAAAATTTCAGAAAAAAAAAAAAAATTAAAAAAAAAAACTTTGGAAAATTTTTTTTTTTTTATTTTAAATTACATAAAAAAAAATAATAATTTGAAAGAAAAACTTTCAGAAAAAAAAAAAAAAATTTGATAAAAAACAAAATTTGAGGAAAAAAAAAAAAAAAAAAATTTGGAAAAACAAAAAAAAAATTTGGAAAATTTTTTTTTTTTCTTAAATTACAGAAAAAATAATAATAATTTGAAAAAAAAAAAATTTGGAAAAAAAACAAAAAAAAAATTTGGAAAATTTTTTTTTTTTATATTTAATTACATAAAAAAATTCATAATTTGAAAAAAAAAACATTTGAGAGAAAAAAAAAAAAAAAAATTTCAGAAAAAAAAAAAATTGAAGAAAAAAAAAAATTGAGAAAAAAAAAAAAAAAAAAAATTAAAAAAAAAAAAAAAATTTCAGAAAAAAAAAAAAAATTAAAAAAAAAAACTTTGGAAAATTTTTTTTTTTTTATTTTAAATTACATAAAAAAAAATAATAATTTGAAAGAAAAACTTTCAGAAAAAAAAAAAAAAATTTGATAAAAAACAAAATTTGAGAAAAAAAAAAAAAAAAAAAATTTGGAAAAACAAAAAAAAAATTTGGAAAATTTTTTTTTTTTCTTAAATTACAGAAAAAATAATAATAATTTGAAAAAAAAAAAAATTGAGAAAAAAAAAAAAAAAAAAAATTTCAGAAAAAAAAAAAAAAATTTGAAAAAAAAAAAAAAAAATTTTTTAATTAAAAAAAAAAAAAAAAATTTAATTAAAAAAAAAAAAAAAATTTGGAAAAAAAAAAAAATTTGAATAAAACCAAAATTTGAGAAAAAAAAACAATAAAAAAAATTTGGAAAAAAAAAAACAAAATTTGAGAAAAAAAAACAATAAAAAAAATTTGGAAAAAAAAAAAAACAAAATTTGAGAAAAAAAAACAATAAAAAAAATTTGGAAAAAAAAAAAAAAAAAAAATTTCAGAAAAAATAATAATAATTTGAAAAAAAAAAAATTTGAGAAAAAAAAAAAAAAAAAAAAATTTGAAAAAAAAAATTTCAGAAAAAAAAAAATTTGAAAAAAAAAATTTCAGAAAAAAAAAAAATTTGAAAAAAAAAATTTCAGAAAAAAAAAAAATTGAAAAAAAACAAAATTTCAGAAAAAAAAAAAAATTAAAAAAAAAAACTTTGGAAAAATTTTTTTTTTTTATTTTAAATTACATAAAAAAAAATAATAATTTGAAAGAAAAACTTTCAGAAAAAAAAAAAAAATTTGAAAAAAAACAAAATTTGAGAAAAAAAAAAAAAAAAAAAATTTGGAAATTTTTTTTTTTTTCTTAAATTACAGAAAAAATAATAATAATTTGAAAAAAAAAAAATTTGAGAATAAATAAAAAAAAAAAAAATTTCAGAAAAAAAAAAAAAATTGAAAAAAAACAAAATTTGAGAAAAAAAAAACAATAAAAAAAATTTGGAAAAAAAAAAAAAAAAAAATTTGGAAAAAAAAAAAAAAAAAAATTTGGAAAAAAAAAAAAAAATTTTAATTAAAAAAAAAAAAAAAAATTTGAGAAAAAAAAAAAAAAAAAAATTTGGAAAAAAAAAAAAAAAAAATTTGAGAAAAAAAAAAAAAAAAAAAAATTTGGAGAAAAAAAAAAAATAAAAAAAAAAAAAAAAATTTGAAAAAAACCAAAATTTGAGAAAAAAAAACCAAAAAAAAAAAATTTGGAAAAAAAACATTTTTTTAATTAAAAAAAAAAAAAAAAAATTTGAAAAAAAACAAAATTTGAGAAAAAAAAAAAAAAAAAAAAATTTGGAAAAAAAATAAAAAATTTGAAAAAACCAAAATTTGAGAAAGAAAACGAAAAAAAAACAAAAATTTGGAAAAAAAAAAAATTTGAGGAAAAAAAAAAAATTTGAGAAAAAAAAAAAAAAAAAAATTTGAAAAAAAAAATTTCAGAAAAAAAAAAATTTGAAAAAAAAAATTTCAGAAAAAAAAAAAATTTGAAAAAAAAAATTTCAGAAAAAAAAAAAATTGAAAAAAAACAAAATTTCAGAAAAAAAAAAAAAATTAAAAAAAAAAACTTTGGAAAATTTTTTTTTTTTTATTTTAAATTACATAAAAAAAAATAATAATTTGAAAGAAAAACTTTCAGAAAAAAAAAAAAAATTTGAAAAAAAACAAAATTTGAGAAAAAAAAAAAAAAAAAAAAATTTGGAAATTTTTTTTTTTTTCTTAAATTACAGAAAAAATAATAATAATTTGAAAAAAAAAAAATTTGAGAATAAATAAAAAAAAAAAAAATTTCAGAAAAAAAAAAAAAATTGAAAAAAAACAAAATTTGAGAACAAAAAAACAATAAAAAAAATTTGGAAAAAAAAAAAAAAAAAAATTTGGAAAAAAAAAAAAAAAAAAATTTGGAAAAAAAAAAAAAAATTTTAATTAAAAAAAAAAAAAAAAATTTGAGAAAAAAAAAAAAAAAAAAATTTGGAAAAAAAAAAAAAAAAAATTTGAGAAAAAAAAAAAAAAAAAAAATTTGGAGAAAAAAAAAAATTAAAAAAAAAAAAAAAAATTTGAAAAAAACCAAAATTTGAGAAAAAAAAAAACAAAAAAAAAAAATTTGGAAAAAAAACATTTTTTTAATTAAAAAAAAAAAAAAAAAATTTGAAAAAAAACAAAATTTGAGAAAAAAAAAAAAAAAAAAAAATTTGGAAAAAAAATAAAAAATTTGAAAAAACCAAAATTTGAGAAAGAAAACGAAAAAAAAAAAAAAATTTGGAAAAAAAAAAAATTTGAGGAAAAAAAAAAAATTTGAGAAAAAAAAAAAAAAAAAAATTTGAAAAAAAAAATTTCAGAAAAAAAAAAATTTGAAAAAAAAAATTTCAGAAAAAAAAAAAATTTGAAAAAAAAAATTTCAGAAAAAAAAAAAATTGAAAAAAAACAAAATTTCAGAAAAAAAAAAAAAATTAAAAAAAAAAACTTTGGAAAATTTTTTTTTTTTTATTTTAAATTACATAAAAAAAAATAATAATTTGAAAGAAAAACTTTCAGAAAAAAAAAAAAAATTTGAAAAAAAACAAAAT
>OX637863.1:34055319-34057819 GCA_951802705.1 Netelia virgata | reverse complement strand
TTGAAAAAAAACAAAATTTGAGAAAAAAAAACAATAAAAAAAAGTTGGAAAAAAAAAAAAAAAAAATTTGGAAAAAAAAAAAAATAAAAATTTGGAAAAAAAAAAAAAAAAAATTTGGAAAAAAAAAAAAAAAAAATTTGGAAAAAAACAAAAAAAAAATTTGGAAAAAAAAAAAAAAAAAAAATTTGGAAAAAAAAAAAAATTTGGAAAAAAAAAAAAAAAAATTTGGAAAAAAAAAAAAATTTGAATAAAACCAAAATTTGAGAAAGTAAACGAAAAAAAGAAAATTTGGAAAAAAAAAAAAAATTTGAAAAAAAAAAAAAATTTGGAAAAAAAAAAAAAAAAAATTTGGAAAAAAAAAAAAAAAAAATTTTTAATTAAAAAAAAAAAAAAAATTTGAAAAAAATTTAAATATTTTTTAATTAAAAAAAAAAAAAAATTTGAGAAAAAAAAAAACAAAATTTGGAAAAAAAAAAAAAAAAAAATTTGGAGAAAAAAAAAATTAAAAAAAAAAAAAAAAATTTGAAAAAAAAAAAAATTTGAGAAAAAAAAAAAAAAAAAAAAATTTGAAAAAACCAAAATTTGAGAAAGAAAACGAAAAAAAAACAAAAATTTGGAAAAAAAAAAAATTTGAGAAACAAAAAAAAAATTTGAGAAAAAAAAACAAACAAACAAAATTTGGAAAAAAAAAAATTGAAAAAAAAAAAAAAAAAATTGAAAAAACCCAAATGTTGAGAAAGAAAAAAAAATTTGGAAAAAAAACAAAAAAAAAATTTGGAAAATTTTTTTTTTTTATATTTAATTACATAAAAAAATTCATAATTTGAAAAAAAAACATTTGAGAAAAAAAAAAAAAAAAAAAAATTTGGAAAATTTTTTTTTTTTCTTAAATTACAGAAAAAATAATAATAATTTGAAAAAAAAAAATTTGAGAAAAAAAAAAAAAAAAAAAAATTTCAGAAAAAAAAAAAAATTTGAAAAAAAAAAAAATTTGAGAAAAAAAAACAATAAAAAAAATTTGGAAAAAAAAAAAAAAAAATTTGGAAAAAAAAAAAAAAAAAATTTGAAAAAAAAAAAAATTTTTTAATTAAAAAAAAAAAAAAAATTGAGAAAAAAAAAAAAAAAAAAATTTGGAAAAAAACATAAAAAAAATTTGGAAAAAAAAAAAAAAAAAAAATTTGGAAAAAAAAAAAAAAAAAAATTTGGAAAAAAAAAATTTGGAAAAAAAAAAAAAAAAATTTGGAAAAAAAAAAAAATTTGAATAAAACCAAAATTTGAGAAAGAAAACGAAAAAAAAAAAAATTTGGAAAAAAAAAAAAAATTTGAAAAAAAAAAAAAAAATTGGAAAAAAAAAAAAAAAAAATTTGGAAAAAAAAAAAAAAAAATTTTTTAATTAAAAAAAAAAAAAAAATTTGGAGAAAAAAAAAATTAAAAAAAAAAAAAAAATTTGAAAAAAAACAAAATTTGAGAAAAAAAAAAAAAAAAAAAAATTTGGAAAAAAAAAAAAAAAATTTGGAAAAAAAAAAAATTTGAAAAAACCAAAATTTGAGAAAGAAAACGAAAAAAAAAACAAAAATTTGGAAAAAAAAAAAATTTGAGAAAAAAAAAAAAAATTTGGAAAAAAAAAAAATTTGAGAAAAAAAAAAAAAAAAAAAAATTTGGAAAAAAAAAAAAAATTTGGAAAAACAAAAAAAAAATTTGGAAAATTTTTTTTTTTCTAAAATTACAGAAAAAATAATAATAATTTGAAAAAAAAAAAAATTTGAGAAAAAAAAAAAAAAAAAAAATTTCAGAAAAAAAAAAAAAATTTGAAAAAAAAAAAAATTTGAGAAAAAAAAACAATAAAAAAAATTTGGAAAAAAAAATTTGGAAAAAAAAAAAAAAAAAAATTTGGAAAAAAAAAAAAAAAAATTTGGAAAAAAAAAAAAAAAAATTTTTTAATTAAAAAAAAAAAAAAATGAGAAAAAAAAAAAAAAACAATTTGGAAAAAAAAAAAAAAAAAAATTTGGAAAAAAAAAAATTGGAAAAAAAAAAAAAAAAAAAAATTTGGAAAATTTTTTTTTTTTCTTAAATTACAGAAAAAATAATAATAATTTGAAAACAAAAAAAATTTGAGAAAAAAAAAAAAAAAAAAAAATTTCAGAAAAAAAAAAAAAAATTTGAAAAAAAACAAAATTTGAGAAAAAAAACAATAAAAAAAATTTGGAAAAAAAAAAAAAAAAAAAAATTAAAAAAAAAAAAAAAAATTTCAGAAAAAAAAAAAAAAAAAAAAAAAAAAAATTTGGAAAATTTTTTTTTTTTCTAAAATTACAGAAAAAATAATAATAATTTGAAAAAAAAAAAAATTTGAGAAAAAAAAAAAAAAAAAAAAATTTGAAAAAAAAAAAATTTGAGAAAAAAAAACAATAAAAAAAATTTGGAAAAAAAAATCTGGAAAAAAAAAAAAAAAAAAATTTGGAAAAAAAAAAAAAAAAAATTTGGAAAAAAAAAAAAAAAAAAT
>OX637863.1:33955319-34042819 GCA_951802705.1 Netelia virgata | reverse complement strand
GAAAAAAAAAAATTTGAAAAAAAAAATTTCAGAAAAAAAAAAAATTTGAAAAAAAAAATTTCAGAATAAAAAAAAAATTTGAAAAAAACAAAATTTGAGAAAAAAAAAAAAAAAAAAATTTGAAAAAAAAAAAAATTTTTTAATTAAAAAAAAAAAAAAAATTGGGAAAAAAAAAAAAAAAAAATTTGGAAAAAAAAAAAAAAAAAATTTGGAAAAAAAAAAAAAAAAAAAATTTGGAAAAAAAAAAAATTTGGAAAAAAAAAAAAAAAAAATTTGGAAAAAAAAAAAAATTTGAATAAAACCAAAATTTGAGAAAGAAAACGAAAAAAAAAAAAATTTGGAAAAAAAAAAAAATTGAAAAAAAAAAAAAAAATTGAAAAAAACCAAATGTTGAGAAAGAAAAAAAAAATTTGGAAAAAAAACAAAAACAAAAAAAAAAAAATTTGGAAAAAAAAGAAAATTGAAAAAAAAAAAAAAAATTGAAAAAAACCAAATGTTGAGAAAGAAAAAAAATATTTGGAAAAAAAACAAAAAAAAAATTTGGAAAATTTTGTTTTTTTATATTTAATTACATAAAAAAATTCATAATTTGAAAAAAAAACATTTGAGAAAAAAAAAAAAAAAAAATTTCAGAAAAAAAAAAATTGAAGAAAAAAAAAAAATTGAGAAAAAAAAAGAAAAAAAAATTTAAAAAAAAAAAAAAATTTCAGAAAAAAAAAAAAATTAAAAAAAAAAACTTTGGAAAAATTTTTTTTTTTTATTTTAAATTACATAAAAAAAAATAATAATTTGAAAGAAAAACTTTCAGAAAAAAAAAAAAAAATTTGATAAATAACAAAATTTGAGAAAAAAAAAAAAAAAAAAAAATTTGGAAAAACAAAAAAAAAATTTGGAAAATTTTTTTTTTTTCTTAAATTACAGAAAAAATAATAATAATTTGAAAAAAAAAAAAATTTGAGAAAAAAAAAAAAAAAAAAAAATTTCAGAAAAAAAAAAAAAATTTGAAAAAAAAAAAAATTTGAGAAAAAAAACAATAAAAAAAATTTGGTAAAAAAAAAAAAAAAAATTTGAAAAAAAAAAAAAAAAAAAAATTGAAAAAAAAAAAAAAATTTCAGAAAAAAAAAAAATTAAAAAAAAAAACTTTGGAAAAAATTTTTTTTTTTATATTAAATTACATAAAAAAAAATAATAATTTGAAAGAAAAACTTTCCGAAAAAAAAAAAATTTGATAAAAAACAAAATTTGAGAAAAAAAAAAAAAAAAAAAAATTTGGAAAAAAAAAAAAAAATTGGAAAAACAAAAAAAAAATTTGGAAAATTTTTTTTTTCTTAAATTACAGAAAAAATAATAATAATTTGAAAAAAAAAAAAATTTGAGAGAAAAAAAAAAAAAAAAAATTTCAGAAAAAAAAAAAAATTTGAAAAAAAAAAAAAAAATTTGGAAAAAAACAAAAAAAAATTTGAGAAAAAAAAACAAAAAAAAAAAAAATTTGGAAAAAAAAAAAATTGAAAAAAACCAAATGTTGAGAAAGAAAAAAAAAAATTTGGAAAAAACACAAAAACAAAATTTGAGAAAAAAAAACAAAAAAAAAAAATTTGGAAAAAAAAAAAATTGAAAAAAACCAAATGTTGAGAAAGAAAAAAAAAATTTGGAAAAAAAACAAAAACAAAAAAAAAAAAATTTGGAAAAAAAAGAAAATTGAAAAAAAAAAAAAAAATTGAAAAAAACCAAATGTTGAGAAAGAAAAAAAATATTTGGAAAAAAAACAAAAAAAAAATTTGGAAAATTTTTTTTTTTTATATTTAATTACATAAAAAAATTCATAATTTGAAAAAAAAACATTTGAGAAAAAAAAAAAAAAAAAATTTCAGAAAAAAAAAAAATTGAAGAAAAAAAAAAAATTGAGAAAAAAAAAGAAAAAAAAAATTTAAAAAAAAAAAAAAATTTCAGAAAAAAAAAAAAATTAAAAAAAAAAACTTTGGAAAAATTTTTTTTTTTTATTTTAAATTACATAAAAAAAAATAATAATTTGAAAGAAAAACTTTCAGAAAAAAAAAAAAAAATTTGATAAATAACAAAATTTGAGAAAAAAAAAAAAAAAAAAAAATTTGGAAAAACAAAAAAAAAATTTGGAAAATTTTTTTTTTTTCTTAAATTACAGAAAAAATAATAATAATTTGAAAAAAAAAAAAATTTGAGAAAAAAAAAAAAAAAAAAAAATTTCAGAAAAAAAAAAAAAATTTGAAAAAAAAAAAAATTTGAGAAAAAAAACAATAAAAAAAATTTGGTAAAAAAAAAAAAAAAAATTTGAAAAAAAAAAAAAAAAAAAAATTGAAAAAAAAAAAAAAATTTCAGAAAAAAAAAAAATAAAAAAAAAAAACTTTGGAAAAAATTTTTTTTTTTATATTAAATTACATAAAAAAAAATAATAATTTGAAAGAAAAACTTTCCGAAAAAAAAAAAATTTGATAAAAAACAAAATTTGAGAAAAAAAAAAAAAAAAAAAAATTTGGAAAAAAAAAAAAAATTGGAAAAACAAAAAAAAAATTTGGAAAATTTTTTTTTTCTTAAATTACAGAAAAAATAATAATAATTTGAAAAAAAAAAAAATTTGAGAGAAAAAAAAAAAAAAAAAATTTCAGAAAAAAAAAAAAATTTGAAAAAAAAAAAAAAAATTTGGAAAAAAACAAAAAAAAATTTGAGAAAAAAAAACAAAAAAAAAAAAAATTTGGAAAAAAAAAAAATTGAAAAAAACCAAATGTTGAGAAAGAAAAAAAAAAATTTGGAAAAAACACAAAAACAAAATTTGAGAAAAAAAAACAAGAAAAAAAAATTTGGAAAAAAAAAAAATTGAAAAAAACCAAATGTTGAGAAAGAAAAAAAAAATTTGGAAAAAAAACAAAAAAAAAATTTGGAAAATTTTTTTTTTTTTCTTAAATTACAGAAAAAAAAATAATAATTTGAAAAAAAAAAAAATTTGAGAAAAAAAAAAAAAAAAAAATTTGGAAAAAAAAAAAAAAATTTTTTAATTAAAAAAAAAAAAAAAAATTTGAAAAAAAAAAAATTTGAGAAAAAAAACAAAAAAAAAAATTTGGAAAAAAAAAAAAAAAAAAAATTTGGAAAAAAAAAAAAAAAAATTTGGAAAAAAAAAAATTTGAATAAAACCAAAATTTGAGAAAGAAAACGAAAAAAAAATAAAAATTTGGAAAAAAAAAAAAAATTTGAAAAAAAAAAAAAATTTGGAAAAAAAAAAAAAAAAATTTGGAAAAAAAAAAAAAAAAATTTGGAAAAAAAAAAAAAAAAATTTTTTAATTAAAAAAAAAAAAAAATTTGAAAAAAATTTAAATATTTTTTAATTAAAAAAAAAAAAAAATTTGAGAAAAAAAAAAAAACAAAATTTGGAAAAAAAAAAAAAAAAAAAATTTGGAGAAAAAAAAAATAAAAAAAAAAAAAAAATTTGAAAAAAAACAAATTTTGAGAAAAAAAAAAAAAAAAAAAAAATTTGGAAAAAAAAAAAAAAAATTTGAAAAAAAAAAAAATTTGAAAAAACCAAAATTTGAGAAAGAAAACGAAAAAAAAAAAAAAATTTGGAAAAAAAAAAATTTGAGAAAAAAAAAAAAATTTGAAAAAAAAAAAAAAAAAATTTGGAAAATTTTTTTTTTTTTTTTCAAATTACAGTAAAAAAAATCATCATTTGAAAAAAAAAATTTGAGAAAAAAAAAAAAAAAAAAATTTGAAAAAAAAAATTTCAGAAAAAAAAAAATTTGAAAAAAAAAATTTCAGAAAAAAAAAAAATTTGAAAAAAAAATTTCAGAAAAAAAAAAAAATTTGAAAAAAAAAAAATTTGAGAAAAAAAAAAAAAAAAAAAAATTTGAAAAAAAAAAAAATTTTTTAATTAAAAAAAAAAAAAAAATTGGGAAAAAAAAAAAAAAAAAAATTGGAAAAAAACAAAAAAAAAATTTGGAAAAAAAAAAAAAAAAAAAATTTGGAAAAAAAAAAAATTTGGAAAAAAAAAAAAAAAAAATTTGGAAAAAAAAAAAAATTTGAATAAAACCAAAATTTGAGAAAGAAAACGAAAAAAAAACAAAAATTTGGAAAAAAAAAAATTTGAGAAAAAAAAAAAAAATTTGAAAAAAAAAAAAAAAAAAATTTGGAAAAATTTTTTTTTTTTTTTTAAATTACAGTAAAACAATCATAATTTGAAAACAAAAATTTGAGAAAAAAAAAAAAAAAAAAAATTTGAAAAAAAAAATTTCAGAAAAAAAAAAATTTGAAAAAAAAAAATTTCAGAAAAAAAAAAAAAAAAAAAAATTTGGAAAAAAAAAAAAAATTTGGAAAAAAAAAAAATTTGAAAAAACCAAAATTTGAGAAAGAAAACGAAAAAAAAACAAAAATTTGGAAAAAAAAAAAATTTCAGAAAAAAAAAAAAAAATTTGAAAAAAACAAAATTTGAGAAAAAAAAAAAAAAAAAAATTTGGAAAAAAACAAAAACAAAATTTGGAAAAAAAAAAAAAAAAAAAATTTGGAAAAAAAAAAAAAAAAAAAATTGGAAAAAAAAAAAAAATTTGGAAAAAAAAAAAAAAAAAATTGGAAAAAAAAAAAAAAAAATTTGAAAAAAAAAAAAAAATTGAATAAAACCAAAATTGGAGAAAGAAAACGAAAAAAAAAAAAAAATTTGGAAAAAAAAAAAAAATTTGAAAAAAAAAAAAAAATTGGAAAAAAACAAAAAAAAAATTTGAAAAAAAAAAACAAAAAAAAAAAAAATTTGGAAAAAAAAAAAAATTGAAAAAAAAAAAAAAAAATTGAAAAAAACCAAATGTTGAGAAAGAAAAAAAAAATTTGGAAAAAAAACAAAAAAAAATTTTGAGAAAAAAAAACAAAAAAAACAAAATTTGGAAAAAAAAAAAAATTGAAAAAAACCAAATTTGAGAAAAAAAAAAAAAAAATTGAAAAAAAACAAAATTTGAGAAAAAAAAAAAAAAAATTTGGAAAAAAACAAAAAAAAAATTTGGAAAAAAAAAAAAATTTGCAAAAAAAAAAAAAAAAAAAATTTGGAAAAAAAAAAAAAAAAATTTGGAAAAAAAAAAAAATTTGAATAAAACCAAAATTTGAGAAAGAAAACGAAAAAAAAAAAATTTGGAAAAAAAAAAAAAATTTGAAAAAAAAAAAAAAAATTTGGAAAAAAACAAAAAAAAAAATTGAGAAAAAAAAACAAAAAAAAAAAAAATTTGGAAAAAAAAAATTGAAAAAAACCAAATGTTGAGAAAGAAAAAAAAAATTTGGAAAAAAAACAAAAAAAAAATTTGGAAAATTTTTTTTTTTTCTTAAATTACAGAAAAAATAATAATAATTTGAAAAAAAAAAAAATTTGAGAAAAAAAAAAAAAAAAAAATTTGGAAAAAAAAAAAAAAAAAAATTTGGAAAAAAAAAAAATTTGAATAAAACCAAAATTTGAGAAAGAAAACGAAAAAAAAAACAAAAATTTGGAAAAAAAAAAATTTGAGAAAAAAAAAAAAAATTTGAAAAAAAAAAAAAAAAAAATTTGGAAAAAAATTTTTTTTTTTTTTTAAATTACAGTAAAAAAAATCATAATTTGAAAAAAAAAATTTGAGAAAAAAAACAAAAAACAAAATTTGGAAAAAAAAAAAAAAAAAAAATTTGGAAAAAAAAAAAAAAAATTTGGAAAAAAAAAAAATTTGAATAAAACCAAAATTTGAGAAAGAAAACGAAAAAAAAACAAAAATTTGGAAAAAAAAAAAAAATTTGAAAAAAAAAAAAATTTGGAAAAAAAAAAAAAAAAAATTGGGAAAAAAAATTTTTTTTTTTTTAAATTACAGAAAAAAAATAATAATTTCAAAAAAAAAAATTTGAGAAAAAAAAAACAAAAAAATTTCAGAAAAAAAAAAAAATTTGAAAAAAAAAACTTGAGAAAAAAAAAACAAAAAAAAAATTTGGAAAAAAAAAAAAAAAAAATTTGGAAAAAAAAAAAAAAAAAATTGGAAAAAAAAAAAAAAAAAATTTTTAATTAAAAAAAAAAAAAAATTTGAAAAAAATTTAAATATTTTTTAATTAAAAAAAAAAAAAAAAATTGAGAAAAAAAAAAAAAAAATTTGGAAAAAAAAAAAAAAAAAAATTTGGAGAAAAAAAAAAAAAAATTTGGAAAAAAAAAAATTTGAAAAAACCAAAATTTGAGAAAGAAAACGAAAAAAAACAAAAATTTGGAAAAAAAAAAAATTTGAGAAAAAAAAAAAAATTTGAAAAAAAAAAAAAAAAATTTGGAAAATTTTTTTTTACAGTAAAGTTTTTTTACAGTAAAAAAAATCATAATTTGAAAAAAAAAATTTGAGAAAAAAAAAAAAAAAAAAAATTTGAAAAAAAAAAATTTCAGAAAAAAAAAAATTTGAAAAAAAAAATTTCAGAAAAAAAAAAAATTTGAAAAAAAAAATTTCAGAAAAAAAAAAAATTGAAAAAAAACAAAATTTCAGAAAAAAAAAATAATTAAACAAAAAAAACTTTGGAAAAATGTTTTTTTTTTATTTTAAATTACATAAAAAAAAATAATAATTTGAAAGAAAAACTTTCAGAAAAAAAAAAAAAAATTTGAAAAAAAACAAAATTTGAGAAAAAAAAAAAAAAAAAAAAATTTGGAAAAAAAAAAAAAATTTTTTTATCAAAAAAAAAAAAAAAAAATTTGAAAAAAAAACTTTCAGAAAAAAAAAAAAAATTGAAAAAAACAAAATTTGAGAAAAAAAACAAAAAAAAAAAATTTGGAAAAATTTTTTTTTTTTTTTTTAAATTACAGAAAAAATAATAATTTGAAAAAAAAATTTTGAGAAAAAAAAAAAAAAAAAAAAAATTTCAGAAAAAAAAAAAAATTTAAAAAAAAATTTGGAAAAAAAAAAAAAAATTTGGAAAAAAAAAAATTTGGAAAAATTTTTTTTTTTCATTTTAAATTACATAAAGAAAAATAATAATTTGAAAAAAAAAAATTTGAGAAAAAAAAAAAAAAAAAAAAATTTCAGAAAAAAAAAAAATTTGAAAAAAAAAAAAAAAAATTTGTTTTAATTAAAAAAAAACCAAAATTTGAGAAAAAACAAAAAACAAAAAAAAAATTTCAGAAAAAAAAAACAAATTGGAAAAAAAAAAAAAATTTTTTTAATTAAAAAAAAAAAAAAAAAATTGAGAAAGAAAACGAAAAAAAAAAAAATTTGGAAAAAAAAAAAAAAAATTTTTTAATTAAAAAAAAAAAAAAAAAATTGAGAAAGAAAACGAAAAAAAAAAATTTGGAAAAAAAAAAAAAAAATTTTTTAATTAAAAAAAAAAAAAAAAATTTGGAAAAAAAACATTTTTTTTTTAAATTACACAAAGAAAAAATTTGAAAAAAAAAAATTTGAGAAAAAAAAAAAAAAAAAAATTTGGAAAAAAAACAAATTTGAAAAAAACCAAAATTTGAGAAAGAAAACGAAAAAAAACAAAAATTTGGAAAAAAAACAAATTTGAAAAAAACCAAAATTTGAGAAAGAAAACGAAAAAACACAAAAATTTGGAAAAAAAAAAAATTTGAGAAAAAAAAAAAAAAAAAAAAATTAGAAAAAAAAAAATTGAGAAGAAAAAAAAAAAAATTGAAAAAAAAAAAAAAAATTTCAGAAAAAAAAAAAAAATTAAAAAAAAAAACTTTGGAAAAATTTTTTTTTTTTATTTTAAATTACATAAAAAAAAATAATAATTTGAAAGAAAAACTTTCAGAAAAAAAAAAAAAAATTTGAAAAAAACAAAATTTGAGAAAAAAAAAAAAAAAAAAAAATTTGGAAAAAAAAAAAAAAAATTTGGAAAAACAAAAAAAAAATTTGGAAATTTTTTTTTTTTTCTTAAATTACAGAAAAAATAATAATAATTTGAAAAAAAAAAAATTTCAGAAAAAAAAACAAAATTTGAGAAAAAAAAAACAATAAAAAAAATTTGGAAAAAAAAAAAAAAAAAATTTGGAAAAAAAAAAAAAAAAATTTTTTAATTAAAAAAAAAAAAAAAAATTTGAAAAAAAAATTTTTTAATTAAAAAAAAAAAAAAAATTGAGAAAAAAAAAAAAAAATTTGGAAAAAAACAAAAAAGAAATTTGGAAAAAAAAAAAAAAAAATTTGGAAAAAAAAAAAAAAAAAAAATTTGGAAAAAAAAAAAAAAAAATTTGGAAAAAAAACAAAATTTGAATAAAACCAAAATTTGAGAAAGAAAACGAAAAAAAAAAAAATTTGGAAAAAAAAAAAAATGTGAAAAAAAAAAAAAAATTTGGAAAAAAACAAAAAAAAAATTTGAGAAAAAAAAACAAAAAAAAAAAAATTTGGAAAAAAAAAAAATTGAAAAAACCAAATGTTGAGAAAGAAAAAAAAAATTTGGAAAATTTTTTTTTTTTATATTTAATTACATAAAAAAATTCATAATTTGAAAAAAAAACATTTGAGAAAAAAAAAAAAAAAAATTTTCAGAAAAAAAAAAAAAATTGAAAAAAACAAAATTTGAGAAAAAAAAAAAAAAAAATTCAGAAAAAAAAAAAATTAAAAAAAAAAACTTTGGAAAAATTTTTTTTTTTTATTTTAAATTACATAAAAACAAATAATAATTTGAAAGAAAAACTTTCAGAAAAAAAAAAAAAAATTTGAAAAAAAACAAAATTTGAGAAAAAAAAAAAAAAAAAAAAATTTGGAAAAAAAAAATAATAATAATTTGAAAAAAAAAAAATTTCAGAAAAAAAAAAAAAAATTTGAAAAAAAACAAAATTTGAGAAAAAAAAACAATAAAAAAAATTTGGAAAAAAAAAAAAAAAAAATTTGAAAAAAAAAAAAAAAAATTTTTTAATTAAAAAAAAAAAAAAATTTGAAAAAAAACAAAATTTTTTAATTAAAAAAAAAAAAAAAATTTGAAAAAAAAAATTTGAAAAAAACAAAATTTGAGAAAAAAAAAACGAAAAAAAAAAAATTTGGAAAAAACAAATTTTTTTAATTAAAAAAAAAAAAAAAAATTTAAAAAAAAAAAAAAATTTGGAAAAAACAAATTTTTTTAATTAAAAAAAAAAAAAAAAATTTAAAAAAAAAAAAAATTTGAGAAAAGAAAAAAAAAAAATTTGAAAAAAACCAACATTTGAGAAAAAAAAAAAAAAAAAAAATTCAGAAAAAAAAAAAATTGGAAAAAAAAAATTTGAGAAAAAAAAAAAAAAAAAATTTGAAAAAAACCAAAATTTGAGAAAGAAAACGAAAAAAAATAAAAGTTTAGAAAAAAAAAAAAATTTGAGAAAAAAAACAAAAAAAAAATTTGGAAATTTTTTTTTTTTTTTTTAAATTACAGAAAAATAATAATTTGAAAAAAAAAAATTTGAGAAAAAAAAAAAAAAAAAAAAATTTCAGAAAAAAAAAAAATTTGAAAAAAAAAATTTGAGAAAAAAAAACAACAAAAAAAATTTGGAGAAAAAAAAAATTTGGAAAAAAAAAAAAAAAAATTTGGAAAAAATAAACTTTGGAAAATTTTTTTTTTTCCTTTTAAATTACATAAAAAAAATTAATAATCTGAAAAAAACAACATTTGAGGAAAAAAAAAAAAAAAAAAAATTTCAGAAAAAAAAAAAAATTCGAAAAAAAAAAATTTGAGAAGAAAAAAAAAAAAAATTTGGGAAAAAAAAATTTCCAAAAAAAAAAAATTTGGAAAAAAACAAAAAACAAAATTTGAAAAAAAAAAATTTGAGAAAAAAAAACAACAAAAAAAATTTGGAGAAAACAAAAAAATTGGAAAAAAAAAAAAAAATTTGGAAAAAAAAAACTGGAAAATTTTTTTTTTTCATTTTAAATTACATAAAAAAAATTAATAATTTGAAAAAAAACAACATTTGGAAAAAAAAAAAAAAAAAAATTTTAATTAAAAAAAAAAAAAAAAATTTGAGAAAGAAAACAAAAACAAGATTTGAGAAAAAAAAAACAAAAAAAAAAAATTTGGAAAAAAAAAAAATTGAAAAAAACCAAATGTTGAGAAAGAAAAAAAAAATTTGGAAAAAAAACAAAAAAAAAATTTGGAAAAATTTTTTTTTTTTTTTTTAAATTACAGTAAAAAAAATCATAATTTGAAAAAAAAAATTTGAGAAAAAAAACAAAAAAAAAAAATTTCAGAAAAAAAAAAAAATTTGAAAAAAAAACAAAATTTGAGAAAAAAAAACAATAAAAAAAATTTGGAAAAAAAAAAAAAAAAATTTGGAAAAAAAAAAAAAATTTTTTTAATTAAAAAAAAAAAAAAAAATTTGAAAAAAAAATAAATTTGAGAAAAAAAACAAAAAAAAAAAATTGGAAAAAAAAAAAAAAAAAAAATTGGAAAAAAAAAAAAAAAATTTGGAAAAAAAAAAAATTTGAATAAAACCAAAATTTGAGAAAGAAAACGAAAAAAAAACAAAAATTTGGAAAAAAAAAAAATTTGAGGAAAAAAAAAAAAATTTGAAAAAAATCATAATTTGAAAAAAAAAATTTGAGAAAAAAAAAAAAAAAAAAAATTTGAAAAAAAAAATTTCAGAAAAAAAAAAATTTGAAAAAAAAAATTTCAGAAAAAAAAAAAATTTGAAAAAAAAAATTTCAGAAAAAAAAAAATTGAAAAAAAACAAAATTTCAGAAAAAAAAAATAATTAAACAAAAAAAACTTTGGAAAAATTTTTTTTTTTATTTTAAGTTACATAAAAAAAAATAATAATTTGAAAGAAAAACTTTCAGAAAAAAAAAAAAAAATTTGAAAAAAAACAAAATTTGAGAAAAAAAAAAAAAAAAAAAAATTTGGAAAAAAAAAAAAAATTTTTTTATCAAAAAAAAAAAAAAAAAATTTGAAAAAAAAACTTTCAGAAAAAAAAAAAAAAATTGAAAAAAACAAAATTTGAGAAAAAAAACAAAAAAAAAAAATTTGGAAAATTTTTTTTTTTTTTTTTTAAATTACAGAAAAAATAATAATTTGAAAAAAAAAATTTTGAGAAAAAAAAAAAAAAAAAAAAAATTTCAGAAAAAAAAAAAAATTTGAAAAAAAAAATTTGGAAAAAAAAAAAAAATTTGGAAAAAAAAAAATTTGGAAAAATTTTTTTTTTTCATTTTAAATTACATAAAGAAAAATAATAATTTAAAAAAAAACAACATTTGAGAAAAAAAAAAAAAAAAAAAATTCAGAAAAAAAAAAAATTGGAAAAAAAAATTTGAGAAAAAAAAAAAAAAAAAATTTGAAAAAAACCAAAATTTGAGAAAGAAAACGAAAAAAAATAAAAGTTTAGAAAAAAAAAAAAATTTGAGAAAAAAAAAAAAAAAAAAAAATTGAAAAAAAAAAAAATTTGAGAAAAAAAAAAAAAAAAAAAATTTGAGAAAAAAAAAAAAAAAAAAAAAATTGGAAAAAAAAAAATTAAAAAAAAAAAAAATTTGAAAAAAAAAAAATTTGAGAAAAAAAAAAAAAAAAAAAAATTAGAAAAAAAAAAAAAAAATTGAGAAGAAAAAAAAAAAACTTGGAAAAAAAAAAAATTTGAAAAAAAAATTTGGAAAAAAAACAAAAAAAAAAATTTGAGAAAAAAAAAAAAAAAACAAAAATTTGAGAAAAAAAAAAAAAATTTGAAAAAAACAAAATTTGAGAAAAAAAAACAAAAACAAAAATTTGGAAAAAAAAAAAAAAAAAAATTGGAAAAAAAAAAAAAAAAATTTGGAAAAAAAAAAAAAAAAATTTGGAAAAAAAAAAAAATTTGAGAAAAAAAAACAAAAAACAAAATTTGGAAAAAAAAAAATAAAAAATTTGGGAAAAAAAAAAAAAAAAAAAATTTGGAAAAAACAAAAAAAAAAATTTGGAAAAAAAAAAAAAATTTTTTTTAATTAAAAAAAAAAAAAAAAAATGAAAAAAAATAAATTTGAGAAAAAAAACAAAAAAAAAAATTTGGAAAAACAAAAAAAAAATTTGGAAAATTTTTTTTTTTTCTCAAATTACAGAAAAAATAATAATAATTTGAAAAAAAAATAAATTTGAGAAAAAAAACAAAAAAAAAAATTTGGAAAAAAAAAAAAAATTTGAAAAAAAAAAAAAAAATTTGGAAAAAAAAAAAAAAAAATTTGGAAAATAAATTTTTTTTTTTTTAAATTACAGAAAAAAAATAATAATTTCAAAAAAAAAAAATTTGAGAAAAAAAAAAACAAAAAAATTTCAGAAAAAAAAAAAAAATTTGAAAAAAAAAACTTGAGAAAAAAAAAACAAAAAAAAAATTTGGAAAAAAAAAAAAAATTTGGAAAAAAAAAAAAAAAAATTTGGAAAAAAAAAAAAAAAAATTTTTTAATTAAAAAAAAAAAAAAAATTTGAAAAAAATTTAAATATTTTTTAATTAAAAAAAAAAAAAAAAATTTGAGAAAAAAAAAAAAAAAATTTGGAAAAAAAAAAAAACAAAATTTGGAGAAAAAAAAAATTCAAAAAAAAAAAAAAAATTTGAAAAAAACAAAATTTGAGAAAAAAAAAACGAAAAAAAAAAAAATTTGGAAAAAAACAAATTTGAGAAAAAAAAAAAAAATTTGAAAAAAAAAAAAAAAAAATTTGGAAAAATTTTTTTTTTTTTTTTTAAATTGCAGTAAAAAAATCATAATTTGAAAAAAAAAATTTGAGAAAAAAAAAAAAAAAAAAAATTTGAAAAAAAAAATTCAGAAAAAAAAAAATTTGAAAAAAAAAATTTCAGAAAAAAAAAAAATTTGAAAAAAAAAATTTCAGAAAAAAAAAAAAATTGAAAAAAACAAAATTTGAGAAAAAAAAAAAAAAAATTGAAAAAAAAAAAAAAAAAAATTTCAGAAAAACAAAATTTTTTAATTAAAAAAAAAAAAAAAATTGAGAAAAAAAAAAAAAAAAAAATTTGGAAAAAAACAAAAAAAAAATTTGGAAAAAAAAAAAAAAAAAAATTTGGAAAAAAAAAAAAAAAAAAAATTGGAAAAAAAAAAAAAAATTTGAAAAAAAAAAAATTTGAATAAAACCAAAATTTGAGAAAGAAAACGAAAAAAAAAAACAATTTGGAAAAAAAAAAAAATTTGAAAAAAAAAAAAAAAATTTGGAAAAAAAAAAAATTGAAAAAAAAAAAAAAAATTTTTTAATTAAAAAAAAAAAAAAAAATTTGAAAAAAAAAAAAAATTTTTAATTAAAAAAAAAAAAAAAATTGAGAAAAAAAAAAAAAAAAAAATTTGGAAAAAAAAAAAAAAAAAAAATTTGGAAAAAAAAAAAAAAAATTTGGAAAAAAAAAAAAATTTGAAAAAAAAACAAAAAAAAAATTTGGAAAAAAAAAAAAAAAAATTTTTTAATTAAAAAAAAAAAAAAAAATTGAAAAAAAAAAAAATTTTTTAATTAAAAAAAAACAAAAAATTGAGAAAAAAAAAAAAAAAATTTGGAAAAAAACAAAAAAAAAATTTGGAAAAAAAAAAAAAAAACAATTTGGAAAAAAAAAAAAAAAAAAATTGGAAAAAAAAAAAAAAAAATTTGGAAAAAAAAAAAAATTTGAATAAAACCAAAATTTGAGAAAGAAAACGAAAAAAAAAAAAAAATTTGGAAAAAAAAAAAAATTTGAAAAAAAAAAAATTGGAAAAAAACAAAAAAAAAAAATTGAAAAAAAAAAAAAAAATTGAAAAAAACCAAATGTTGAGAAAGAAAAAAAAAATTTGGAAAAAAAACAAAAAAAAAATTTGAGAAAAAAAAAACAAAAAAAAAAAAATTTGGAAAAAAAAAAAATTGAAAAAAAAAAAAAAATTGAAAAAAACCAAATTTGAGAAAAAAAAAAAAAATTTGAAAAAAAACAAAATTTGAGAAAAAAAAAAAAAATTTGGAAAAAAAAAAAAAAAAAAAATTTCGAAAAAAAAAAAAATTTGGAAAAAAAAAAAAAAAATTTGAATAAAACCAAAATTTGAGAAAGAAAACGAAAAAAAAAAAAATTTGGAAAAAAAAAAAAAAATTGAAAAAAAAAAAAAAATTTGGAAAAAAACAAAAAAAAAATTTGAGAAAAAAAAAACAAAAAAAAAAAAAATTTGGAAAAAAAAAAAATTGAAAAAAAAAAAAAAAATTGAAAAAAACCAAATGTTGAGAAAGAAAAAAAAAAAATTTGGAAAAAAAACAAAAACAAGATTTGAGAAAAAAAAACAAAAAAAAAAAAATTTGGAAAAAAACAAAAATTGAAAAAAACCAAATGTTGAGAAAGAAAAAAAAAATTTGGAAAAAAAAACAAAAAAAAAATTTGGAAAATTTTTTTTTTTTCTTAAATTACAGAAAAAATAATAATAATTTGAAAAAAAAAAAAATTTGAGAAAAAAAAAAAAAAAAAAAATTTCAGAAAAAAAAAAAAAATTTGAAAAAAACAAAATTTGAGGAAAAAAAACAATAAACAAAATTTGGAAAAAAAAAAAAAAAAATTTGAAAAAAAATAAATTTAAGAAAAAAAACAAAAAAAAAAATTTGAATAAAACCAAAATTTGAGAAAGAAAACGAAAAAAAACAAAAATTTGGAAAAAAAAAAATTTGAGAAAAAAAAAAAAAATTTGAAAAAAAAAAAATTTGGAAAAAAAAAAAAAAAAAATTTGGAAAAAAAAAAAAAAATTTTTTAATTAAAAAAAAAAAAAATTTGAAAAAAATTTAAATATTTTTTAATTAAAAAAAAAAAAAAAAATTGAGAAAAAAAAAAACAAAATTTGGAAAAAAAAAAAAAAAAAAATTTGGAGAAAAAAAAATTTAAAAAAAAAAAAAAAATTTAAAAAAAAACAAAATTTGAGAAAAAAAAAAAAAAAAAAAATTTGGAAAAAAAAAAAAAAAATTTGGAAAAAAAAAAATTTGAAAAAACCAAAATTTGAGAAAGAAAACGAAAAAAAACAAAAATTTGGAAAAAAAAAAATTTGAGAAAAAAAAAAAAAATTTGAAAAAAACCAAAATTTGAGAAAGAAAACGAAAAAAAAAAAAATTTGAGAAAAAAAAAAAAAAAAAAAATTGAAAAAAAAAAAATTTGAGAAAAAAAAAAAAAAAAAATTTGAAAAAAAAAAAATTGGAAAAAAACAAATGTTGAGAAAGAAAAAAAAATTTGGAAAAAAAACAAAAAAAAAATTTGAGAAAAAAAAACAAAAAAAAAAAAATTTGGAAAAAAAAAAAAATTGAAAAAAAAAAAAAAAATTGAAAAAAACCAAATGTTGAGAAAGAAAAAAAAATTTGGAAAAAAAACAAAAACAAAATTTGAGAAAAAAAAACAAAAAAAAAAAAATTTGGAAAAAAAAAAAAATTGAAAAAAAAAAAAAAAATTGAAAAAAACCAAATTTGAGAAAAAAAAAAACAAATTTGAAAAAAAACAAAATTTGAGACAAAAAAAAAAAAAATTTGGAAAAAAGAAAAAAATCTGGAAAAAAAAAAAAAAAAATTTGGAAAAAAAAAAAATTTGAATAAAACCAAAATTTGAGAAAGAAAACGAAAAAAAAAAAAATTTGGAAAAAAAAAAAAAATTTGAAAAAAAAAAAAATTTGGAAAAAAACAAAAAAAAAATTTGAGAAAAAAAAACAAAAAAAAAAAAAATTTGGAAAAAAAAAAATTGAAAAAAAAAAAAAAAATTGAAAAAAACCAAATGTTGAGAAAGAAAAAAAAAAAATTTGGAAAAAAAACAAAAACAAGATTTGAGAAAAAAAAAAAAAAAAAAAAAATTTGGAAAAAAACAAAAATTGAAAAAAACCAAATGTTGAGAAAGAAAAAAAAATTTGGAAAAAAAAAACAAAAAAAAAATTTGGAAAATTTTTTTTTTTCTTAAATTACAGAAAAAATAATAATAATTTGAAAAAAAAAAAAATTTGAGAAAAAAAAAAAAAAAAAAAATTTCAGAAAAAAAAAAAAAATTTGAAAAAAACAAAATTTGAGAAAAAAAAAACAATAAAAAAAATTTGGAAAAAAAAAAAAAATTTTTTTAATTAAAAAAAAAAAATTTGAAAAAAAAAAAAATTTGAGAAAAAAAAAAAAAATTTGGAAAAAAAAAAAAAAAAATTTGGAAAAAAAAAAAATTTGAATAAAACCAAAATTTGAGAAAGAAAACGAAAAAAAAAAACAAAAATTTGGAAAAAAAAAAAAAATTTGAAAAAAAAACAAAAATTTGGAAAAAAAAAAAAAATTTGGAAAAAAAAAAAAAAAAAATTTGGAAAAAAAAAAAAAAAATTTTTTTAATTAAAAAAAAAAAAAAAATTTGAAAAAAATTTAAATATTTTTTAATTAAAAAAAAAAAAAAAATTTGAGAAAAAAAAAACAAAATTTGGAAAAAAAAAAAAAAAAAAAATTTGGAGAAAAAAAAATTAAAAAAAAAAAAAAAAATTTGAAAAAAAACAAAATTTGAGAAAAAAAAAAAAAAAAAAAAATTTGGAAAAAAAAAAAAAAAATTTGGAAAAAAAAAAATTTGAAAAAACCAAAATTTGAGAAAGAAAACGAAAAAAAACAAAAATTTGGAAAAAAACCAAATGTTGAGAAAGAAAAAAAAAATTTGGAAAAAAAAACAAAAAAAAAATTTGGAAAATTTTTTTTTTTCTTAAATTACAGAAAAAATAATAATAATTTGAAAAAAAAAAAAATTTGAGAAAAAAAAAAATTTGAGAAAAAAAAAACAATAAAAAAAATTTGGAAAAAAAAAAAAAATTTTTTTAATTAAAAAAAAAAAATTTGAAAAAAAAAAAAATTTGAGAAAAAAAAAAAAAATTTGGAAAAAAAAAAAAAAAAATTTGGAAAAAAAAAAAATTTGAATAAAACCAAAATTTGAGAAAGAAAACGAAAAAAAAAAACAAAAATTTGGAAAAAAAAAAAAAATTTGAAAAAAAAACAAAAATTTGGAAAAAAAAAAAAAATTTGGAAAAAAAAAAAAAAAAAATTTGGAAAAAAAAAAAAAAAAATTTTTTAATTAAAAAAAAAAAAAAAATTTGAAAAAAATTTAAATATTTTTTAATTAAAAAAAAAAAAAAAATTTGAGAAAAAAAAAACAAAATTTGGAAAAAAAAAAAAAAAAAAAATTTGGAGAAAAAAAAATTAAAAAAAAAAAAAAAAATTTGAAAAAAAACAAAATTTGAGAAAAAAAAAAAAAAAAAAAAATTTGGAAAAAAAAAAAAAAAATTTGGAAAAAAAAAAATTTGAAAAAACCAAAATTTGAGAAAGAAAACGAAAAAAAACAAAAATTTGGAAAAAAACCAAATGTTGAGAAAGAAAAAAAAAATTTGGAAAAAAAAACAAAAAAAAAATTTGGAAAATTTTTTTTTTTCTTAAATTACAGAAAAAATAATAATAATTTGAAAAAAAAAAAAATTTGAGAAAAAAAAAAAAAAAAAAATTTCAGAAAAAAAAAAAAATTTGAAAAAAACAAAATTTGAGAAAAAAAAACAATAAAAAAAATTTGGAAAAAAAAAAAAAAAATTTGGAAAAAAAAAAAAATTTTTTTTAATTAAAAAAAAAAAATTTGAAAAAAAAATAAATTTGAGAAAAAAAACAAAAAAAAAAATTTGAATAAAACCAAAATTTGAGAAAGAAAACGAAAAAAAAACAAAAATTTGGAAAAAAAAAAAATTTGAGAAAAAAAAAAAAATTTGAAAAAAAAAAAAAAAAAAATTTGGAAAAAAATTTGTTTTTTTTTTTAAATTACATTAAAAAAAATCATAATTTGAAAAAAAAAATTTGAGAAAAAAATCAAAAAACAAAATTTGGAAAAAAAAAAAAAAAAATTTGGAAAAAAAAAAAATTTGAATAAAACCAAAATTTGAGAAAGAAAACGAAAAAAAAAACAAAAATTTGGAAAAAAAAAAAAATTTGAAAAAAAAACAAAAATTTGGAAAAAAAAAAAAATTTGGAAAAAAAAAAAAAAAATTTGGAAAAAAAAAAAAAAAAATTTTTTAATTAAAAAAAAAAAAAAAATTTGAAAAAAATTTAAATATTTTTTAATTAAAAAAAAAAAAAAAATTTGAGAAAAAAAAAAAAAAAAAAAAAATTGAAAAAAAAAAAATTTGAGAAAAAAAAAATTTTGGAAAAAAAAAAATTTAAAAAAAACAAAATTTGAGAAAGAAAACGAAAAAAAAAAAATTTGGAAAAAAAAATTTGAGAAAAAAAAAAAAAAAAAAAAAATTTGGAAAAAAAAAAATTAAAAAAAAAAAAAATTTGAAAAAAACCAAATGTTGAGAAAGAAAAAAACAAAAATTTGGAAAAACAAAATTTGAAAAAAAAAAAAAAAAAAATTTGTTTTAATTAAAAAAAAAAACCAAAATTTGAGAAAAAAAAAACAAATTGGAAAAAAAAAAAAGTTTTTTTTAATTAAAAAAAAAAAAAAAAAATTGAGAAAGAAAACGAAAAAAAAAAAAATTTGGAAAAAAAAAAAAAAAATTTTTTAATTAAAAAAAAAAAAAAAAATTTGAGAAAGAAAACGAAAAAAAAAAATTTTTTTAATTAAAAAAAAAAAAAAAAATTTGGAAAAAAAACATTTTTTTTTTAAATTACACAAAGAAAAAATTTGAAAAAAAAAAATTTGAGAAAAAAAAAAAAAAAAAAAATTGGAAAAAAAACAAATTTGAAAAAAACCAAAATTTGAGAAAGAAAACGAAAAAAAACAAAAATTTGGAAAAAAAACAAATTTGAAAAAAACCAAAATTTGAGAAAGAAAACGAAAAAAAACAAAAATTTGGAAAAAAAAAAAATTTGAGAAAAAAAAAAAAAAAAAAAAATTAGAAAAAAAAAAAAAAATTGAGAAAAAAAAAAAACAAAAATTTGGAAAAAAAATTTGAAAAAAAAAAAAAAAAAAATTTGTTTTAATTAAAAAAAAAAACCAAAATTTGAGAAAAAAAAAAAACAAAAAAAAAATTTCAGAAAAAAAAAACAAATTGGAAAAAAAAAAAAGTTTTTTTTAATTAAAAAAAAAAAAAAAAATTGAGAAAGAAAACGAAAAAAAAGAAATTTGGAAAAAAAAAAAAAAAATTTTTTAATTAAAAAAAAAAAAAAAAATTTGAGAAAGAAAACGAAAAAAAAAATTTTTTTTAATTAAAAAAAAAAAAAAAAATTTGGAAAAAAAACATTTTTTTTTTAAATTACACAAAGAAAAAATTTGAAAAAAAAAAAATTTGAGAAAAAAAAAAAAAAAAAAATTTGGAAAAAAAACAAATTTGAGAAAGAAAACGAAAAAAAAACAAAAATTTGGAAAAAAAACAAATTTGAAAAAAACCAAAATTTGAGAAAGAAAACAAAAAAAAACAAAAATTTGGAAAAAAAAAAAATTTGAGAAAAAAAAAAAAAATTGAGAAGAAAAAAAAAAAAACTTGGAAAAAAAAAAAAATTTGAAAAAAAAATTTGGAAAAAAAACAAAAAAAAAAATTTGAGAAAAAAAAAAAAAAAAAAAAAAATTTGAGAAAAAAAAAACAAAAAAATTTGGAAAAAAAAAATTTGAGAAAAAAACAAAAAAAAAAATTTGGAAAATTTTTTTTTTTTTTTTTAAATTACAGAAAAATAATAATTTGAAAAAAAAAATTTGAGAAAAAAAAAAAAAAAAAAAATTTCAGAAAAAAAAAAAATTTGAGAAAAAAAACAACAAAAAAAATTTGGAGAAAAAAAAAAATTTGGAAAAAAAAAACTTTGGAAATTTTGTTTTTTTCATTTTAAATTACATAAAAAAAATTAATAATTTGAAAAAAACAACATTTGAGAAAAAAAAAAAAAAAAAAAAATTTCAGAAAAAAAAAAACTTGGAAAAAAAAACAAATTTGAAAAAAACCCAAATTTGAGAAAGAAAACAAAAAAAAAACCAAATTTGGAAAAAAAAATTTTTTTTTTTTTTAAATTACAGAAAAAAAATAATAATTTGAAAAAAAAAAAAATTGAGAAAAAAAAAAAAACAAAAAAATTTCAGAAAAAAAAAAAAAATTTGAAAAAAACAAAATTTGAGAAAAAAAAACAAAAACAAAAATTTGGAAAAAAAAAAAAAAAAAATTTGGAAAAAAAAAAAAAAAATTTTTTTGATTAAAAAAAAAAAAAAAATTTGAAAAAAAAAAAATTTGAGAAAAAAAACAAAAAAAAAAATTTGAGAAAAAAAAAACAAAATTTGGAAAAAAAAAAAAAAAAAAATTTGGAGAAAAAAAAATTTAAAAAAAAAAAAAAAATTTTAAAAAAACAAAATTTGAGAAAAAAAAAAAAAAAAAAAAAATTGGAAAAAAAAAAAAAAAATTTGGAAAAAAAAAAAATTTGAAAAAACCAAAATTTGAGAAAGAAAACGAAAAAAAACAAAAATTTGGAAAAAAAAAAATTTGAGGAAAAAAAAAAAAATTTGAAAAAAAAATCATAATTTGAAAAAAAAAATTTGAGAAAAAAAAAAAAAAAAAAAATTTGAAAAAAAAATTTCAGAAAAAAAAAAAATTTGAAAAAAAAAATTTCAGAAAAAAAAAAAATTGAAAAAAAACAAAATTTCAGAAAAAAAAAATAATTAAACAAAAAAAACTTTGGAAAATTTTTTTTTTTTATTTTAAATTACATAAAAAAAATAATAATTTGAAAGAAAAACTTTCAGAAAAAAAAAAAAAAATTTGAAAAAAAACAAAATTTGAGAAAAAAAAAAAAAAAAAAAATTTGGAAAAAAAAAAAAATTTTTTTTATCAAAAAAAAAAAAAAAAAATTTGAAAAAAAAACTTT
Source organism: Netelia virgata (assembly GCA_951802705.1). Taxonomy (NCBI): domain Eukaryota; kingdom Metazoa; phylum Arthropoda; class Insecta; order Hymenoptera; family Ichneumonidae; genus Netelia; species Netelia virgata. Next base: position 34,022,155 of record OX637863.1, on the reverse strand, counting down.
CAGAAAAAAAAAAAAAAATTGAAAAAAACAAAATTTGAGAAAAAAAACAAAAAAAAAAAATTTGGAAAAATTTTTTTTTTTTTTTTTAAATTACAGAAAAAATAATAATTTGAAAAAAAAAATTTTGAGAAAAAAAAAAAAAAAAAAAAATTTCAGAAAAAAAAAAAAATTTGAAAAAAAAAATTTGGAAAAAAAAAAAAAAATTTGGAAAAAAAAAAATTTGGAAAAATTTTTTTTTTTCATTTTAAATTACATAAAGAAAAATAATAATTTGAAAAAAAACAACATTTGAGAAAAAAAAAAAAAAAAAAAATTTCAGAAAAAAAAAAATTTGAAAAAAAAAATTTGAGAAAAAAAACAACAAAAAAAATTTGGAGAAAAAAAAAATTTGGAAAAAAAAAAATTTCCAAAAAAAAAAAATTTGGAAAAAAACAAAAAACAAAATTTGAAAAAAAAAAATTTGAGAAAAAAAAACAACAAAAAAAATTTGGAGAAAACAAAAAAATTGGAAAAAAAAAAAAAAAAATTTGGAAAAAAAAACTGGAAAATTTTTTTTTTTTCATTTTAAATTACATAAAAAAAATTAATAATTTGAAAAAAACAACATTTGAGAAAAAAAAAAAAATAAAATTTCAGAAAAAAAAAAAAAATTTGGAAAAAAAAAAAAATTTGAAAAAAACCAAAATTTGAGAAAGAAAACGAAAAAAAAAAAAATTTGAGAAAAAAAAAAAAAAAAAAAATTGAAAAAAAAAAAATTTGAGAAAAAAAAAAAAAAAAATTAAAAAAAAAAAAAAAAATTTGAAAAAAAACAAAATTTGAGAAAAAAAAAAAAAAAAAAAAATTTGGAAAAAAAAAAAAAAAATTTGGAAAAAAAAAAATTTGAAAAAACCAAAATTTGAGAAAGAAAACGAAAAAAAAACAAAAATTTGGAAAAAAAAAAATTTGAGGAAAAAAAAAAAAATTTGAAAAAAACCAAAATTTGAGAAAGAAAACGAAAAAAAAAAAAATTTGAGAAAAAAAAAAAAAAAAAAAAATTGAAAAAAAAAAAAAAAAAAAAAATTTGGAAAAAAAAAAATTAAAAAAAAAAAAAATTTGAAAAAACCAAATGTTGAGAAAGAAAAAAACAAAAACTTGGAAAAAAAAAATTTGAAAAAAAAAAAAAAAAAAGTTTTTTTTAATTAAAAAAAAAAAAAAAAAATTGAGAAAGAAAACGAAAAAAAAAAAAATTTGGAAAAAAAAAAAAAAATGTTTTAATTAAAAAAAAAAAAAAAAATTTGAGAAAGAAAACGAAAAAAAAAAATTTTTTTAATTAAAAAAAAAAAAAAATTTGGAAAAAAAACATTTTTTTTTAAATTACACAAAGAAAAAATTTGAAAAAAAAAAAATTCGAGAAAAAAAAAAAAAAAAAAAATTGGAAAAAAACAAATTTGAAAAAAACCAAAATTTGAGAAAGAAAACGAAAAAAAACAAAAATTTGGAAAAAAAACAAATTTGAAAAAAACCAAAATTTGAGAAAGAAAACGAAAAAAAACAAAAATTTGGAAAAAAAAAAAATTTGAGAAAAAAAAAAAAAAAAAAAAATTAAAAAAAAAAAAAAAAATTTGAAAAAAAACAAAATTTGAGAAAAAAAAAAAAAAAAAAAAATTTGGAAAAAAAAAAAAAAAATTTGGAAAAAAAAAAATTTGAAAAAACCAAAATTTGAGAAAGAAAACGAAAAAAAAACAAAAATTTGGAAAAAAAAAAATTTGAGAAAAAAAAAAAAAATTTGAAAAAAACCAAAATTTGAGAAAGAAAACGAAAAAAAAAACAATTTGAGAAAAAAAAAAAAAAAAAAAAATTGAAAAAAAAAAAAAAAAAAAAAATTTGGAAAAAAAAAAATTAAAAAAAAAAAAAATTTGAAAAAAACCAAATGTTGAGAAAGAAAAAAACAAAAACTTGGAAAAAAAAAATTTGAAAAAAAAAAAAAAAAAAGTTTTTTTTAATTAAAAAAAAAAAAAAAAAATTGAGAAAGAAAACGAAAAAAAAAAAAATTTGGAAAAAAAAAAAAAAATGTTTTAATTAAAAAAAAAAAAAAAAATTTGAGAAAGAAAACGAAAAAAAAAAATTTTTTTAATTAAAAAAAAAAAAAAATTTGGAAAAAAAACATTTTTTTTTAAATTACACAAAGAAAAAATTTGAAAAAAAAAAATTCGAGAAAAAAAAAAAAAAAAAAAATTGGAAAAAAACAAATTTGAAAAAACCAAAATTTGAGAAAGAAAACGAAAAAAAACAAAAATTTGGAAAAAAAACAAATTTGAAAAAAACCAAAATTTGAGAAAGAAAACGAAAAAAAACAAAAATTTGGAAAAAAAAAAAATTTGAGAAAAAAAAAAAAAAAAAAAAATTAGAAAAAAAAAAAAAAAATTGAGAAGAAAAAAAAAAAAACTTGGAAAAAAAAAAAAATTTGAAAAAAAAATTTGGAAAAAAACAAAAAAAAAAATTTGAGAAAAAAAAAAAAAAAAAAAAAAATTTGAGAAAAAAAAAACAAAAAAATTTGGAAAAAAAAATTTGAGAAAAAAACAAAAAAAAAAATTTGGAAAATTTTTTTTTTTTTTTTTAAATTACAGAAAAATAATAATTTGAAAAAAAAAAATTTGAGAAAAAAAAAAAAAAAAAAAAATTTCAGAAAAAAAAAAAAATTTGAAAAAAAAAAAATTTGAGAAAAAAAAACAATAAAAAAAATTTGGAAAAAAAAAAAAAAAAATTTGGAAAAAAAAAAAAATTTTTTTTAATTAAAAAAAAAAAAAAAAATTTGAAAAAAAATAAATTTGAGAAAAAAAACAAAAAAAAAAATTTGGAAAAAAAAAAAAAAAAAAATTTGGAAAAAAAAAAAAAAAAATTTGGAAAAAAAAAAAATTTGAATAAAACCAAAATTTGAGAAAGAAAACGAAAAAAAAACAAAAATTTGGAAAAAAAAAATTTGAGAAAAAAAAAAAAAAAAAAAAATTTGGAAAAAAAACTTTCAGAAAAAAAAAAAAAAATTGCAAAAAAACAAAATTTGAGAAAAAAAACAAAAAAAAAAAATTTGGAAAAAAAACAAAAAAAAAAATTTGAGAAAAAAAAAAAAAAAAAACAAAAATTTGAGAAAAAAAAAACAAAAAAATTTGGAAAAAAAAAATTTGAGAAAAAAACAAAAAAAAAATTTGGAAAATTTTTTTTTTTTTTTTTAAATTACAGAAAAATAATAATTTGAAAAAAAAAAATTTGAGAAAAAAAAAAAAAAAAAAAAATTTCAGAAAAAAAAAAAATTTGAGAAAAAAAACAACAAAAAAAATTTGGAGAAAAAAAAAAATTTGGAAAAAAAAAAAACAAAAATTTGAGAAAAAAAAAACAAAAAAATTTGGAAAAAAAAAATTTGAGAAAAAAACAAAAAAAAAAATTTGGAAATTTTTTTTTTTTTTTTTTAAATTACAGAAAAATAATATTTTGAAAAAAAAAAATTTGAGAAAAAAAAAAAAAAAAAAAAATTTCAGAAAAAAAAAAAATTTGAAAAAAAAAATTTGAGAAAAAAAAACAACAAAAAAAATTTGGAGAAAAAAAAAATTTGGAAAAAAAAAAAAAAAAATTTGGAAAAAATAAACTTTGGAAAATTTTTTTTTTTTCATTTTAAATTACATAAAAAAAATTAATAATCTGAAAAAAACAACATTTGAGAAAAAAAAAAAAAATAAAATTTGGAAAAAAAACAAATTTGAAAAAAACCAAAATTTGAGAAAGAAAACGAAAAAAAACAAAAATTTGGAAAAAAAAAAAATTTGAGAAAAAAAAAAAAAAAAAAAAATTAGAAAAAAAAAAAATTGAGAAGAAAAAAAAAAAACTTGGAAAAAAAAAAAATTTGAAAAAAAAATTTGGAAAAAAAGAAAAAAAAAAATTTGAGAAAAAAAAAAAAAAAAAAAAATTTCAGAAAAAAAAAAAAGTTGAGAAAAAAAACAACAAAAAAAATTTGGAGAAAAAAAAAAATTTGAAAAAAAAACATTTTTTTTTTAAATTACACAAAAAAAAAAATTTGAAAAAAAAACTTTCAGAAAAAAAAAAAAAAATAAAAAAAAAAAAAAAAAATTTGAAAAAAAAACAAATTTGAGAAAAAAAAAACAAAAAACAAAATTTGGAAAAAAAAAAATAAAAAATTTGGGAAAAAAAAAAAAAAAAAAAATTTGGAAAAAAAAACAAAATTTTTTTTTAATTGAAAAAAAAAAAAAATTTGGAAAAAAAAAAAATTAAAAAAAAAAAAAAAAATTAAAAAAAAAAAAAAATTTGAAAAAACCAAAATTTGAGAAAGAAAACGAAAAAAAAACAAAAATTTGGAAAAAAAAAAAATTTGAGAAAAAAAAAAAAAATTTGAAAAAAAAAATTTCAGAAAAAAAAAAAATTTGAAAAAAAAAATTTCAGAAAAAAAAAAAAAATTGAAAAAAAACAAAATTTGAGAAAAAAAAAAAAAAAATTGAAAAAAAAAAAAAAAATTTCATAAAAAAAAAAAAATTAAAAAAAAAAAACTTAGGAAAAATTTTTTTTTTTTATTTTAAATTACATAAAAAAAAATAATAATTTGAAAGAAAAACTTCCAGAAAAAAAAAAAAAATTTGAAAAAAAACAAAATTTGAGAAAAAAAAAAAAAAAAAAAATTTGGAAAAACAAAAAAAAAAATTGGAAAATTTTTTTTTTTTCTTAAATTACAGAAAAAATAATAATAATTTGAAAAAAAAAAAATTGAGAAAAAAAAAAAAAAAAAAAAATTTCAGAAAAAAAAAAAAAATTTGAAAAAAAAAAAATTTGAGAAAAAAAAACAATAATAAAAATTTGGAAAAAAAAATTTGGAAAAAAAAAAAAAAAAAAATTTTGAAAAAAAAAAAAATTTGAATAAAACCAAAATTTGAGAAAGAAAACGAAAAAAAAAAAAAATTTGGAAAAAAAACAAAAAAAAAAATTTGGAAAATTTTTTTTTTTTTTATTTTTAATTACATAAAAAAATTCATAATTTGAAAAAAAAACATTTGAGAAAAAAAAAAAAAAAAAAAAATTTGGAAAAACAAAAAAAAAATTTGGAAAAACAAAAAAAAAATTTGGAAAATTTGTTTTTTTCTTAAATTACAGAAAAAATAATAATAATTTGAAAAAAAAAAAAATTTGGAAAAAAAAAAAAAAAAAAATTTGGAAAAAAAAAAAAAAAAATTTGGAAAAAAAAAAAACAAAAATTTGAAAAAAAAAAAAAAATTTGGAAAAAAAAACAAAATTTTTTTTTAATTGAAAAAAAAAAAAAAATTTGGAAAAAAAAAAAATTAAAAAAAAAAAAAAAAATTTGAAAAAAAAAAAAATTTGAAAAAACCAAAATTTGAGAAAGAAAACGAAAAAAAAACAAAAATTTGGAAAAAAAAAAAATTTGAGAAAAAAAAAAAAAATTTGAAAAAAAAATTTTCAGAAAAAAAAAAAAAATTGAAAAAAAACAAAATTTGAGAAAAAAAAAAAAAAAATTGAAAAAAAAAAAAAAATTAAAAAAAAAAAACTTAGGAAAAATTTTGTTTTTTTATTTTAAATTACATAAAAAAAATAATAATTTGAAAGAAAAACTTCCAGAAAAAAAAAAAAAAATTTGAAAAAAAACAAAATTTGAGAAAAAAAAAAAAAAAAAAAATTTGGAAAAACAAAAAAAAAAATTGGAAATTTTTTTTTTTTTCTTAAATTACAGAAAAAATAATAATAATTTGAAAAAAAAAAAAATTTGAGAAAAAAAAAAAAAAAAAAAATTTCAGAAAAAAAAAAAAAATTTGAAAAAAAAAAATTTGAGAAAAAAAAACAATAAAAAAAATTTGGAAAAAAAAAAAAAAAAAATTTGAGAAAAAAAAACAAAAAAAAAAAATTTGGAAAAAAAAAAAAATTGAAAAAAACCAAATGTTGAGAAAGAAAAAAAAAATTTGGAAAAAAAACAAAAAAAAAATTTGGAAAATTTTGTTTTTTTTTATTTTTAATTACATAAAAAAATTCATAATTTGAAAAAAAACATTTGAGAAAAAAAAAAAAAAAAAAAAATTTGGAAAAACAAAAAAAAAATTTGGAAAAACAAAAAAAAAATTTGGAAAATTTTTTTTTTTCTTAAATTACAGAAAAAATAATAATAATTTGAAAAAAAAAAAAATTTGGAAAAAAAAAAAAAAAAAAAATTTGGAAAAAAAAAAAAAAAAAATTTGGAAAATAAATATTTTTTTTTTTAAATTCCAGACAAAAAATAATAATTTCAAAAAAAAAAAATTTGAGAAAAAAAAAAAACAAAAAAATTTCAGAAAAAAAAAAAAAAATTTGAAAAAAAAAACTTGAGAAAAAAAAAACAAAAAAAAAAATTTGAAAAAAAAAAAAAAAAATTTGGAAAAAAAAAAAAATTTGGAAAAAAAAAAAAAAAAATTTTTTAATTAAAAAAAAAAAAAAAATTTGAAAAAAATTTAAATATTTTTTAATTAAAAAAACAAAAAAAATTTGAGAAAAAAAAAACAAAATTTGGAAAAAAAAAAAAAAAAAAAATTTGGAGAAAAAAAAAATTTAAAAAAAAACAAAAATTTGAAAAAAAACAAAATTTGAGAAAAAAAAAACGAAAAAAAAAAATTTGGAAAAAAAAAATTTTTTTAATTAAAAAAAAAAAAAAAAATTTTAAAAAAAAAAAAAATTTGAGAAAAAAAAAAAAAAAAAAAAATTTGGAAAAAAAAAAAAAATTTGGAAAAAAACAAAATTTGAAAAAACCAAAATTTGAGAAAGAAAATGAAAAAAAAACAAAAATTTGGAAAAAAAAAAAATTTGAGAAAAAAAAAAAAAATTTGAAAAAAAAAAAAAAAAAAATTTGGAAAAAAAATTTTTTTTTTTTAAATTACAGTAAAAAAATCATAATTTGAAAAAAAAAATTTGAGAAAAAAAAAAAAAAAAAAATTTGAAAAAAAAAATTTCAGAAAAAAAAAATTTGAAAAAAAAAATTTCAGAAAAAAAAAAAATTTGAAAAAAAAAATTTCAGAAAAAAAAAAAAATTGAAAAAAACAAAATTTGAGAAAAAAAAAAAAAAAAAATTGAAAAAAAAAAAAAAAAATTTCAGAAAAAAAAAAAAATAAAAAAAAAAAAACTTAGGAAAAATTTTTTTTTTTTATTTTAAATTACATAAAAAAAAATAATAATTTGAAAGAAAAACTTTCAGAAAAAAAAAAAAAAATTTGAAAAAAAACAAAATTTGAGAAAAAAAAACAATAAAAAAAATTTGGAAAAAAAAAAAAAAAAAAATTTGGAAAAAAAAAAAAAAAAAAATTTGGAAAAAAAAAAAAAATTTGAAAAAAAAAAAAAAATTTGGAAAAAAACAAAAAAAAAATTTGAGAAAAAAAAACAAAAAAAAAAAAATTTGGAAAAAAAAAAAATTGAAAAAAAAAAAAAAAATTGAAAAAAACCAAATGTTGAGAAAGAAAAAAAAAACATTTGGAAAAAAACAAAAACAAGATTTGAGAAAAAAAAACAAAAAAAAAAAATTTGGAAAAAAACAAAAATTGAAAAAAACCAAATGTTGAGAAAGAAAAAAAAAATTTGGAAAAAAAAACAAAAAAAAAATTTGGAAAATTTTTTTTTTTCTTAAATCACAGAAAAAATAATAATAATTTGAAAAAAAAAAAATTTGAGAAAAAAAAAAAAAAAAAAAATTTCAGAACAAAAAAAAAAATTTGAAAAAAACAAAATTTGAGAAAAAAAAACAATAAAAAAAATTTGGAAAAAAAACAAAAAAAATTTGGAAAAAAAAAAAAATTTTTTTAATTAAAAAAAAAAAAAAAAATTTCAAAAAAAAAAAAATTTGAGAAAAAAAACAAAAAAAAAAATTTGGAAAAAAAAAAAAAAAAAAATTTGGAAAAAAAAAAAAAAAATTTGGAAAAAAAAAAAATTTGAATAAAACCAAAATTTGAGAAAGAAAACGAAAAAAAAACAAAAATTTGGAAAAAAAAAAATTTGAGAAAAAAAAAAAAAATTTGAAAAAAAACAAAATTTGAGAAAGAAAACGAAAAAAAAAAAAATTTGAGAAAAAAAAAAAAAAAAAAAAATTGAAAAAAAAAAAAAAAAAAAAAATTTGGAAAAAAAAAAATTAAAAAAAAAAAAAATTTGAAAAAAACCAAATGTTGAGAAAGAAAAAAACAAAAACTTGGAAAAAAAAAATTTGAAAAAAAAAAAAAAAAAAATTTGTTTTAATTAAAAAAAAAACCAAAATTTGAGAAAAAAAAAAAACAAAAAAAAAATTTCAGAAAAAAAAAACAAATTGGAAAAAAAAAAAAGTTTTTTTTAATTAAAAAAAAAAAAAAAAAATTGAGAAAGAAAACGAAAAAAAAAAAAATTTGGAAAAAAAAAAAAAAATGTTTTAATTAAAAAAAAAAAAAAAAATTTGAGAAAAAAAACGAAAAAAAAAAATTTTTTTAATTAAAAAAAAAAAAAAATTTGGAAAAAAAACATTTTTTTTTAAATTACACAAAGAAAAAATTTGAAAAAAAAAAAATTTGAGAAAAAAAAAAAAAAAAAAAATTGGAAAAAAACAAATTTGAAAAAAACCAAAATTTGAGAAAGAAAACGAAAAAAAACAAAAATTTGGAAAAAAAACAAATTTGAAAAAAACCAAAATTTGAGAAAGAAAACAAAAAAAAAAAAAACTTGGAAAAAAAAAAAAATTTGAAAAAAAAATTTGGAAAAAAAAACAAAAAAAAAAATTTGAGAAAAAAAAAAAAAAAAAACAAAAATTTGAGAAAAAAAAAACAAAAAAATTTGGAAAAAAAAATTTGAGAAAAAAACAAAAAAAAAAATTTGGAAAATTTTTTTTTTTTTTTTAAATTACAGAAAAATAATAATTTGAAAAAAAAAAATTTGAGAAAAAAAAAAAAAAAAAAAAATTTCAGAAAAAAAAAAATTTGAGAAAAAAAACAACAAAAAAAATTTGGAGAAAAAAAAAAATTTGGAAAAAAAAAACTTTGGAAATTTTTTTTTTTTTCATTTTAAATTACATAAAAAAAATTAATAATTTGAAAAAAACAACATTTGAGAAAAAAAAAAAAAAAAAAAAATTTCAGAAAAAAAAAAAAACTTGGAAAAAAAAACAAATTTGAATAAAACCAAAATTTGAGAAAGAAAACGAAAAAAAAAAAAATTTGGAAAAAAAAAAAAAATTTGAAAAAAAAAAAAAAATTTGGAAAAAAACAAAAAAAAAATTTGAGAAAAAAAAAACAAAAAAAAAAAAAATTTGGAAAAAAAAAAAATTGAAAAAAAAAAAAAAATTGAAAAAAACCAAATGTTGAGAAAGAAAAAAAAAAAATTTGGAAAAAAAACAAAAACAAGATTTGAGAAAAAAAAACAAAAAAAAAAAAATTTGGAAAAAAACAAAAATTGAAAAAAACCAAATGTTGAGAAAGAAAAAAAAAATTTGGAAAAAAAAACAAAAAAAAAATTTGGAAATTTTTTTTTTTTTCTTAAATTACAGAAAAAATAATAATAATTTGAAAAAAAAAAAAATTTGAGAAAAAAAAAAAAAAAAAAAATTTCAGAAAAAAAAAAAAATTTGGAAAAAAAAAAATTTGAGAAAAAAAAAAAAAAAAAAAATTTGGAAAAAAACTTTCAGAAAAAAAAAAAAAATTGCAAAAAAACAAAATTTGAGAAAAAAAACAAAAAAAAAAAATTTGGAAAAAATTTTTTTTTTTTTTTTAAATTACAGAAAAAATAATAATTTGAAAAAAAAAATTTTGAGAAAAAAAAAAAAAAAAAAAAAAATTTCAGAAAAAAAAAAATTTTGAAAAAAAAAATTTGGAAAAAAAAAAAAATTTGGAAAAAAAAAAAATTGGAAAAAATTTTTTTTTTCATTTTAAATTACATAAAGAAAAATAATAATTTGAAAAAAAACAACATTTGAGAAAAAAAAAAAAAAAAAAATTCAGAAAAAAAAAAATTGGAAAAACAAAATTTGAGAAAAAAAAAAAAAAAAAATTTGAAAAAAACCAAAATTTGAGAAAGAAAACGAAAAAAAAACAAAAATTTAGAAAAAAAAAAAATTTGAGAAAAAAAACAAAAAAAAAATTTGGAAATTTTTTTTTTTTTTTTAAATTACAGAAAAATAATATTTTGAAAAAAAAAAATTTGAGAAAAAAAAAAAAAAAAAAAAATTTCAGAAAAAAAAAAAATTTGAAAAAAAAAATTTGAGAAAAAAAAACAACAAAAAAAATTTGGAGAAAAAAAAAATTTGGAAAAAAAAAAAAAAAATCTGGAAAAAAAAAAAAATTTGAAAAAAAAAAAAAAAAAAATTTGGAAAAAAAAAAAAAAAATTTTTTTAATTAAAAAAAAAAAAAAAAATTGAAAAAAAAAAAAAATTTTTAATTAAAAAAAAACAAAAAATTGAGAAAAAAAAAAAAAAAAAATTTGGAAAAAAACAAAAAAAAAATTTGGAAAAAAAAAAAAAAAAAATTTGGAAAAAAAAAAAAAAAAAAAATTGGAAACAAAAAAAAAAAAAATTGGAAAAAAAATAAAATTTGAATAAAACCAAAATTTGAGAAAGAAAACGAAAAAAAAAAAAAAATTTGAAAAAAAAAAAAAATTGAAAAAAAAAAAAATTGGAAAAAAACAAAAAAAAAAATTGAAAAAAAAAAAAAAAATTGAAAAAAACCAAATGTTGAGAAAGAAAAAAAAAATTTGGAAAAAAAACAAAAAAAAAATTTGAGAAAAAATAACAAAAAAAAAAAAATTTGGAAAAAAAAAAAAATTGAAAAAAAAAAAAAAAATTGAAAAAAACCAAATTTGAGAAAAAAAAAAAAAATTTGAAAAAAAACAAAATTTGAGAAAAAAAAAAAAAAAATTTGGAAAAAAAAAAAAAAAAAAATTTCGAAAAAAAAAAAAATTTGGAAAAAAAAAAAAAAAAATTTGGAAAAAAAAAAAAATTTGAATAAAACCAAAATTTGAGAAAGAAAACGAAAAAAAAAAAACTTTGGAAAAAAAAAAAAAATTTGAAAAAAAAAAAAAAAATTTGGAAAAAAACAAAAAAAAAATTTGAGAAAAAAAAACAAAAAAAAAAAAAATTTGGAAAAAAAAAAAATTGAAAAAAAAAAAAAAAATTGAAAAAAAACAAATGTTGAGAAAGAAAAAAAAAAAATTTGGAAAAAAAACAAAAACAAGATTTGAGAAAAAAAAAACAAAAAAAAAAAAATTTGGAAAAAAACAAAAATTGAAAAAAACCAAATGTTGAGAAAGAAAAAAAAAATTTGGAAAAAAAAACAAAAAAAAAATTTGGAAAATTTTTTTTTTTTCTTAAATTACAGAAAAAATAATAATAATTTGAAAAAAAACAAAATTTGAAAAAAAAAAAAAAATTTCAGAAAAAAAAAAAAAAATTTGAAAAAAACAAAATTTGAGAAAAAAAAACAATAAACAAAATTTGGAAAAAAAAAAAAAAAATTTGGAAAAAAAAAAAAATTTTTTTTAATTAAAAAAAAAAAAAAAAATTTGAAAAAAAAATAAATTTAAGAAAAAAAACAAAAAAAAAAATTTGAATAAAACCAAAATTTGAGAAAGAAAACGAAAAAAAAACAAAAATTTGGAAAAAAAAAAATTTGAGAAAAAAAAAAAAAATTTGAAAAAAAAAAAAAAAAAAATTTGGAAAAAAATTTGTTTTTTTTTTAAATTACAGTAAAAAAAATCATAATTTGAAAAAAAAAATTTGAGAAAAAACACAAAAAACAAAATTTGGAAAAAAAAAAAAAAAAAAATTTGGAAAAAAAAAAAAAAAAATTTGGAAAAAAAAAAAATTTGAATAAAACCAAAATTTGAGAAAGAAAACGAAAAAAAAACAAAAATTTGGAAAAAAAAAAAAAATTTGAAAAAAAAAAAAAAATTTGGAAAAAAAAAAAAAAATTTGGAAAAAAAAAAAAAAAAAAATTTGGAAAAAAAAAAAAAAAATTGAAAAAAAAAAAAATTGGAAAAAAACAAAAAAAAAAATTGAAAAAAAAAAAAAAAATTGAAAAAAACCAAATGTTGAGAAAGAAAAAAAAAATTTGGAAAAAAAACAAAAAAAAAATTTGAGAAAAAATAACAAAAAAAAAAAAATTTGGAAAAAAAAAAAAATTGAAAAAAAAAAAAAAAATTGAAAAAAACCAAATTTGAGAAAAAAAAAAAAAATTTGAAAAAAACAAAATTTGAGAAAAAAAAAAAAAAAATTTGGAAAAAAAAAAAAAAAAAAATTTCGAAAAAAAAAAAAATTTGGAAAAAAAAAAAAAAAAATTTGGAAAAAAAAAAAAATTTGAATAAAACCAAAATTTGAGAAAGAAAACGAAAAAAAAAAAAAATTTGGAAAAAAAAAAAAAATTTGAAAAAAAAAAAAAAATTTGGAAAAAAACAAAAAAAAAATTTGAGAAAAAAAAAACAAAAAAAAAAAAAATTTGGAAAAAAAAAAAATTGAAAAAAAAAAAAAAAATTGAAAAAAACCAAATGTTGAGAAAGAAAAAAAAAAAATTTGGAAAAAAAACAAAAACAAGATTTGAGAAAAAAAAACAAAAAAAAAAAAATTTGGAAAAAAACAAAAATTGAAAAAAACCAAATGTTGAGAAAGAAAAAAAAAATTTGGAAAAAAAAACAAAAAAAAAATTTGGAAATTTTTTTTTTTTTCTTAAATTACAGAAAAAATAATAATAATTTGAAAAAAAAAAAAATTTGAGAAAAAAAAAAAAAAAAAAAATTTCAGAAAAAAAAAAAAAATTTGGAAAAAAAAAATTTGAGAAAAAAAAAAAAAAAAAAAAATTTGGAAAAAAAACTTTCAGAAAAAAAAAAAAAATTGCAAAAAAACAAAATTTGAGAAAAAAAACAAAAAAAAAAAATTTGGAAAAAATTTTTTTTTTTTTTTTAAATTACAGAAAAAATAATAATTTGAAAAAAAAAATTTTGAGAAAAAAAAAAAAAAAAAAAAAAATTTCAGAAAAAAAAAAAATTTTGAAAAAAAAAATTTGGAAAAAAAAAAAAATTTGGAAAAAAAAAAAATTGGAAAAATTTTTTTTTTTCATTTTAAATTACATAAAGAAAAATAATAATTTGAAAAAAAACAACATTTGAGAAAAAAAAAAAAAAAAAAATTCAGAAAAAAAAAAATTGGAAAAAAAAAATTTGAGAAAAAAAAAAAAAAAAAATTTGAAAAAAACCAAAATTTGAGAAAGAAAACGAAAAAAAAACAAAAATTTAGAAAAAAAAAAAATTTGAGAAAAAAAACAAAAAAAAAATTTGGAAATTTTTTTTTTTTTTTTAAATTACAGAAAAATAATATTTTGAAAAAAAAAAATTTGAGAAAAAAAAAAAAAAAAAAAAATTTCAGAAAAAAAAAAAATTTGAAAAAAAAAATTTGAGAAAAAAAAACAACAAAAAAAATTTGGAGAAAAAAAAAATTTGGAAAAAAAAAAAAAAAATCTGGAAAAAAAAAAAAATTTGAAAAAAAAAAAAAAAAAAATTTGGAAAAAAAAAAAAAAAATTTTTTTAATTAAAAAAAAAAAAAAAAATTGAAAAAAAAAAAAAATTTTTAATTAAAAAAAAACAAAAAATTGAGAAAAAAAAAAAAAAAAAATTTGGAAAAAAACAAAAAAAAAATTTGGAAAAAAAAAAAAAAAAAATTTGGAAAAAAAAAAAAAAAAAAAATTGGAAACAAAAAAAAAAAAAAATTGGAAAAAAAAAAAAATTTGAATAAAACCAAAATTTGAGAAAGAAAACGAAAAAAAAAAAAAAATTTGGAAAAAAAAAAAAAAATTGAAAAAAAAAAAAATTGGAAAAAAACAAAAAAAAAAATTGAAAAAAAAAAAAAAAATTGAAAAAAACCAAATGTTGAGAAAGAAAAAAAAAATTTGGAAAAAAAACAAAAAAAAAATTTGAGAAAAAATAACAAAAAAAAAAAAATTTGGAAAAAAAAAAAAATTGAAAAAAAAAAAAAAAATTGAAAAAAACCAAATTTGAGAAAAAAAAAAAAAATTTGAAAAAAAACAAAATTTGAGAAAAAAAAAAAAAAAATTTGGAAAAAAAAAAAAAAAAAAATTTCGAAAAAAAAAAAAATTTGGAAAAAAAAAAAAAAAATTTGGAAAAAAAAAAAAATTTGAATAAAACCAAAATTTGAGAAAGAAAACGAAAAAAAAAAAACTTTGGAAAAAAAAAAAAAATTTGAAAAAAAAAAAAAAAATTTGGAAAAAAACAAAAACAAAATTTGAGAAAAAAAAACAAAAAAAAAAAAAATTTGGAAAAAAAAAAAATTGAAAAAAAAAAAAAAAATTGAAAAAAAACAAATGTTGAGAAAGAAAAAAAAAAAATTTGGAAAAAAAACAAAAACAAGATTTGAGAAAAAAAAAACAAAAAAAAAAAAATTTGGAAAAAAACAAAAATTGAAAAAAACCAAATGTTGAGAAAGAAAAAAAAAATTTGGAAAAAAAAACAAAAAAAAAATTTGGAAAATTTTTTTTTTTTCTTAAATTACAGAAAAAATAATAATAATTTGAAAAAAAACAAAATTTGAAAAAAAAAAAAAAATTTCAGAAAAAAAAAAAAAAATTTGAAAAAAACAAAATTTGAGAAAAAAAAACAATAAACAAAATTTGGAAAAAAAAAAAAAAAAATTTGGAAAAAAAAAAAAATTTTTTTTAATTAAAAAAAAAAAAAAAAATTTGAAAAAAAAATAAATTTAAGAAAAAAAACAAAAAAAAAAATTTGAATAAAACCAAAATTTGAGAAAGAAAACGAAAAAAAAACAAAAATTTGGAAAAAAAAAAATTTGAGAAAAAAAAAAAAAATTTGAAAAAAAAAAAAAAAAAAATTTGGAAAAAAATTTGTTTTTTTTTTTAAATTACAGTAAAAAAAATCATAATTTGAAAAAAAAAATTTGAGAAAAAAAACAAAAAACAAAATTTGGAAAAAAAAAAAAAAAAAAATTTGGAAAAAAAAAAAAAAAAATTTGAATAAAACCAAAATTTGAGAAAGAAAACGAAAAAAAAACAAAAATTTGGAAAAAAAAAAAAAATTTGAAAAAAAAAAAAAAATTTGGAAAAAAAAAAAAAAATTTGGAAAAAAAAAAAAAAAAAAATTTGGAAAAAAAAAAAAAAAATTGAAAAAAAAAAAAATTGGAAAAAAACAAAAAAAAAAATTGAAAAAAAAAAAAAAAATTGAAAAAAACCAAATGTTGAGAAAGAAAAAAAAAATTTGGAAAAAAAACAAAAAAAAAATTTGGAAAAAAAACAAAAAAAAAAATTGAGAAAAAATAACAAAAAAAAAAAAATTTGGAAAAAAAAAAAAATTGAAAAAAAAAAAAAAAATTGAAAAAAACCAAATTTGAGAAAAAAAAAAAAAATTTGAAAAAAAACAAAATTTGAGAAAAAAAAAAAAAAAATTTGGAAAAAAAAAAAAAAAAAAATTTCGAAAAAAAAAAAAATTTGGAAAAAAAAAAAAAAAAATTTGGAAAAAAAAAAAAATTTGAATAAAACCAAAATTTGAGAAAGAAAACGAAAAAAAAAAAACTTTGGAAAAAAAAAAAAAATTTGAAAAAAAAAAAAAAAATTTGGAAAAAAACAAAAAAAAAATTTGAGAAAAAAAAACAAAAAAAAAAAAAATTTGGAAAAAAAAAAAATTGAAAAAAAAAAAAAAAATTGAAAAAAAACAAATGTTGAGAAAGAAAAAAAAAAAATTTGGAAAAAAAACAAAAACAAGATTTGAGAAAAAAAAAACAAAAAAAAAAAAATTTGGAAAAAAACAAAAATTGAAAAAAACCAAATGTTGAGAAAGAAAAAAAAATTTGGAAAAAAAAACAAAAAAAAAATTTGGAAAATTTTTTTTTTTTCTTAAATTACAGAAAAAATAATAATAATTTGAAAAAAAACAAAATTTGAAAAAAAAAAAAAAATTTCAGAAAAAAAAAAAAAAATTTGAAAAAAACAAAATTTGAGAAAAAAAAACAATAAACAAAATTTGGAAAAAAAAAAAAAAAAATTTGGAAAAAAAAAAAAATTTTTTTTAATTAAAAAAAAAAAAAAAAATTTGAAAAAAAAATAAATTTAAGAAAAAAAACAAAAAAAAAAATTTGAATAAAACCAAAATTTGAGAAAGAAAACGAAAAAAAAACAAAAATTTGGAAAAAAAAAAATTTGAGAAAAAAAAAAAAAATTTGGAAAAAAAAAAAAAAAAATTTGGAAAAAAAAAAAATTTGAATAAAACCAAAATTTGAGAAAGAAAACGAAAAAAAAACAAAAATTTGGAAAAAAAAAAAAAATTTGAAAAAAAAAAAAAAATTTGGAAAAAAAAAAAAAAATTTGGAAAAAAAAAAAAAAAAAAATTTGGAAAAAAAAAAAAAAAAATTTTTTAATTAAAAAAAAAAAAAAAATTTGAAAAAAATTCAAATATTTTTTAATTAAAAAAAAAAAAAAAATTTGAGAAAAAAAAAAACAAAATTTGGAAAAAAAAAAAAAAAATTTGGAAAAAAAAAAATTTGAAAAAACCAAAATTTGAGAAAGAAAACGAAAAAAAACAAAAATTTGGAAAAAAAAAAATTTGAGAAAAAAAAAAAAAATTTGAAAAAAACCAAAATTTGAGAAAGAAAACGAAAAAAAAAAAAATTTGAGAAAAAAAAAAAAAAAAAAAAATTGAAAAAAAAAAATTTGAGAAAAAAAAAAAAAAAAAATTTGAAAAAAAAAAATTTTGGAAAAAAAAAAATTTGAAAAAAAACAAAATTTGAGAAAGAAAACGAAAAAAAAAAAATTTGGAAAAAAAAAATTTGAGAAAAAAAAAAAAAAAAAAAATTGAAAAAAAAAAAAAATTTGAGAAAAAAAAAAAAAAAAAAAATTTGAGAAAAAAAAAAAAAAAAAAAAAATTTGGAAAAAAAAAAATTAAAAAAAAAAAAAATTTGAAAAAAACCAAATGTTGAGAAAGAAAAAAACAAAAACTTGGAAAAAAAAAATTTGAAAAAAAAAAAAAAAAAAATTTGTTTTAATTAAAAAAAAAACCAAAATTTGAAAAAAAAAAAAAACAAAACAAAAATTTCAGAAAAAAAAAACAAATTGGAAAAAAAAAAAAGTTTTTTTTAATTAAAAAAAAAAAAAAAAAATTGAGAAAGAAAACGAAAAAAAACAAAAATTTGGAAAAAAAAAAAATTTGAGAAAAAAAAAAAAAAAAAAAAATTAGAAAAAAAAAAAAAAATTGAGAAGAAAAAAAAAAAAACTTGGAAAAAAAACAAAAAAAAAAATTTGAGAAAAAAAAAAAAAAAAAACAAAAATTTGAGAAAAAAAAAACAAAAAAATTTGGAAAAAAAAAATTTGAGAAAAAAACAAAAAAAAAAATTTGGAAAATTTTTTTTTTTTTTTTTAAATTACAGAAAAATAATAATTTGAAAAAAAAAAATTTGAGAAAAAAAAAAAAAAAAAAAAATTTCAGAAAAAAAAAAAATTTGAGAAAAAAAACAACAAAAAAAATTTGGAGAAAAAAAAAAATTTGGAAAAAAAAAACTTTGGAAATTTTTTTTTTTCATTTTAAATTACATAAAAAAAATTAATAATTTGAAAAAAACAACATTTGAGAAAAAAAAAAAAAAAAAAAAATTTCAGAAAAAAAAAAAAATTTGGAAAAAAAAAAAAAATTTGAAAAAAAAAAAAAAATTTGGAAAAAAACAAAAAAAAAATTTGAGAAAAAAAAAACAAAAAAAAAAAAATTTGGAAAAAAAAGAAATTGAAAAAAAAAAAAAAATTGAAAAAAACCAAATGTTGAGAAAGAAAAAAAAAAAATTTGGAAAAAAAACAAAAACAAGATTTGAGAAAAAAAAACAAAAAAAAAAAAATTTGGAAAAAAACAAAAATTGAAAAAAACCAAATGTTGAGAAAGAAAAAAAAAATTTGGAAAAAAAAACAAAAAAAAAATTTGGAAATTTTTTTTTTTTTCTTAAATTACAGAAAAAATAATAATAATTTGAAAAAAAAAAAAATTTGAGAAAAAAAAAAAAAAAAAAAATTTCAGAAAAAAAAAAAAAATTTGAAAAAAACAAAATTTGAGAAAAAAAAACAATAAAAAAAATTTGGAAAAAAAAAAAAAAAAATTTGGAAAAAAAAAAAAATTTTTTTTGATTAAAAAAAAAAAAAAAAATTTGAAAAAAAAATAAATTTGAGAAAAAAAACAAAAAAAAAAATTTGGAAAAAAAAAAAAAAAAAAATTTGGAAAAAAAAAAAAAAAAATTTGGAAAAAAAAAAAATTTGAATAAAACCAAAATTTGAGAAAGAAAACGAAAAAAAAAACAAAAATTTGGAAAAAAAAAAATTTGAGAAAAAAAAAAAAAAAAAAAAATTTGGAAAAAAAACTTTCAGAAAAAAAAAAAAAAATTGCAAAAAAACAAAATTTGAGAAAAAAAACAAAAAAAAAAAATTTGGAAAAAATTTTTTTTTTTTTTTAAATTACAGAAAAAATAATAATTTGAAAAAAAAAATTTTGAGAAAAAAAAAAAAAAAAAAAAAATTTCAGAAAAAAAAAAAATTTGAAAAAAAAAATTTGGAAAAAAAAAAAAAATTTGGAAAAAAAAAAATTTGGAAAAATTTTTTTTTTTCATTTTAAATTACATAAAGAAAAATAATAATTTGAAAAAAAACAACATTTGAGAAAAAAAAAAAAAAAAAAATTCAGAAAAAAAAAAATTGGAAAAAAAAAATTTGAGAAAAAAAAAAAAAAAAAATTTGAAAAAAACCAAAATTTGAGAAAGAAAACGAAAAAAAACAAAAATTTAGAAAAAAAAAAAAATTTGAGAAAAAAAACAAAAAAAAAATTTGGAAATTTTTTTTTTTTTTTTAAATTACAGAAAAATAATATTTTGAAAAAAAAAAATTTGAGAAAAAAAAAAAAAAAAAAAAATTTCAGAAAAAAAAAAAATTTGAAAAAAAAAATTTGAGAAAAAAAAACAACAAAAAAAATTTGGAGAAAAAAAAAATTTGGAAAAAAAAAAAAAAAAAATTTGGAAAAAATAAACTTTGGAAAATTTTTTTTTTTTCATTTTAAATTACATAAAAAAAATTAATAATCTGAAAAAAACAACATTTGAGAAAAAAAAAAAAATAAAATTTGGAAAAAAAAACAAATTTGAAAAAAACCAAAATTTGAGAAAGAAAACGAAAAAAAAACCAAATTTGGAAAAAAAAATTTTTTTTTTTTTTAAATTACAGAAAAAAAATAATAATTTGAAAAAAAAAAATTTGAGAAAAAAAAAAAACAAAAAAATTTCAGAAAAAAAAAAAAAATTTGAAAAAAACAAAATTTGAGAAAAAAAAACAAAAACAAAAATTTGGAAAAAAAAAAAAAAAAAATTTGGAAAAAAAACAAAATTTGAGAAAAAAAAACAATAAAAAAAATTTGGAAAAAAAAAAAAAAAAAAAATTAAAAAAAAAAAAAAAAATTTCAGAAAAAAAAAAAAAAAAAAATTTGGAAAAATTTTTTTTTTTTTTTAAATTACAGTAAAAAAATCATAATTTGAAAAAAAAAATTTGAGAAAAAAAAAAAAAAAAAAAATTTGAAAAAAAAAATTTCAGAAAAAAAAAAATTTGAAAAAAAAAATTTCAGAAAAAAAAAAAATTTGAAAAAAAAAATTTCAGAAAAAAAAAAAAAATTGAAAAAAACAAAATTTGAGAAAAAAAAAAAAAAAAAATTGAAAAAAAAAAAAAAAAATTCAGAAAAAAAAAAAAATAAAAAAAAAAAAACTTAGGAAAAATTTTTTTTTTTTATTTTAAATTACATAAAAAAAAATAATAATTTGAAAGAAAAACTTTCAGAAAAAAAAAAAAAAATTTGAAAAAAAACAAAATTTGAGAAAAAAAAACAATAAAAAAAATTTGGAAAAAAAAAAAAAAAAAAATTTGGAAAAAAAAAAAAAAAAAAATTTGGAAAAAAAAAAAAATTTAAAAAAAAAAAAAAATTTGGAAAAAAA
The DNA here is from genome assembly GCA_951802705.1 of Netelia virgata. Lineage (NCBI taxonomy): Eukaryota > Metazoa > Arthropoda > Insecta > Hymenoptera > Ichneumonidae > Netelia > Netelia virgata. The sequence continues at coordinate 34,002,183 of OX637863.1, read as the reverse complement.
CAAAAAAAAAATTTGAGAAAAAAAAACAAAAAAAAAAAAAATTTGGAAAAAAAAAAAATTGAAAAAAAAAAAAAAAATTGAAAAAAACCAAATGTTGAGAAAGAAAAAAAAAAAATTTGGAAAAAAACAAAAACAACATTTGAGAAAAAAAAACAAAAAAAAAAAATTTGGAAAAAAACAAAAATTGAAAAAAACCAAATGTTGAGAAAGAAAAAAAAAATTTGGAAAAAAAAACAAAAAAAAAATTTGGAAAATTTTTTTTTTTCTTAAATCACAGAAAAAATAATAATAATTTGAAAAAAAAAAAAATTTGAGAAAAAAAAAAAAAAAAAAAATTTCAGAACAAAAAACAAAATTTGAAAAAAACAAAATTTGAGAAAAAAAAACAATAAAAAAAATTTGGAAAAAAAAAAAAAAAAATTTGGAAAAAAAAAAAAATTTTTTTAATTAAAAAAAAAAAAAAAAATTTGAAAAAAAAAAAATTTGAGAAAAAAAACAAAAAAAAAATTTGGAAAAAAAAAAAAAAAAATTTGGAAAAAAAAAACATTTGAATAAAACCAAAATTTGAGAAAGAAAACGAAAAAAAAACAAAAATTTGGAAAAAAAAAAAATTTGAGAAAAAAAAAAAAAATTTGAAAAAAAAAAAAAAAAAAATTTGGAAAAAAATTTGTTTTTTTTTTAAATTACAGTAAAAAAAATCATAATTTGAAAAAAAAAATTTGAGAAAAAAAACAAAAAACAAAATTTGGAAAAAAAAAAAAAAAAAAATTTGGAAAAAAAAAAAAAAAAATTCGGAAAAAAAAAAATTTGAGAAAAAAAAAAAAAATTTGAAAAAAAAAAAAAAAAAAATTTGGAAAAAAAATTTTTTTTTTTTAAATTACAGTAAAAAAATCATAATTTGAAAAAAAAAATTTGAGAAAAAAAAAAAAAAAAAAAATTTGAAAAAAAAAATTTCAGAAAAAAAAAAATTTGAAAAAAAAAATTTCAGAAAAAAAAAAAATTTGAAAAAAAAAATTTCAGAAAAAAAAAAAAAATTGAAAAAAACAAAATTTGAGAAAAAAAAAAAAAAAAAATTGAAAAAAAAAAAAAAAAATTTCAGAAAAAAAAAAAAATAAAAAAAAAAAACTTAGGAAAAATTTTTTTTTTTTATTTTAAATTACATAAAAAAAAATAATAATTTGAAAGAAAAACTTTCAGAAAAAAAAAAAAAAATTGGAAAAAAAACAAAATTTGAGAAAAAAAAACAATAAAAAAAATTTGGAAAAAAAAAAAAAAAAAAATTTGGAAAAAAAAAAAAATTTGAAAAAAAAAAAAAAAATTTGGAAAAAAACAAAAAAAAAATTTGAGAAAAAAAAACAAAAAAAAAAAAAATTTGGAAAAAAAAAAAATTGAAAAAAAAAAAAAAAATTGAAAAAAACCAAATGTTGAGAAAGAAAAAAAAAAAATTTGGAAAAAAACAAAAACAAGATTTGAGAAAAAAAAACAAAAAAAAAAAATTTGGAAAAAAACAAAAATTGAAAAAAACCAAATGTTGAGAAAGAAAAAAAAAATTTGGAAAAAAAAACAAAAAAAAAATTTGGAAAATTTTTTTTTTCTTAAATCACAGAAAAAATAATAATAATTTGAAAAAAAAAAAAATTTGAGAAAAAAAAAAAAAAAAAAATTGCAGAACAAAAAACAAAATTTGAAAAAAACAAAATTTGAGAAAAAAAAACAATAAAAAAAATTTGGAAAAAAAAAAAAAAAAATTTGGAAAAAAAAAAAAATTTTTTTAATTAAAAAAAAAAAAAAAAATTTGAAAAAAAAAAAAATTTGAGAAAAAAAACAAAAAAAAAAATTTGGAAAAAAAAAAAAAAAAAAATTTGGAAAAAAAAAAAAAAAAATTTGGAAAAAAAAAAAATTTGAATAAAACCAAAATTTGAGAAAGAAAACGAAAAAAAAACAAAAATTTGGAAAAAAAAAAAATTTGAGAAAAAAAAAAAAAATTTGAAAAAAAAAAAAAAAAAAATTTGGAAAAAAATTTGTTTTTTTTTTTAAATTACAGTAAAAAAAATCATAATTTGAAAAAAAAAATTTGAGAAAAAAAACAAAAAACAAAATTTGGAAAAAAAAAAAAAAAAAAATTTGGAAAAAAAAAAAAAAAAATTTGGAAAAAAAAAAAATTTGAATAAAACCAAAATTTGAGAAAGAAAACGAAAAAAAAAAAAATTTGGAAAAAAAAAAAAAATTTGAAAAAAAAAAAAAAATTTGGAAAAAAAAAAAAAATTTGAAAAAAAAAAAAAAATTTGGAAAAAAAAAAAAAAAAATTTTTTAATTAAAAAAAAAAAAAAAATTTGAAAAAAATTTAAATATTTTTTAATTAAAAAAAAAAAAAAAATTTGAGAAAAAAAAAAAAAAATTTGGAAAAAAAAAAAAAAAAAAAATTTGGAGAAAAAAAAATTAAAAAAAAAAAAAAAAATTTGAAAAAAAACAAAATTTGAGAAAAAAAAAAAAAAAAAAAATTTGGAAAAAAAAAAAAAAATTTGGAAAAAAAAAAATTTGGAAAAATTTTTTTTTTTCATTTTAAATTACATAAAGAAAAATAATAATTTGAAAAAAAACAACATTTGAGAAAAAAAAAAAAAAAAAAAATTTCAGAAAAAAAAAAATTTGAAAAAAAAAATTTGAGAAAAAAAACAACAAAAAAAATTTGGAGAAAAAAAAAATTTGGAAAAAAAAAAATTTCCAAAAAAAAAAAATTTGGAAAAAAACAAAAAACAAAATTTGAAAAAAAAAAATTTGAGAAAAAAAAACAACAAAAAAAATTTGGAGAAAACAAAAAAATTGGAAAAAAAAAAAAAAAAATTTGGAAAAAAAAACTGGAAAATTTTTTTTTTTTCATTTTAAATTACATAAAAAAAATTAATAATTTGAAAAAAACAACATTTGAGAAAAAAAAAAAAATAAAATTTCAGAAAAAAAAAAAAAATTTGGAAAAAAAAAAAAATTTGAAAAAAACCAAAATTTGAGAAAGAAAACGAAAAAAAAAAAAATTTGAGAAAAAAAAAAAAAAAAAAAATTGAAAAAAAAAAAATTTGAGAAAAAAAAAAAAAAAAATTAAAAAAAAAAAAAAAAATTTGAAAAAAAACAAAATTTGAGAAAAAAAAAAAAAAAAAAAAATTTGGAAAAAAAAAAAAAAAATTTGGAAAAAAAAAAATTTGAAAAAACCAAAATTTGAGAAAGAAAACGAAAAAAAAACAAAAATTTGGAAAAAAAAAAATTTGAGAAAAAAAAAAAAAATTTGAAAAAAACCAAAATTTGAGAAAGAAAACGAAAAAAAAAAAAATTTGAGAAAAAAAAAAAAAAAAAAAAATTGAAAAAAAAAAAAAAAAAAAAAATTTGGAAAAAAAAAAATTAAAAAAAAAAAAAATTTGAAAAAACCAAATGTTGAGAAAGAAAAAAACAAAAACTTGGAAAAAAAAAATTTGAAAAAAAAAAAAAAAAAAGTTTTTTTTAATTAAAAAAAAAAAAAAAAAATTGAGAAAGAAAACGAAAAAAAAAAAAATTTGGAAAAAAAAAAAAAAATGTTTTAATTAAAAAAAAAAAAAAAAATTTGAGAAAGAAAACGAAAAAAAAAAATTTTTTTAATTAAAAAAAAAAAAAAATTTGGAAAAAAAACATTTTTTTTTAAATTACACAAAGAAAAAATTTGAAAAAAAAAAAATTCGAGAAAAAAAAAAAAAAAAAAAATTGGAAAAAAACAAATTTGAAAAAAACCAAAATTTGAGAAAGAAAACGAAAAAAAACAAAAATTTGGAAAAAAAACAAATTTGAAAAAAACCAAAATTTGAGAAAGAAAACGAAAAAAAACAAAAATTTGGAAAAAAAAAAAATTTGAGAAAAAAAAAAAAAAAAAAAAATTAAAAAAAAAAAAAAAAATTTGAAAAAAAACAAAATTTGAGAAAAAAAAAAAAAAAAAAAAATTTGGAAAAAAAAAAAAAAAATTTGGAAAAAAAAAAATTTGAAAAAACCAAAATTTGAGAAAGAAAACGAAAAAAAAACAAAAATTTGGAAAAAAAAAAATTTGAGAAAAAAAAAAAAAATTTGAAAAAAACCAAAATTTGAGAAAGAAAACGAAAAAAAAAACAATTTGAGAAAAAAAAAAAAAAAAAAAAATTGAAAAAAAAAAAAAAAAAAAAAATTTGGAAAAAAAAAAATTAAAAAAAAAAAAAATTTGAAAAAAACCAAATGTTGAGAAAGAAAAAAACAAAAACTTGGAAAAAAAAAATTTGAAAAAAAAAAAAAAAAAAGTTTTTTTTAATTAAAAAAAAAAAAAAAAAATTGAGAAAGAAAACGAAAAAAAAAAAAATTTGGAAAAAAAAAAAAAAATGTTTTAATTAAAAAAAAAAAAAAAAATTTGAGAAAGAAAACGAAAAAAAAAAATTTTTTTAATTAAAAAAAAAAAAAAATTTGGAAAAAAAACATTTTTTTTTAAATTACACAAAGAAAAAATTTGAAAAAAAAAAATTCGAGAAAAAAAAAAAAAAAAAAAATTGGAAAAAAACAAATTTGAAAAAACCAAAATTTGAGAAAGAAAACGAAAAAAAACAAAAATTTGGAAAAAAAACAAATTTGAAAAAAACCAAAATTTGAGAAAGAAAACGAAAAAAAACAAAAATTTGGAAAAAAAAAAAATTTGAGAAAAAAAAAAAAAAAAAAAAATTAGAAAAAAAAAAAAAAAATTGAAAAGAAAAAAAAAAAAACTTGGAAAAAAAAAAAAATTTGAAAAAAAAATTTGGAAAAAAAACAAAAAAAAAAATTTGAGAAAAAAAAAAAAAAAAAAAAAAATTTGAGAAAAAAAAAACAAAAAAATTTGGAAAAAAAAATTTGAGAAAAAAACAAAAAAAAAAATTTGGAAAATTTTTTTTTTTTTTTTTAAATTACAGAAAAATAATAATTTGAAAAAAAAAAATTTGAGAAAAAAAAAAAAAAAAAAAAATTTCAGAAAAAAAAAAAAATTTGAAAAAAAAAAAATTTGAGAAAAAAAAACAATAAAAAAAATTTGGAAAAAAAAAAAAAAAAATTTGGAAAAAAAAAAAAATTTTTTTTAATTAAAAAAAAAAAAAAAAATTTGAAAAAAAATAAATTTGAGAAAAAAAACAAAAAAAAAAATTTGGAAAAAAAAAAAAAAAAAAATTTGGAAAAAAAAAAAAAAAAATTTGGAAAAAAAAAAAATTTGAATAAAACCAAAATTTGAGAAAGAAAACGAAAAAAAAACAAAAATTTGGAAAAAAAAAATTTGAGAAAAAAAAAAAAAAAAAAAAATTTGGAAAAAAAACTTTCAGAAAAAAAAAAAAAAATTGCAAAAAAACAAAATTTGAGAAAAAAAACAAAAAAAAAAAATTTGGAAAAAAAACAAAAAAAAAAATTTGAGAAAAAAAAAAAAAAAAAAAAAAAATTTGAGAAAAAAAAAACAAAAAAATTTGGAAAAAAAAAATTTGAGAAAAAAACAAAAAAAAAATTTGGAAAATTTTTTTTTTTTTTTTTAAATTACAGAAAAATAATAATTTGAAAAAAAAAAATTTGAGAAAAAAAAAAAAAAAAAAAAATTTCAGAAAAAAAAAAAATTTGAGAAAAAAAACAACAAAAAAAATTTGGAGAAAAAAAAAAATTTGGAAAAAAAAAAAACAAAAATTTGAGAAAAAAAAAACAAAAAAATTTGGAAAAAAAAAATTTGAGAAAAAAACAAAAAAAAAAATTTGGAAATTTTTTTTTTTTTTTTTTAAATTACAGAAAAATAATATTTTGAAAAAAAAAAATTTGAGAAAAAAAAAAAAAAAAAAAAATTTCAGAAAAAAAAAAAATTTGAAAAAAAAAATTTGAGAAAAAAAAACAACAAAAAAAATTTGGAGAAAAAAAAAATTTGGAAAAAAAAAAAAAAAAATTTGGAAAAAATAAACTTTGGAAAATTTTTTTTTTTTCATTTTAAATTACATAAAAAAAATTAATAATCTGAAAAAAACAACATTTGAGAAAAAAAAAAAAAAAAAAATTTGGAAAAAAAACAAATTTGAAAAAAACCAAAATTTGAGAAAGAAAACGAAAAAAAACAAAAATTTGGAAAAAAAAAAAATTTGAGAAAAAAAAAAAAAAAAAAAAATTAGAAAAAAAAAAAATTGAGAAGAAAAAAAAAAAACTTGGAAAAAAAAAAAATTTGAAAAAAAAATTTGGAAAAAAAGAAAAAAAAAAATTTGAGAAAAAAAAAAAAAAAAAAAAATTTCAGAAAAAAAAAAAAGTTGAGAAAAAAAACAACAAAAAAAATTTGGAGAAAAAAAAAAATTTGAAAAAAAAACATTTTTTTTTTAAATTACACAAAAAAAAAAATTTGAAAAAAAAACTTTCAGAAAAAAAAAAAAAAATAAAAAAAAAAAAAAAAAATTTGAAAAAAAAACAAATTTGAGAAAAAAAAAACAAAAAACAAAATTTGGAAAAAAAAAAATAAAAAATTTGGGAAAAAAAAAAAAAAAAAAAATTTGGAAAAAAAAACAAAATTTTTTTTTAATTGAAAAAAAAAAAAAATTTGGAAAAAAAAAAAATAAAAAAAAAAAAAAAAAATTAAAAAAAAAAAAAAATTTGAAAAAACCAAAATTTGAGAAAGAAAACGAAAAAAAAACAAAAATTTGGAAAAAAAAAAAATTTGAGAAAAAAAAAAAAAATTTGAAAAAAAAAATTTCAGAAAAAAAAAAAATTTGAAAAAAAAAATTTCAGAAAAAAAAAAAAAATTGAAAAAAAACAAAATTTGAGAAAAAAAAAAAAAAAATTGAAAAAAAAAAAAAAAATTTCATAAAAAAAAAAAAATTAAAAAAAAAAAACTTAGGAAAAATTTTTTTTTTTTATTTTAAATTACATAAAAAAAAATAATAATTTGAAAGAAAAACTTCCAGAAAAAAAAAAAAAATTTGAAAAAAAACAAAATTTGAGAAAAAAAAAAAAAAAAAAAATTTGGAAAAACAAAAAAAAAAATTGGAAAATTTTTTTTTTTTCTTAAATTACAGAAAAAATAATAATAATTTGAAAAAAAAAAAATTGAGAAAAAAAAAAAAAAAAAAAAATTTCAGAAAAAAAAAAAAAATTTGAAAAAAAAAAAATTTGAGAAAAAAAAACAATAATAAAAATTTGGAAAAAAAAATTTGGAAAAAAAAAAAAAAAAAAATTTTGAAAAAAAAAAAAATTTGAATAAAACCAAAATTTGAGAAAGAAAACGAAAAAAAAAAAAAATTTGGAAAAAAAACAAAAAAAAAAATTTGGAAAATTTTTTTTTTTTTTATTTTTAATTACATAAAAAAATTCATAATTTGAAAAAAAAACATTTGAGAAAAAAAAAAAAAAAAAAAAATTTGGAAAAACAAAAAAAAAATTTGGAAAAACAAAAAAAAAATTTGGAAAATTTGTTTTTTTCTTAAATTACAGAAAAAATAATAATAATTTGAAAAAAAAAAAAATTTGGAAAAAAAAAAAAAAAAAAATTTGGAAAAAAAAAAAAAAAAATTTGGAAAAAAAAAAAAACAAAAATTTGAAAAAAAAAAAAAAATTTGGAAAAAAAAACAAAATTTTTTTTTAATTGAAAAAAAAAAAAAAATTTGGAAAAAAAAAAAATTAAAAAAAAAAAAAAAAATTTGAAAAAAAAAAAAATTTGAAAAAACCAAAATTTGAGAAAGAAAACGAAAAAAAAACAAAAATTTGGAAAAAAAAAAAATTTGAGAAAAAAAAAAAAAATTTGAAAAAAAAAATTTCAGAAAAAAAAAAAAAATTGAAAAAAAACAAAATTTGAGAAAAAAAAAAAAAAAATTGAAAAAAAAAAAAAAATTAAAAAAAAAAAACTTAGGAAAAATTTTGTTTTTTTATTTTAAATTACATAAAAAAAAATAATAATTTGAAAGAAAAACTTCCAGAAAAAAAAAAAAAAATTTGAAAAAAAACAAAATTTGAGAAAAAAAAAAAAAAAAAAAATTTGGAAAAACAAAAAAAAAAATTGGAAATTTTTTTTTTTTCTTAAATTACAGAAAAAATAATAATAATTTGAAAAAAAAAAAAATTTGAGAAAAAAAAAAAAAAAAAAAATTTCAGAAAAAAAAAAAAAATTTGAAAAAAAAAAATTTGAGAAAAAAAAACAATAAAAAAAATTTGGAAAAAAAAAAAAAAAAAATTTGAGAAAAAAAAACAAAAAAAAAAAATTTGGAAAAAAAAAAAAATTGAAAAAAACCAAATGTTGAGAAAGAAAAAAAAAATTTGGAAAAAAAACAAAAAAAAAATTTGGAAAATTTTGTTTTTTTTTATTTTTAATTACATAAAAAAATTCATAATTTGAAAAAAAACATTTGAGAAAAAAAAAAAAAAAAAAAAATTTGGAAAAACAAAAAAAAAATTTGGAAAAACAAAAAAAAAATTTGGAAAATTTTTTTTTTTCTTAAATTACAGAAAAAATAATAATAATTTGAAAAAAAAAAAAATTTGGAAAAAAAAAAAAAAAAAAAATTTGGAAAAAAAAAAAAAAAAAATTTGGAAAATAAATATTTTTTTTTTTAAATTCCAGACAAAAAATAATAATTTCAAAAAAAAAAAATTTGAGAAAAAAAAAAAACAAAAAAATTTCAGAAAAAAAAAAAAAAATTTGAAAAAAAAAACTTGAGAAAAAAAAAACAAAAAAAAAAATTTGAAAAAAAAAAAAAAAAATTTGGAAAAAAAAAAAAATTTGGAAAAAAAAAAAAAAAAAATTTGGAAAAAAAAAAAAAAAAATTTTTTAATTAAAAAAAAAAAAAAAATTTGAAAAAAATTTAAATATTTTTTAATTAAAAAAACAAAAAAAATTTGAGAAAAAAAAAACAAAATTTGGAAAAAAAAAAAAAAAAAAAATTTGGAGAAAAAAAAAATTTAAAAAAAAACAAAAATTTGAAAAAAAACAAAATTTGAGAAAAAAAAAACGAAAAAAAAAAATTTGGAAAAAAAAAATTTTTTTAATTAAAAAAAAAAAAAAAAATTTTTAAAAAAAAAAAAATTTGAGAAAAAAAAAAAAAAAAAAAAATTTGGAAAAAAAAAAAAAATTTGGAAAAAAACAAAATTTGAAAAAACCAAAATTTGAGAAAGAAAATGAAAAAAAAACAAAAATTTGGAAAAAAAAAAAATTTGAGAAAAAAAAAAAAAATTTGAAAAAAAAAAAAAAAAAAATTTGGAAAAAAAATTTTTTTTTTTTAAATTACAGTAAAAAAATCATAATTTGAAAAAAAAAATTTGAGAAAAAAAAAAAAAAAAAAAAATTTCAGAAAAAAAAAAAAATTTGAAAAAAAAAATTTGGAAAAAAAAAAAAAAATTTGGAAAAAAAAAAATTTGGAAAAATTTTTTTTTTTCATTTTAAATTACATAAAGAAAAATAATAATTTGAAAAAAAACAACATTTGAGAAAAAAAAAAAAAAAAAAAATTTCAGAAAAAAAAAAATTTGAAAAAAAAAATTTGAGAAAAAAAACAACAAAAAAAATTTGGAGAAAAAAAAAATTTGGAAAAAAAAAAATTTCCAAAAAAAAAAAATTTGGAAAAAAACAAAAAACAAAATTTGAAAAAAAAAAATTTGAGAAAAAAAAACAACAAAAAAAATTTGGAGAAAACAAAAAAATTGGAAAAAAAAAAAAAAAAATTTGGAAAAAAAAACTGGAAAATTTTTTTTTTTTCATTTTAAATTACATAAAAAAAATTAATAATTTGAAAAAAACAACATTTGAGAAAAAAAAAAAAATAAAATTTCAGAAAAAAAAAAAAAATTTGGAAAAAAAAAAAAATTTGAAAAAAACCAAAATTTGAGAAAGAAAACGAAAAAAAAAAAAATTTGAGAAAAAAAAAAAAAAAAAAAATTGAAAAAAAAAAAATTTGAGAAAAAAAAAAAAAAAAATTAAAAAAAAAAAAAAAAATTTGAAAAAAAACAAAATTTGAGAAAAAAAAAAAAAAAAAAAAATTTGGAAAAAAAAAAATTTGAAAAAACCAAAATTTGAGAAAGAAAACGAAAAAAAAACAAAAATTTGGAAAAAAAAAAATTTGAGAAAAAAAAAAAAAATTTGAAAAAAACCAAAATTTGAGAAAGAAAACGAAAAAAAAAAAAATTTGAGAAAAAAAAAAAAAAAAAAAATTGAAAAAAAAAAAAAAAAAAAAAATTTGGAAAAAAAAAAATTAAAAAAAAAAAAAATTTGAAAAAACCAAATGTTGAGAAAGAAAAAAACAAAAACTTGGAAAAAAAAAATTTGAAAAAAAAAAAAAAAAAAGTTTTTTTTAATTAAAAAAAAAAAAAAAAAATTGAGAAAGAAAACGAAAAAAAAAAAAATTTGGAAAAAAAAAAAAAAATGTTTTAATTAAAAAAAAAAAAAAAAATTTGAGAAAGAAAACGAAAAAAAAAAATTTTTTTAATTAAAAAAAAAAAAAAATTTGGAAAAAAAACATTTTTTTTTAAATTACACAAAGAAAAAATTTGAAAAAAAAAAAATTCGAGAAAAAAAAAAAAAAAAAAAATTGGAAAAAAACAAATTTGAAAAAAACCAAAATTTGAGAAAGAAAACGAAAAAAAACAAAAATTTGGAAAAAAAACAAATTTGAAAAAAACCAAAATTTGAGAAAGAAAACGAAAAAAAACAAAAATTTGGAAAAAAAAAAAATTTGAGAAAAAAAAAAAAAAAAAAAAATTAAAAAAAAAAAAAAAAATTTGAAAAAAAACAAAATTTGAGAAAAAAAAAAAAAAAAAAAAATTTGGAAAAAAAAAAAAAAAATTTGGAAAAAAAAAAATTTGAAAAAACCAAAATTTGAGAAAGAAAACGAAAAAAAAACAAAAATTTGGAAAAAAAAAAATTTGAGAAAAAAAAAAAAAATTTGAAAAAAACCAAAATTTGAGAAAGAAAACGAAAAAAAAAACAATTTGAGAAAAAAAAAAAAAAAAAAAAATTGAAAAAAAAAAAAAAAAAAAAAATTTGGAAAAAAAAAAATTAAAAAAAAAAAAAATTTGAAAAAAACCAAATGTTGAGAAAGAAAAAAACAAAAACTTGGAAAAAAAAAAATTGAAAAAAAAAAAAAAAAAAGTTTTTTTTAATTAAAAAAAAAAAAAAAAAATTGAGAAAGAAAACGAAAAAAAAAAAAATTTGGAAAAAAAAAAAAAAATGTTTTAATTAAAAAAAAAAAAAAAAATTTGAGAAAGAAAACGAAAAAAAAAAATTTTTTTAATTAAAAAAAAAAAAAAATTTGGAAAAAAAACATTTTTTTTTAAATTACACAAAGAAAAAATTTGAAAAAAAAAAATTCGAGAAAAAAAAAAAAAAAAAAAATTGGAAAAAAACAAATTTGAAAAAACCAAAATTTGAGAAAGAAAACGAAAAAAAACAAAAATTTGGAAAAAAAACAAATTTGAAAAAAACCAAAATTTGAGAAAGAAAACGAAAAAAAACAAAAATTTGGAAAAAAAAAAAATTTGAGAAAAAAAAAAAAAAAAAAAAATTTGGAAAAAAATTTGTTTTTTTTTTTAAATTACAGTAAAAAAAATCATAATTTGAAAAAAAAAATTTGAGAAAAAACACAAAAAACAAAATTTGGAAAAAAAAAAAAAAAAAAATTTGGAAAAAAAAAAAAAAAAATTTGGAAAAAAAAAAAATTTGAATAAAACCAAAATTTGAGAAAGAAAACGAAAAAAAAACAAAAATTTGGAAAAAAAAAAAAAATTTGAAAAAAAAAAAAAAATTTGGAAAAAAAAAAAAAAATTTGGAAAAAAAAAAAAAAAAAAATTTGGAAAAGAAAAAAAAAAATTGAAAAAAAAAAAAATTGGAAAAAAACAAAAAAAAAAATTGAAAAAAAAAAAAAAAATTGAAAAAAACCAAATGTTGAGAAAGAAAAAAAAAATTTGGAAAAAAAACAAAAAAAAAATTTGAGAAAAAATAACAAAAAAAAAAAAATTTGGAAAAAAAAAAAAATTGAAAAAAAAAAAAAAAATTGAAAAAAACCAAATTTGAGAAAAAAAAAAAAAAATTTGAAAAAAACAAAATTTGAGAAAAAAAAAAAAAAAATTTGGAAAAAAAAAAAAAAAAAAATTTCGAAAAAAAAAAAAATTTGGAAAAAAAAAAAAAAAAATTTGGAAAAAAAAAAAAATTTGAATAAAACCAAAATTTGAGAAAGAAAACGAAAAAAAAAAAAAATTTGGAAAAAAAAAAAAAATTTGAAAAAAAAAAAAAAATTTGGAAAAAAACAAAAAAAAAATTTGAGAAAAAAAAAACAAAAAAAAAAAAAATTTGGAAAAAAAAAAAATTGAAAAAAAAAAAAAAAATTGAAAAAAACCAAATGTTGAGAAAGAAAAAAAAAAAATTTGGAAAAAAAACAAAAACAAGATTTGAGAAAAAAAAACAAAAAAAAAAAAATTTGGAAAAAAACAAAAATTGAAAAAAACCAAATGTTGAGAAAGAAAAAAAAAATTTGGAAAAAAAAACAAAAAAAAAATTTGGAAATTTTTTTTTTTTTCTTAAATTACAGAAAAAATAATAATAATTTGAAAAAAAAAAAAATTTGAGAAAAAAAAAAAAAAAAAAAATTTCAGAAAAAAAAAAAAAATTTGGAAAAAAAAAATTTGAGAAAAAAAAAAAAAAAAAAAAATTTGGAAAAAAAACTTTCAGAAAAAAAAAAAAAATTGCAAAAAAACAAAATTTGAGAAAAAAAACAAAAAAAAAAAATTTGGAAAAAATTTTTTTTTTTTTTTTAAATTACAGAAAAAATAATAATTTGAAAAAAAAAATTTTGAGAAAAAAAAAAAAAAAAAAAAAAATTTCAGAAAAAAAAAAAATTTTGAAAAAAAAAATTTGGAAAAAAAAAAAAATTTGGAAAAAAAAAAAATTGGAAAAATTTTTTTTTTTCATTTTAAATTACATAAAGAAAAATAATAATTTGAAAAAAAACAACATTTGAGAAAAAAAAAAAAAAAAAAATTCAGAAAAAAAAAAATTGGAAAAAAAAAATTTGAGAAAAAAAAAAAAAAAAAATTTGAAAAAAACCAAAATTTGAGAAAGAAAACGAAAAAAAAACAAAAATTTAGAAAAAAAAAAAATTTGAGAAAAAAAACAAAAAAAAAATTTGGAAATTTTTTTTTTTTTTTTAAATTACAGAAAAATAATATTTTGAAAAAAAAAAATTTGAGAAAAAAAAAAAAAAAAAAAAATTTCAGAAAAAAAAAAAATTTGAAAAAAAAAATTTGAGAAAAAAAAACAACAAAAAAAATTTGGAGAAAAAAAAAATTTGGAAAAAAAAAAAAAAAATCTGGAAAAAAAAAAAAATTTGAAAAAAAAAAAAAAAAAAATTTGGAAAAAAAAAAAAAAAATTTTTTTAATTAAAAAAAAAAAAAAAAATTGAAAAAAAAAAAAAATTTTTAATTAAAAAAAAACAAAAAATTGAGAAAAAAAAAAAAAAAAAATTTGGAAAAAAACAAAAAAAAAATTTGGAAAAAAAAAAAAAAAAAATTTGGAAAAAAAAAAAAAAAAAAAATTGGAAACAAAAAAAAAAAAAAATTGGAAAAAAAAAAAAATTTGAATAAAACCAAAATTTGAGAAAGAAAACGAAAAAAAAAAAAAAATTTGGAAAAAAAAAAAAAAATTGAAAAAAAAAAAAATTGGAAAAAAACAAAAAAAAAAATTGAAAAAAAAAAAAAAAATTGAAAAAAACCAAATGTTGAGAAAGAAAAAAAAAATTTGGAAAAAAAACAAAAAAAAAATTTGAGAAAAAATAACAAAAAAAAAAAAATTTGGAAAAAAAAAAAAATTGAAAAAAAAAAAAAAAATTGAAAAAAACCAAATTTGAGAAAAAAAAAAAAAATTTGAAAAAAAACAAAATTTGAGAAAAAAAAAAAAAAAATTTGGAAAAAAAAAAAAAAAAAAATTTCGAAAAAAAAAAAAATTTGGAAAAAAAAAAAAAAAATTTGGAAAAAAAAAAAAATTTGAATAAAACCAAAATTTGAGAAAGAAAACGAAAAAAAAAAAACTTTGGAAAAAAAAAAAAAATTTGAAAAAAAAAAAAAAAATTTGGAAAAAAACAAAAACAAAATTTGAGAAAAAAAAACAAAAAAAAAAAAAATTTGGAAAAAAAAAAAATTGAAAAAAAAAAAAAAAATTGAAAAAAAACAAATGTTGAGAAAGAAAAAAAAAAAATTTGGAAAAAAAACAAAAACAAGATTTGAGAAAAAAAAAACAAAAAAAAAAAAATTTGGAAAAAAACAAAAATTGAAAAAAACCAAATGTTGAGAAAGAAAAAAAAAATTTGGAAAAAAAAACAAAAAAAAAATTTGGAAAATTTTTTTTTTTTCTTAAATTACAGAAAAAATAATAATAATTTGAAAAAAAACAAAATTTGAAAAAAAAAAAAAAATTTCAGAAAAAAAAAAAAAAATTTGAAAAAAACAAAATTTGAGAAAAAAAAACAATAAACAAAATTTGGAAAAAAAAAAAAAAAAATTTGGAAAAAAAAAAAAATTTTTTTTAATTAAAAAAAAAAAAAAAAATTTGAAAAAAAAATAAATTTAAGAAAAAAAACAAAAAAAAAAATTTGAATAAAACCAAAATTTGAGAAAGAAAACGAAAAAAAAACAAAAATTTGGAAAAAAAAAAATTTGAGAAAAAAAAAAAAAATTTGAAAAAAAAAAAAAAAAAAATTTGGAAAAAAATTTGTTTTTTTTTTTAAATTACAGTAAAAAAAATCATAATTTGAAAAAAAAAATTTGAGAAAAAAAACAAAAAACAAAATTTGGAAAAAAAAAAAAAAAAAAATTTGGAAAAAAAAAAAAAAAAATTTGAATAAAACCAAAATTTGAGAAAGAAAACGAAAAAAAAACAAAAATTTGGAAAAAAAAAAAAAATTTGAAAAAAAAAAAAAAATTTGGAAAAAAAAAAAAAAATTTGGAAAAAAAAAAAAAAAAAAATTTGGAAAAAAAAAAAAAAAATTGAAAAAAAAAAAAATTGGAAAAAAACAAAAAAAAAAATTGAAAAAAAAAAAAAAAATTGAAAAAAACCAAATGTTGAGAAAGAAAAAAAAAATTTGGAAAAAAAACAAAAAAAAAATTTGGAAAAAAAACAAAAAAAAAAATTGAGAAAAAATAACAAAAAAAAAAAAATTTGGAAAAAAAAAAAAATTGAAAAAAAAAAAAAAAATTGAAAAAAACCAAATTTGAGAAAAAAAAAAAAAATTTGAAAAAAAACAAAATTTGAGAAAAAAAAAAAAAAAATTTGGAAAAAAAAAAAAAAAAAAATTTCGAAAAAAAAAAAAATTTGGAAAAAAAAAAAAAAAAATTTGGAAAAAAAAAAAAATTTGAATAAAACCAAAATTTGAGAAAGAAAACGAAAAAAAAAAAACTTTGGAAAAAAAAAAAAAATTTGAAAAAAAAAAAAAAAATTTGGAAAAAAACAAAAAAAAAATTTGAGAAAAAAAAACAAAAAAAAAAAAAATTTGGAAAAAAAAAAAATTGAAAAAAAAAAAAAAAATTGAAAAAAAACAAATGTTGAGAAAGAAAAAAAAAAAATTTGGAAAAAAAACAAAAACAAGATTTGAGAAAAAAAAAACAAAAAAAAAAAAATTTGGAAAAAAACAAAAATTGAAAAAAACCAAATGTTGAGAAAGAAAAAAAAAATTTGGAAAAAAAAACAAAAAAAAAATTTGGAAAATTTTTTTTTTTTCTTAAATTACAGAAAAAATAATAATAATTTGAAAAAAAACAAAATTTGAAAAAAAAAAAAAAATTTCAGAAAAAAAAAAAAAAATTTGAAAAAAACAAAATTTGAGAAAAAAAAACAATAAACAAAATTTGGAAAAAAAAAAAAAAAAATTTGGAAAAAAAAAAAAATTTTTTTTAATTAAAAAAAAAAAAAAAAATTTGAAAAAAAAATAAATTTAAGAAAAAAAACAAAAAAAAAAATTTGAATAAAACCAAAATTTGAGAAAGAAAACGAAAAAAAAACAAAAATTTGGAAAAAAAAAAATTTGAGAAAAAAAAAAAAAATTTGGAAAAAAAAAAAAAAAAATTTGGAAAAAAAAAAAATTTGAATAAAACCAAAATTTGAGAAAGAAAACGAAAAAAAAACAAAAATTTGGAAAAAAAAAAAAAATTTGAAAAAAAAAAAAAAATTTGGAAAAAAAAAAAAAAATTTGGAAAAAAAAAAAAAAAAAAATTTGGAAAAAAAAAAAAAAAAATTTTTTAATTAAAAAAAAAAAAAAAATTTGAAAAAAATTCAAATATTTTTTAATTAAAAAAAAAAAAAAAATTTGAGAAAAAAAAAAACAAAATTTGGAAAAAAAAAAAAAAAATTTGGAAAAAAAAAAATTTGAAAAAACCAAAATTTGAGAAAGAAAACGAAAAAAAACAAAAATTTGGAAAAAAAAAAATTTGAGAAAAAAAAAAAAAATTTGAAAAAAACCAAAATTTGAGAAAGAAAACGAAAAAAAAAAAAATTTGAGAAAAAAAAAAAAAAAAAAAAATTGAAAAAAAAAAATTTGAGAAAAAAAAAAAAAAAAAATTTGAAAAAAAAAAATTTTGGAAAAAAAAAAATTTGAAAAAAAACAAAATTTGAGAAAGAAAACGAAAAAAAAAAAATTTGGAAAAAAAAAATTTGAGAAAAAAAAAAAAAAAAAAAATTGAAAAAAAAAAAAAATTTGAGAAAAAAAAAAAAAAAAAAAATTTGAGAAAAAAAAAAAAAAAAAAAAAATTTGGAAAAAAAAAAATTAAAAAAAAAAAAAATTTGAAAAAAACCAAATGTTGAGAAAGAAAAAAACAAAAACTTGGAAAAAAAAAATTTGAAAAAAAAAAAAAAAAAAATTTGTTTTAATTAAAAAAAAAACCAAAATTTGAAAAAAAAAAAAAACAAAACAAAAATTTCAGAAAAAAAAAACAAATTGGAAAAAAAAAAAAGTTTTTTTTAATTAAAAAAAAAAAAAAAAAATTGAGAAAGAAAACGAAAAAAAACAAAAATTTGGAAAAAAAAAAAATTTGAGAAAAAAAAAAAAAAAAAAAAATTAGAAAAAAAAAAAAAAATTGAGAAGAAAAAAAAAAAAACTTGGAAAAAAAACAAAAAAAAAAATTTGAGAAAAAAAAAAAAAAAAAACAAAAATTTGAGAAAAAAAAAACAAAAAAATTTGGAAAAAAAAAATTTGAGAAAAAAACAAAAAAAAAAATTTGGAAAATTTTTTTTTTTTTTTTTAAATTACAGAAAAATAATAATTTGAAAAAAAAAAATTTGAGAAAAAAAAAAAAAAAAAAAAATTTCAGAAAAAAAAAAAATTTGAGAAAAAAAACAACAAAAAAAATTTGGAGAAAAAAAAAAATTTGGAAAAAAAAAACTTTGGAAATTTTTTTTTTTCATTTTAAATTACATAAAAAAAATTAATAATTTGAAAAAAACAACATTTGAGAAAAAAAAAAAAAAAAAAAAATTTCAGAAAAAAAAAAAAATTTGGAAAAAAAAAAAAAATTTGAAAAAAAAAAAAAAATTTGGAAAAAAACAAAAAAAAAATTTGAGAAAAAAAAAACAAAAAAAAAAAAATTTGGAAAAAAAAGAAATTGAAAAAAAAAAAAAAATTGAAAAAAACCAAATGTTGAGAAAGAAAAAAAAAAAATTTGGAAAAAAAACAAAAACAAGATTTGAGAAAAAAAAACAAAAAAAAAAAAATTTGGAAAAAAACAAAAATTGAAAAAAACCAAATGTTGAGAAAGAAAAAAAAAATTTGGAAAAAAAAACAAAAAAAAAATTTGGAAATTTTTTTTTTTTTCTTAAATTACAGAAAAAATAATAATAATTTGAAAAAAAAAAAAATTTGAGAAAAAAAAAAAAAAAAAAAATTTCAGAAAAAAAAAAAAAATTTGAAAAAAACAAAATTTGAGAAAAAAAAACAATAAAAAAAATTTGGAAAAAAAAAAAAAAAAATTTGGAAAAAAAAAAAAATTTTTTTTGATTAAAAAAAAAAAAAAAAATTTGAAAAAAAAATAAATTTGAGAAAAAAAACAAAAAAAAAAATTTGGAAAAAAAAAAAAAAAAAAATTTGGAAAAAAAAAAAAAAAAATTTGGAAAAAAAAAAAATTTGAATAAAACCAAAATTTGAGAAAGAAAACGAAAAAAAAAACAAAAATTTGGAAAAAAAAAAATTTGAGAAAAAAAAAAAAAAAAAAAAATTTGGAAAAAAAACTTTCAGAAAAAAAAAAAAAAATTGCAAAAAAACAAAATTTGAGAAAAAAAACAAAAAAAAAAAATTTGGAAAAAATTTTTTTTTTTTTAAAATTACAGAAAAAATAATAATTTGAAAAAAAAAATTTTGAGAAAAAAAAAAAAAAAAAAAAAATTTCAGAAAAAAAAAAAATTTGAAAAAAAAAATTTGGAAAAAAAAAAAAAATTTGGAAAAAAAAAAATTTGGAAAAATTTTTTTTTTTCATTTTAAATTACATAAAGAAAAATAATAATTTGAAAAAAAACAACATTTGAGAAAAAAAAAAAAAAAAAAATTCAGAAAAAAAAAAATTGGAAAAAAAAAATTTGAGAAAAAAAAAAAAAAAAAATTTGAAAAAAACCAAAATTTGAGAAAGAAAACGAAAAAAAACAAAAATTTAGAAAAAAAAAAAAATTTGAGAAAAAAAACAAAAAAAAAATTTGGAAATTTTTTTTTTTTTTTTAAATTACAGAAAAATAATATTTTGAAAAAAAAAAATTTGAGAAAAAAAAAAAAAAAAAAAAATTTCAGAAAAAAAAAAAATTTGAAAAAAAAAATTTGAGAAAAAAAAACAACAAAAAAAATTTGGAGAAAAAAAAAATTTGGAAAAAAAAAAAAAAAAAATTTGGAAAAAATAAACTTTGGAAAATTTTTTTTTTTTCATTTTAAATTACATAAAAAAAATTAATAATCTGAAAAAAACAACATTTGAGAAAAAAAAAAAAATAAAATTTGGAAAAAAAAACAAATTTGAAAAAAACCAAAATTTGAGAAAGAAAACGAAAAAAAAA
Source organism: Netelia virgata (assembly GCA_951802705.1). NCBI lineage: Eukaryota > Metazoa > Arthropoda > Insecta > Hymenoptera > Ichneumonidae > Netelia > Netelia virgata. Next base: position 33,983,168 of record OX637863.1, on the reverse strand, counting down.
CCAAATTTGGAAAAAAAAATTTTTTTTTTTTTTAAATTACAGAAAAAAAATAATAATTTGAAAAAAAAAAATTTGAGAAAAAAAAAAAACAAAAAAATTTCAGAAAAAAAAAAAAAATTTGAAAAAAACAAAATTTGAGAAAAAAAAACAAAAACAAAAATTTGGAAAAAAAAAAAAAAAAAATTTGGAAAAAAAACAAAATTTGAGAAAAAAAAACAATAAAAAAAATTTGGAAAAAAAAAAAAAAAAAAAATTAAAAAAAAAAAAAAAAATTTCAGAAAAAAAAAAAAAAAAAAATTTGGAAAAATTTTTTTTTTTTTTTAAATTACAGTAAAAAAATCATAATTTGAAAAAAAAAATTTGAGAAAAAAAAAAAAAAAAAAAATTTGAAAAAAAAAATTTCAGAAAAAAAAAAATTTGAAAAAAAAAATTTCAGAAAAAAAAAAAATTTGAAAAAAAAAATTTCAGAAAAAAAAAAAAAATTGAAAAAAACAAAATTTGAGAAAAAAAAAAAAAAAAAATTGAAAAAAAAAAAAAAAAATTCAGAAAAAAAAAAAAATAAAAAAAAAAAAACTTAGGAAAAATTTTTTTTTTTTATTTTAAATTACATAAAAAAAAATAATAATTTGAAAGAAAAACTTTCAGAAAAAAAAAAAAAAATTTGAAAAAAAACAAAATTTGAGAAAAAAAAACAATAAAAAAAATTTGGAAAAAAAAAAAAAAAAAAATTTGGAAAAAAAAAAAAAAAAAAATTTGGAAAAAAAAAAAAATTTAAAAAAAAAAAAAAATTTGGAAAAAAACAAAAAAAAAATTTGAGAAAAAAAAACAAAAAAAAAAAAAATTTGGAAAAAAAAAAAATTGAAAAAAACAAAAAAAATTGAAAAAAACCAAATGTTGAGAAAGAAAAAAAAAAAATTTGGAAAAAAACAAAAACAACATTTGAGAAAAAAAAACAAAAAAAAAAAATTTGGAAAAAAACAAAAATTGAAAAAAACCAAATGTTGAGAAAGAAAAAAAAAATTTGGAAAAAAAAACAAAAAAAAAATTTGGAAAATTTTTTTTTTTCTTAAATCACAGAAAAAATAATAATAATTTGAAAAAAAAAAAAATTTGAGAAAAAAAAAAAAAAAAAAAATTTCAGAACAAAAAACAAAATTTGAAAAAAACAAAATTTGAGAAAAAAAAACAATAAAAAAAATTTGGAAAAAAAAAAAAAAAAATTTGGAAAAAAAAAAAAATTTTTTTAATTAAAAAAAAAAAAAAAAATTTGAAAAAAAAAAAAATTTGAGAAAAAAAACAAAAAAAAAATTTGGAAAAAAAAAAAAAAAAATTTGGAAAAAAAAAACATTTGAATAAAACCAAAATTTGAGAAAGAAAACGAAAAAAAAACAAAAATTTGGAAAAAAAAAAAATTTGAGAAAAAAAAAAAAAATTTGAAAAAAAAAAAAAAAAAAATTTGGAAAAAAATTTGTTTTTTTTTTAAATTACAGTAAAAAAAATCATAATTTGAAAAAAAAAATTTGAGAAAAAAAACAAAAAACAAAATTTGGAAAAAAAAAAAAAAAAAAATTTGGAAAAAAAAAAAAAAAAATTCGGAAAAAAAAAAATTTGAGAAAAAAAAAAAAAATTTGAAAAAAAAAAAAAAAAAAATTTGGAAAAAAAATTTTTTTTTTTTAAATTACAGTAAAAAAATCATAATTTGAAAAAAAAAATTTGAGAAAAAAAAAAAAAAAAAAAATTTGAAAAAAAAAATTTCAGAAAAAAAAAAATTTGAAAAAAAAAATTTCAGAAAAAAAAAAAATTTGAAAAAAAAAATTTCAGAAAAAAAAAAAAAATTGAAAAAAACAAAATTTGAGAAAAAAAAAAAAAAAAAATTGAAAAAAAAAAAAAAAAATTTCAGAAAAAAAAAAAAATAAAAAAAAAAAAACTTAGGAAAAATTTTTTTTTTTTATTTTAAATTACATAAAAAAAAATAATAATTTGAAAGAAAAACTTTCAGAAAAAAAAAAAAAAATTTGAAAAAAAACAAAATTTGAGAAAAAAAAACAATAAAAAAAATTTGGAAAAAAAAAAAAAAAAAAATTTGGAAAAAAAAAAAAATTTGAAAAAAAAAAAAAAAATTTGGAAAAAAACAAAAAAAAAATTTGAGAAAAAAAAACAAAAAAAAAAAAAATTTGGAAAAAAAAAAAATTGAAAAAAAAAAAAAAAATTGAAAAAAACCAAATGTTGAGAAAGAAAAAAAAAAAATTTGGAAAAAAACAAAAACAAGATTTGAGAAAAAAAAACAAAAAAAAAAAATTTGGAAAAAAACAAAAATTGAAAAAAACCAAATGTTGAGAAAGAAAAAAAAAATTTGGAAAAAAAAACAAAAAAAAAATTTGGAAAATTTTTTTTTTCTTAAATCACAGAAAAAATAATAATAATTTGAAAAAAAAAAAAATTTGAGAAAAAAAAAAAAAAAAAAATTGCAGAACAAAAAACAAAATTTGAAAAAAACAAAATTTGAGAAAAAAAAACAATAAAAAAAATTTGGAAAAAAAAAAAAAAAAATTTGGAAAAAAAAAAAAATTTTTTTAATTAAAAAAAAAAAAAAAAATTTGAAAAAAAAAAAAATTTGAGAAAAAAAACAAAAAAAAAAATTTGGAAAAAAAAAAAAAAAAAAATTTGGAAAAAAAAAAAAAAAAATTTGGAAAAAAAAAAAATTTGAATAAAACCAAAATTTGAGAAAGAAAACGAAAAAAAAACAAAAATTTGGAAAAAAAAAAAATTTGAGAAAAAAAAAAAAAATTTGAAAAAAAAAAAAAAAAAAATTTGGAAAAAAATTTGTTTTTTTTTTTAAATTACAGTAAAAAAAATCATAATTTGAAAAAAAAAATTTGAGAAAAAAAACAAAAAACAAAATTTGGAAAAAAAAAAAAAAAAAAATTTGGAAAAAAAAAAAAAAAAATTTGGAAAAAAAAAAAATTTGAATAAAACCAAAATTTGAGAAAGAAAACGAAAAAAAAAAAAATTTGGAAAAAAAAAAAAAATTTGAAAAAAAAAAAAAAATTTGGAAAAAAAAAAAAAATTTGAAAAAAAAAAAAAAATTTGGAAAAAAAAAAAAAAAAATTTTTTAATTAAAAAAAAAAAAAAAATTTGAAAAAAATTTAAATATTTTTTAATTAAAAAAAAAAAAAAAATTTGAGAAAAAAAAAAAAAAATTTGGAAAAAAAAAAAAAAAAAAAATTTGGAGAAAAAAAAATTAAAAAAAAAAAAAAAAATTTGAAAAAAAACAAAATTTGAGAAAAAAAAAAAAAAAAAAAATTTGGAAAAAAAAAAAAAAATTTGGAAAAAAAAAAATTTGAAAAAACCAAAATTTGAGAAAGAAAACGAAAAAAAACAAAAATTTGGAAAAAAAAAAATTTGAGAAAAAAAAAAAAAATTTGAAAAAAAATCATAATTTGAAAAAAAAAATTTGAGAAAAAAAAAAAAAAAAAAAATTTCAGAAAAAAAAAAATTCGAAAAAAAAAATTTCAGAAAAACAAAATTGAAAAAAAACAAAATTTCAGAAAAAAAAAATAATTAAACAAAAAAAACTTTGGAAAATTTTTTTTTTTTTATTTTAAATTACATAAAAAAAAATAATAATTTGAAAGAAAAACTTTCAGAAAAAAAAAAAAAAATTTGAAAAAAAAAAAAATTTGAGAAAAAAAAAAAAAAAAAAAAATTTGGAAAAAAAAAAAAAAATTTTTTATCAAAAAAAAAAAAAAAAAATTTGAAAAAAAAACTTTCAGAAAAAAAAAAAAAATTGAAAAAAACAAAATTTGAGAAAAAAAACAAAAAAAAAAAATTTGGAAAAAATTTTTTTTTTTTTTTTAAATTACAGAAAAAATAATAATTTGAAAAAAAAAATTTTGAGAAAAAAAAAAAAAAAAAAAAAATTTCAGAAAAAAAAAAAATTTGAAAAAAAAAATTTGGAAAAAAAAAAAAAATTTGGAAAAAAAAAAATTTGGAAAAATTTTTTTTTTTCATTTTAAATTACATAAAGAAAAATAATAATTTGAAAAAAACAACATTTGAGAAAAAAAAAAAAAAAAAAATTCAGAAAAAAAAAATTGGAAAAAAAAAATTTGATAAAAAAAAAAAAAAAAAATTTGAAAAAAACCAAAATTTGAGAAAGAAAACGAAAAAAAACAAAAATTTAGAAAAAAAAAAAAATTTGAGAAAAAAAACAAAAAAAAAATTTGGAAATTTTTTTTTTTTTTTTTAAATTACAGAAAAATAATATTTTGAAAAAAAAAAATTTCAGAAAAAAAAAAAAAAAAAAATTTCAGAAAAAAAAAAAATTTGAAAAAAAAAATTTGAGAAAAAAAAACAACAAAAAAAATTTGGAGAAAAAAAAAATTTGGAAAAAAAAAAAAAAAAAATTTGGAAAAAATAAACTTTGGAAAATTTTTTTTTTTTCATTTTAAATTACATAAAAAAAATTAATAATCTGAAAAAAACAACATTTGAGAAAAAAAAAAAAAAAAAAAAATTTCCAAAAAAAAAAAATTTGGAAAAAAACAAAAAAAAAAATTTGAAAAAAAAAAAATTGAGAAAAAAAAACAACAAAAAAAATTTGGAGAAAAAAAAAAATTGGAAAAAAAAAAAAAAAAATTTGGAAAAAAAAAACTGGAAAATTTTTTTTTTTTCATTTTAAATTACATAAAAAAAATTAATAATTTGAAAAAAAACAACATTTGAGAAAAAAAAAAAAAATAAAATTTCAGAAAAAAAAAAAAATTTGGAAAAAAAAAAAAAAAAATTTGGAAAAAAAAAAAAAAAAATTTTAATTAAAAAAAAAAAAAAAAATTGAGAAAGAAAACGAAAAAAAAAAAATTTGGAAAAAAATAAAAATTTGAAAAAAACCAAAATTTGAGAAAGAAAACGAAAAAAAAAAAAATTTGAGAAAAAAAAAAAAAAAAAAAAATTGAAAAAAAAAAAATTTGAGAAAAAAAAAAAAAAACAAATTTGAAAAAAAAAAAATTTGGAAAAAAAAAAAAAAAATTTTTTAATTAAAAAAAAAAAAAAAAATTTGAGAAAGAAAACGAAAAAAAAAAATTTGGAAAAAAAAAAAAAAATTTTTTTAATTAAAAAAAAAAAAAAAAATTTGGAAAAAAAACATTTTTTTTTAAATTACACAAAGAAAAAATTTGAAAAAAAAAAAATTTGAGAAAAAAAAAAAAAAATTTGGAAAAAAAAACATTTTTTTTTTAAATTACACAAAAAAAAAATTTGAAAAAAAAACTTTCAGAAAAAAAACAAAAAATTTGAGAAAAAAAACAAAAAAAAAAATTTGGAAAAAAAACAAAAAAAAAATTTGGAAAATTTATTTTTTTTTCTATTTTTAATTACATAAAAAAATTCATAATTTGAAAAAAAACATTTGAGAAAAAAAAAAAAAAAAAAAAATTTGGAAAATTTTGTTTTTTTCTTAAATTACAGAAAAAATAATAATAATTTGAAAAAAAAAAAAATTTGAGAAAAAAAAAAAAAAAAAAAATTTGAGAAAAAAAAAAAAAAGTTTGAAAAAAAACAAAATTTGAGAAAAAAAAAAAAAAAAAAAATTTGGAAAAAAAAAAAAAAAAATTGGAAAAAAAAAAAAAAATTTTTTAATTAAAAAAAAAAAAAAAATTTGAAAAAAAAATAAATTTGAGAAAAAAAACAAAAAAAAAAATTTGGAAAAAAAAAAAAAAAAAAAATTTGGAAAAAAAAAAAAAAAAATTTGGAAAAAAAAAAAAATTTGAATAAAACCAAAATTTGAGAAAGAAAACGAAAAAAAAACAAAAATTTGGAAAAAAAACAAAAATTTGAAAAAAAAAATAAAATTTGGAAAATAAAATTTTTTTTTTTTTAAATTACAGAAAAAAAAAAATAATTTAAAAAAAAAAAAATTTGAGAAAAAAAAAACAAAAAAATTTCAGAAAAAAAAAAAAAAATTGAAAAAAAAAACTTGAGAAAAAAAAAACAAAAAAAAAATTTGGAAAAAAAAATAAAAAAAAAATTTGGAAATTTTTTTTTTTTTCTTAAATTACAGAAAAAATAATAATAATTTGAAAAAAAAAAAAATTTGAGAAAAAAAAAAAAAAAAAAAATTTCAGAAAAAAAAAAAAAATTTGAAAAAAAAAAAATTTGAGAAAAAAAAACAATAAAAAAAATTTGGAAAAAAAAAAAAAAAAATTTGGAAAAAAAAAAAAAATTTTTTTAATTAAAAAAAAAAAAAAAAATTTGAAAAAAAAATAAATTTGAGAAAAAAAACAAAAAAAAAAATTTGGAAAAAAAAAAAAAAAAAAATTTGGAAAAAAAAAAAAAAAAATTTGGAAAAAAAAAAAATTTGAATAAAACCAAAATTTGAGAAAGAAAACGAAAAAAAAAACAAAAATTTGGAAAAAAAAAAATTTGAGAAAAAAAAAAAAAAAAAAAAATTTGGAAAAAAAACTTTCAGAAAAAAAAAAAAAATTGCAAAAAAACAAAATTTGAGAAAAAAAACAAAAAAAAAAAATTTGGAAAAAATTTTTTTTTTTTTTTTAAATTACAGAAAAAATAATAATTTGAAAAAAAAAATTTTGAGAAAAAAAAAAAAAAAAAAAAAAATTTCAGAAAAAAAAAAAATTTTGAAAAAAAAAATTTGGAAAAAAAAAAAAATTTGGAAAAAAAAAAATTTGGAAAAATTTTTTTTTTTCATTTCAAATTACATAAAGAAAAATAATAATTTGAAAAAAAACAACATTTGAGAAAAAAAAAAAAAAAAAAATTCAGAAAAAAAAAAATTGGAAAAAAAAAATTTGAGAAAAAAAAAAAAAAAAAATTTGAAAAAAACCAAAATTTGAGAAAGAAAACGAAAAAAAAAAAAATTTGAGAAAAAAAAAAAAAAAAAAAAATTGAAAAAAAAAAATTTGAGAAAAAAAAAAAAAAAAAATTTGAAAAAAAAAAATTTTGGAAAAAAAAAAATTTGAAAAAAAACAAAATTTGAGAAAGAAAACGAAAAAAAAAAAATTTGGAAAAAAAAAATTTGAGAAAAAAAAAAAAAAAAAAAATTGAAAAAAAAAAAAAATTTGAGAAAAAAAAAAAAAAAAAAAATTTGAGAAAAAAAAAAAAAAAAAAAAAATTTGGAAAAAAAAAAATTAAAAAAAAAAAAAATTTGAAAAAAACCAAATGTTGAGAAAGAAAAAAACAAAAACTTGGAAAAAAAAAATTTGAAAAAAAAAAAAAAAAAAATTTGTTTTAATTAAAAAAAAAACCAAAATTTGAAAAAAAAAAAAAACAAAACAAAAATTTCAGAAAAAAAAAACAAATTGGAAAAAAAAAAAAGTTTTTTTTAATTAAAAAAAAAAAAAAAAAATTGAGAAAGAAAACGAAAAAAAACAAAAATTTGGAAAAAAAAAAAATTTGAGAAAAAAAAAAAAAAAAAAAAATTAGAAAAAAAAAAAAAATTGAGAAGAAAAAAAAAAAAACTTGGAAAAAAAACAAAAAAAAAAATTTGAGAAAAAAAAAAAAAAAAAACAAAAATTTGAGAAAAAAAAAACAAAAAAATTTGGAAAAAAAAAATTTGAGAAAAAAACAAAAAAAAAAATTTGGAAAATTTTTTTTTTTTTTTTTAAATTACAGAAAAATAATAATTTGAAAAAAAAAAATTTGAGAAAAAAAAAAAAAAAAAAAAATTTCAGAAAAAAAAAAAATTTGAGAAAAAAAACAACAAAAAAAATTTGGAGAAAAAAAAAAATTTGGAAAAAAAAAACTTTGGAAATTTTTTTTTTTCATTTTAAATTACATAAAAAAAATTAATAATTTGAAAAAAACAACATTTGAGAAAAAAAAAAAAAAAAAAAAATTTCAGAAAAAAAAAAAAATTTGGAAAAAAAAAAAAAATTTGAAAAAAAAAAAAAAATTTGGAAAAAAACAAAAAAAAAATTTGAGAAAAAAAAAACAAAAAAAAAAAAATTTGGAAAAAAAAGAAATTGAAAAAAAAAAAAAAATTGAAAAAAACCAAATGTTGAGAAAGAAAAAAAAAAAATTTGGAAAAAAAACAAAAACAAGATTTGAGAAAAAAAAACAAAAAAAAAAAAATTTGGAAAAAAACAAAAATTGAAAAAAACCAAATGTTGAGAAAGAAAAAAAAAATTTGGAAAAAAAAACAAAAAAAAAATTTGGAAATTTTTTTTTTTTTCTTAAATTACAGAAAAAATAATAATAATTTGAAAAAAAAAAAAATTTGAGAAAAAAAAAAAAAAAAAAAATTTCAGAAAAAAAAAAAAAATTTGAAAAAAACAAAATTTGAGAAAAAAAAACAATAAAAAAAATTTGGAAAAAAAAAAAAAAAAATTTGGAAAAAAAAAAAAATTTTTTTTGATTAAAAAAAAAAAAAAAAATTTGAAAAAAAAATAAATTTGAGAAAAAAAAAAAAAAAAAAATTTGGAAAAAAAAAAAAAAAAAAATTTGGAAAAAAAAAAAAAAAAATTTGGAAAAAAAAAAAATTTGAATAAAACCAAAATTTGAGAAAGAAAACGAAAAAAAAAACAAAAATTTGGAAAAAAAAAAATTTGAGAAAAAAAAAAAAAAAAAAAAATTTGGAAAAAAAACTTTCAGAAAAAAAAAAAAAAATTGCAAAAAAACAAAATTTGAGAAAAAAAACAAAAAAAAAAAATTTGGAAAAAAATTTTTTTTTTTTTTAAATTACAGAAAAAATAATAATTTGAAAAAAAAAATTTTGAGAAAAAAAAAAAAAAAAAAAAAATTTCAGAAAAAAAAAAAATTTGAAAAAAAAAATTTGGAAAAAAAAAAAAAATTTGGAAAAAAAAAAATTTGGAAAAATTTTTTTTTTTCATTTTAAATTACATAAAGAAAAATAATAATTTGAAAAAAAACAACATTTGAGAAAAAAAAAAAAAAAAAAATTCAGAAAAAAAAAAATTGGAAAAAAAAAATTTGAGAAAAAAAAAAAAAAAAAATTTGAAAAAAACCAAAATTTGAGAAAGAAAACGAAAAAAAACAAAAATTTAGAAAAAAAAAAAAATTTGAGAAAAAAAACAAAAAAAAAATTTGGAAATTTTTTTTTTTTTTTTAAATTACAGAAAAATAATATTTTGAAAAAAAAAAATTTGAGAAAAAAAAAAAAAAAAAAAAATTTCAGAAAAAAAAAAAATTTGAAAAAAAAAATTTGAGAAAAAAAAACAACAAAAAAAATTTGGAGAAAAAAAAAATTTGGAAAAAAAAAAAAAAAAAATTTGGAAAAAATAAACTTTGGAAAATTTTTTTTTTTTCATTTTAAATTACATAAAAAAAATTAATAATCTGAAAAAAACAACATTTGAGAAAAAAAAAAAAATAAAATTTGGAAAAAAAAACAAATTTGAAAAAAACCAAAATTTGAGAAAGAAAACGAAAAAAAAAACAAATTTGGAAAAAAAAATTTTTTTTTTTTTTAAATTACAGAAAAAAAATAATAATTTGAAAAAAAAAAATTTGAGAAAAAAAAAAAACAAAAAAATTTCAGAAAAAAAAAAAAAATTTGAAAAAAACAAAATTTGAGAAAAAAAAACAAAAACAAAAATTTGGAAAAAAAAAAAAAAAAAATTTGGAAAAAAAACAAAATTTGAGAAAAAAAAACAATAAAAAAAATTTGGAAAAAAAAAAAAAAAAAAAATTAAAAAAAAAAAAAAAAATTTCAGAAAAAAAAAAAAAAAAAAATTTGGAAAATTTTTTTTTTTTTTTTAAATTACAGTAAAAAAATCATAATTTGAAAAAAAAAATTTGAGAAAAAAAAAAAAAAAAAAAATTTGAAAAAAAAAATTTCAGAAAAAAAAAAATTTGAAAAAAAAAATTTCAGAAAAAAAAAAAATTTGAAAAAAAAAATTTCAGAAAAAAAAAAAAAATTGAAAAAAACAAAATTTGAGAAAAAAAAAAAAAAAAAATTGAAAAAAAAAAAAAAAAATTCAGAAAAAAAAAAAAATAAAAAAAAAAAAACTTAGGAAAAATTTTTTTTTTTTATTTTAAATTACATAAAAAAAAATAATAATTTGAAAGAAAAACTTTCAGAAAAAAAAAAAAAAATTTGAAAAAAAACAAAATTTGAGAAAAAAAAACAATAAAAAAAATTTGGAAAAAAAAAAAAAAAAAAATTTGGAAAAAAAAAAAAAAAAAAATTTGGAAAAAAAAAAAAATTTAAAAAAAAAAAAAAATTTGGAAAAAAACAAAAAAAAAATTTGAGAAAAAAAAACAAAAAAAAAAAAAATTTGGAAAAAAAAAAAATTGAAAAAAAAAAAAAAAATTGAAAAAAACCAAATGTTGAGAAAGAAAAAAAAAAAATTTGGAAAAAAACAAAAACAACATTTGAGAAAAAAAAACAAAAAAAAAAAATTTGGAAAAAAACAAAAATTGAAAAAAACCAAATGTTGAGAAAGAAAAAAAAAATTTGGAAAAAAAAACAAAAAAAAAATTTGGAAAATTTTTTTTTTTCTTAAATCACAGAAAAAATAATAATAATTTGAAAAAAAAAAAAATTTGAGAAAAAAAAAAAAAAAAAAAATTTCAGAACAAAAAACAAAATTTGAAAAAAACAAAATTTGAGAAAAAAAAACAATAAAAAAAATTTGGAAAAAAAAAAAAAAAAATTTGGAAAAAAAAAAAAATTTGAAAAAAAAAAAAATTTGAGAAAAAAAACAAAAAAAAAATTTGGAAAAAAAAAAAAAAAAATTTGGAAAAAAAAAACATTTGAATAAAACCAAAATTTGAGAAAGAAAACGAAAAAAAAACAAAAATTTGGAAAAAAAAAAAATTTGAGAAAAAAAAAAAAAATTTGAAAAAAAAAAAAAAAAAAATTTGGAAAAAAATTTGTTTTTTTTTTAAATTACAGTAAAAAAAATCATAATTTGAAAAAAAAAATTTGAGAAAAAAAACAAAAAACAAAATTTGGAAAAAAAAAAAAAAAAAAATTTGGAAAAAAAAAAAAAAAAATTCGGAAAAAAAAAAATTTGAGAAAAAAAAAAAAAATTTGAAAAAAAAAAAAAAAAAAATTTGGAAAAAAAATTTTTTTTTTTTAAATTACAGTAAAAAAATCATAATTTGAAAAAAAAAATTTGAGAAAAAAAAAAAAAAAAAAAATTTGAAAAAAAAAATTTCAGAAAAAAAAAAATTTGAAAAAAAAAATTTCAGAAAAAAAAAAAATTTGAAAAAAAAAATTTCAGAAAAAAAAAAAAAATTGAAAAAAACAAAATTTGAGAAAAAAAAAAAAAAAAAATTGAAAAAAAAAAAAAAAAATTTCAGAAAAAAAAAAAAATAAAAAAAAAAAAACTTAGGAAAAATTTTTTTTTTTTATTTTAAATTACATAAAAAAAAATAATAATTTGAAAGAAAAACTTTCAGAAAAAAAAAAAAAAATTTGAAAAAAAACAAAATTTGAGAAAAAAAAACAATAAAAAAAATTTGGAAAAAAAAAAAAAAAAAATTTGGAAAAAAAAAAAAATTTGAAAAAAAAAAAAAAAATTTGGAAAAAAACAAAAAAAAAATTTGAGAAAAAAAAACAAAAAAAAAAAAAATTTGGAAAAAAAAAAAATTGAAAAAAAAAAAAAAAATTGAAAAAAACCAAATGTTGAGAAAGAAAAAAAAAAAATTTGGAAAAAAACAAAAACAAGATTTGAGAAAAAAAAACAAAAAAAAAAAATTTGGAAAAAAACAAAAATTGAAAAAAACCAAATGTTGAGAAAGAAAAAAAAAATTTGGAAAAAAAAACAAAAAAAAAATTTGGAAAATTTTTTTTTTCTTAAATCACAGAAAAAATAATAATAATTTGAAAAAAAAAAAAATTTGAGAAAAAAAAAAAAAAAAAAATTGCAGAACAAAAAACAAAATTTGAAAAAAACAAAATTTGAGAAAAAAAAACAATAAAAAAAATTTGGAAAAAAAAAAAAAAAAATTTGGAAAAAAAAAAAAATTTTTTTAATTAAAAAAAAAAAAAAAAATTTGAAAAAAAAAAAAATTTGAGAAAAAAAACAAAAAAAAAAATTTGGAAAAAAAAAAAAAAAAAAATTTGGAAAAAAAAAAAAAAAAATTTGGAAAAAAAAAAAATTTGAATAAAACCAAAATTTGAGAAAGAAAACGAAAAAAAAACAAAAATTTGGAAAAAAAAAAAATTTGAGAAAAAAAAAAAAAATTTGAAAAAAAAAAAAAAAAAAATTTGGAAAAAAATTTGTTTTTTTTTTTAAATTACAGTAAAAAAAATCATAATTTGAAAAAAAAAATTTGAGAAAAAAAACAAAAAACAAAATTTGGAAAAAAAAAAAAAAAAAAATTTGGAAAAAAAAAAAAAAAAATTTGGAAAAAAAAAAAATTTGAATAAAACCAAAATTTGAGAAAGAAAACGAAAAAAAAAAAAATTTGGAAAAAAAAAAAAAATTTGAAAAAAAAAAAAAAATTTGGAAAAAAAAAAAAAATTTGAAAAAAAAAAAAAAATTTGGAAAAAAAAAAAAAAAAATTTTTTAATTAAAAAAAAAAAAAAAATTTGAAAAAAATTTAAATATTTTTTAATTAAAAAAAAAAAAAAAATTTGAGAAAAAAAAAAAAAAATTTGGAAAAAAAAAAAAAAAAAAAATTTGGAGAAAAAAAAATTAAAAAAAAAAAAAAAAATTTGAAAAAAAACAAAATTTGAGAAAAAAAAAAAAAAAAAAAATTTGGAAAAAAAAAAAAAAATTTGGAAAAAAAAAAATTTGAAAAAACCAAAATTTGAGAAAGAAAACGAAAAAAAACAAAAATTTGGAAAAAAAAAAATTTGAGAAAAAAAAAAAAAATTTGAAAAAAAATCATAATTTGAAAAAAAAAATTTGAGAAAAAAAAAAAAAAAAAAAATTTCAGAAAAAAAAAAATTCGAAAAAAAAAATTTCAGAAAAACAAAATTGAAAAAAAACAAAATTTCAGAAAAAAAAAATAATTAAACAAAAAAAACTTTGGAAAATTTTTTTTTTTTTATTTTAAATTACATAAAAAAAAATAATAATTTGAAAGAAAAACTTTCAGAAAAAAAAAAAAAAATTTGAAAAAAAAAAAAATTTGAGAAAAAAAAAAAAAAAAAAAAATTTGGAAAAAAAAAAAAAAATTTTTTATCAAAAAAAAAAAAAAAAAATTTGAAAAAAAAACTTTCAGAAAAAAAAAAAAAATTGAAAAAAACAAAATTTGAGAAAAAAAACAAAAAAAAAAAATTTGGAAAAAATTTTTTTTTTTTTTTTAAATTACAGAAAAAATAATAATTTGAAAAAAAAAATTTTGAGAAAAAAAAAAAAAAAAAAAAAATTTCAGAAAAAAAAAAAATTTGAAAAAAAAAATTTGGAAAAAAAAAAAAAATTTGGAAAAAAAAAAATTTGGAAAAATTTTTTTTTTTCATTTTAAATTACATAAAGAAAAATAATAATTTGAAAAAAACAACATTTGAGAAAAAAAAAAAAAAAAAAATTCAGAAAAAAAAAATTGGAAAAAAAAAATTTGATAAAAAAAAAAAAAAAAAATTTGAAAAAAACCAAAATTTGAGAAAGAAAACGAAAAAAAACAAAAATTTAGAAAAAAAAAAAAATTTGAGAAAAAAAACAAAAAAAAAATTTGGAAATTTTTTTTTTTTTTTTTAAATTACAGAAAAATAATATTTTGAAAAAAAAAAATTTCAGAAAAAAAAAAAAAAAAAAATTTCAGAAAAAAAAAAAATTTGAAAAAAAAAATTTGAGAAAAAAAAACAACAAAAAAAATTTGGAGAAAAAAAAAATTTGGAAAAAAAAAAAAAAAAAATTTGGAAAAAATAAACTTTGGAAAATTTTTTTTTTTTCATTTTAAATTACATAAAAAAAATTAATAATCTGAAAAAAACAACATTTGAGAAAAAAAAAAAAAAAAAAAAATTTCCAAAAAAAAAAAATTTGGAAAAAAACAAAAAAAAAAATTTGAAAAAAAAAAAATTGAGAAAAAAAAACAACAAAAAAAATTTGGAGAAAAAAAAAAATTGGAAAAAAAAAAAAAAAATTTGGAAAAAAAAAACTGGAAAATTTTTTTTTTTTCATTTTAAATTACATAAAAAAAATTAATAATTTGAAAAAAAACAACATTTGAGAAAAAAAAAAAAAATAAAATTTCAGAAAAAAAAAAAAATTTGGAAAAAAAAAAAAAAAAATTTGGAAAAAAAAAAAAAAAAATTTTAATTAAAAAAAAAAAAAAAAATTGAGAAAGAAAACGAAAAAAAAAAAATTTGGAAAAAAATAAAAATTTGAAAAAAACCAAAATTTGAGAAAGAAAACGAAAAAAAAAAAAATTTGAGAAAAAAAAAAAAAAAAAAAAATTGAAAAAAAAAAAATTTGAGAAAAAAAAAAAAAAACAAATTTGAAAAAAAAAAAATTTGGAAAAAAAAAAAAAAAATTTTTTAATTAAAAAAAAAAAAAAAAATTTGAGAAAGAAAACGAAAAAAAAAAATTTGGAAAAAAAAAAAAAAATTTTTTTAATTAAAAAAAAAAAAAAAAATTTGGAAAAAAAACATTTTTTTTAAAATTACACAAAGAAAAAATTTGAAAAAAAAAAAATTTGAGAAAAAAAAAAAAAAATTTGGAAAAAAAAACATTTTTTTTTTAAATTACACAAAAAAAAAATTTGAAAAAAAAACTTTCAGAAAAAAAACAAAAAATTTGAGAAAAAAAACAAAAAAAAAAATTTGGAAAAAAAACAAAAAAAAAATTTGGAAAATTTATTTTTTTTTCTATTTTTAATTACATAAAAAAATTCATAATTTGAAAAAAAACATTTGAGAAAAAAAAAAAAAAAAAAAAATTTGGAAAATTTTGTTTTTTTCTTAAATTACAGAAAAAATAATAATAATTTGAAAAAAAAAAAAATTTGAGAAAAAAAAAAAAAAAAAAAATTTGAGAAAAAAAAAAAAAAGTTTGAAAAAAAACAAAATTTGAGAAAAAAAAAAAAAAAAAAAATTTGGAAAAAAAAAAAAAAAAATTGGAAAAAAAAAAAAAAATTTTTTAATTAAAAAAAAAAAAAAAATTTGAAAAAAAAATAAATTTGAGAAAAAAAACAAAAAAAAAAATTTGGAAAAAAAAAAAAAAAAAAAATTTGGAAAAAAAAAAAAAAAAATTTGGAAAAAAAAAAAAATTTGAATAAAACCAAAATTTGAGAAAGAAAACGAAAAAAAAACAAAAATTTGGAAAAAAAACAAAAATTTGAAAAAAAAAATAAAATTTGGAAAATAAAATTTTTTTTTTTTAAATTACAGAAAAAAAAAAATAATTTAAAAAAAAAAAAATTTGAGAAAAAAAAAACAAAAAAATTTCAGAAAAAAAAAAAAAAATTGAAAAAAAAAACTTGAGAAAAAAAAAACAAAAAAAAAATTTGGAAAAAAAAATAAAAAAAAAATTTGGAAATTTTTTTTTTTTTCTTAAATTACAGAAAAAATAATAATAATTTGAAAAAAAAAAAAATTTGAGAAAAAAAAAAAAAAAAAAAATTTCAGAAAAAAAAAAAAAATTTGAAAAAAAAAAAATTTGAGAAAAAAAAACAATAAAAAAAATTTGGAAAAAAAAAAAAAAAAATTTGGAAAAAAAAAAAAAATTTTTTTAATTAAAAAAAAAAAAAAAAATTTGAAAAAAAAATAAATTTGAGAAAAAAAACAAAAAAAAAAATTTGGAAAAAAAAAAAAAAAAAAATTTGGAAAAAAAAAAAAAAAAATTTGGAAAAAAAAAAAATTTGAATAAAACCAAAATTTGAGAAAGAAAACGAAAAAAAAAACAAAAATTTGGAAAAAAAAAAATTTGAGAAAAAAAAAAAAAAAAAAAAATTTGGAAAAAAAACTTTCAGAAAAAAAAAAAAAATTGCAAAAAAACAAAATTTGAGAAAAAAAACAAAAAAAAAAAATTTGGAAAAAATTTTTTTTTTTTTTTTAAATTACAGAAAAAATAATAATTTGAAAAAAAAAATTTTGAGAAAAAAAAAAAAAAAAAAAAAAATTTCAGAAAAAAAAAAAATTTTGAAAAAAAAAATTTGGAAAAAAAAAAAAATTTGGAAAAAAAAAAATTTGGAAAAATTTTTTTTTTTCATTTCAAATTACATAAAGAAAAATAATAATTTGAAAAAAAACAACATTTGAGAAAAAAAAAAAAAAAAAAATTCAGAAAAAAAAAAATTGGAAAAAAAAAATTTGAGAAAAAAAAAAAAAAAAAATTTGAAAAAAACCAAAATTTGAGAAAGAAAACGAAAAAAAAACAAAAATTTAGAAAAAAAAAAAATTTGAGAAAAAAAACAAAAAAAAAATTTGGAAATTTTTTTTTTTTTTTAAATTACAGAAAAATAATATTTTGAAAAAAAAAAATTTGAGAAAAAAAAAAAAAAAAAAAAATTTCAGAAAAAAAAAAAATTTGAAAAAAAAAATTTGAGAAAAAAAAACAACAAAAAAAATTTGGAGAAAAAAAAAATTTGGAAAAAAAAAAAAAAAATCTGGAAAAAAAAAAAATTTGAAAAAAAAAAAAAAAAAATTTGGAAAAAAAAAAAAAAAAATTTTTTAATTAAAAAAAAAAAAAAAAATTGAAAAAAAAAAAAATTTTTTAATTAAAAAAAAACAAAAAATTGAGAAAAAAAAAAAAAAAAAATTTGGAAAAAAACAAAAAAAAAATTTGGAAAAAAAAAAAAAAAAAATTTGGAAAAAAAAAAAAAAAAAAAATTGGAAAAAAAAAAAAAAAAAATTGGAAAAAAAAAAAATTTGAATAAAACCAAAATTTGAGAAAGAAAACGAAAAAAAAAAAAAAATTTGGAAAAAAAAAAAAAAATTGAAAAAAAAAAAAATTGGAAAAAAACAAAAAAAAAAATTGAAAAAAAAAAAAAAATTGAAAAAAACCAAATGTTGAGAAAGAAAAAAAAAATTTGGAAAAAAAACAAAAAAAAAATTTGAGAAAAAATAACAAAAAAAAAAAAATTTGGAAAAAAAAAAAAATTGAAAAAACCAAAATTTGAGAAAGAAAACGAAAAAAAAAACAAAAATTTGGAAAAAAAAAAATTTGAGAAAAAAAAAAAAAATTTGAAAAAAACCAAAATTTGAGAAAGAAAACGAAAAAAAAAAAAATTTGAGAAAAAAAAAAAAAAAAAAAAATTGAAAAAAAAAAATTTGAGAAAAAAAAAAAAAAAAAATTTGAAAAAAAAAAATTTTGGAAAAAAAAAAATTTGAAAAAAAACAAAATTTGAGAAAGAAAACGAAAAAAAAAAAAATTTGGAAAAAAAAAATTTGAGAAAAAAAAAAAAAAAAAAAATTGAAAAAAAAAAAAATTTGAGAAAAAAAAAAAAAAAAAAAATTTGAGAAAAAAAAAAAAAAAAAAAAAATTTGGAAAAAAAAAAATTAAAAAAAAAAAAAATTTGAAAAAAACCAAATGTTGAGAAAGAAAAAAACAAAAACTTGGAAAAAAAAAATTTGAAAAAAAAAAAAAAAAAAATTTGTTTTAATCAAAAAAAAAACCAAAATTTGAAAAAAAAAAAACAAAACAAAAATTTCAGAAAAAAAAAAAAAATTGGAAAAAAAAAAAAGTTTTTTTTAATTAAAAAAAAAAAAAAAAAATTGAGAAAGAAAACGAAAAAAAAAAAAATTTGGAAAAAAAAAAAAAAATGTTTTAATTAAAAAAAAAAAAAAAAATTTTAGAAAGAAAACGAAAAAAAAAAATTTTTTTAATTAAAAAAAAAAAAAAATTTGGAAAAAAAACATTTTTTTTTTAAATTACACAAAGAAAAAATTTGAAAAAAAAAAATTTGAGAAAAAAAAAAAAAAAAAAATTGGAAAAAAACAAATTTGAAAAAAACCAAAATTTGAGAAAGAAAACGAAAAAAAACAAAAATTTGGAAAAAAAAACAAATTTGAAAAAAACCAAAATTTGAGAAAGAAAACGAAAAAAAACAAAAATTTGGAAAAAAAAAAAATTTGAGAAAAAAAAAAAAAAAAAAAAATTAGAAAAAAAAAAAAAAATTGAGAAGAAAAAAAAAAAAACTTGGAAAAAAAAAAAATTTGGAAAAAAAACAAAAAAAAAAATTTGAGAAAAAAAAAAAAAAAAAAAAAAAATTTGAGAAAAAAAAAACAAAAAAATTTGGAAAAAAAAAATTTGAGAAAAAAACAAAAAAAAAAATTTGGGAAATTTTTTTTTTTTTTTTTAAATTACAGAAAAATAATAATTTGAAAAAAAAAAATTTGAGAAAAAAAAAAAAAAAAAAAAATTTCAGAAAAAAAAAAATTTGAGAAAAAAAACAACAAAAAAAATTTGGAGAAAAAAAAAAATTTGGAAAAAAAAAAAAAATTTGAAAAAAAAAAAAAATTTGGAAAAAAACAAAAAAAAAATTTGAGAAAAAAAAAACAAAAAAAAAAAAATTTGGAAAAAAAAGAAATTGAAAAAAAAAAAAAAAATTGAAAAAAACCAAATGTTGAGAAAGAAAAAAAAAAAATTTGGAAAAAAAACAAAAACAAGATTTGAGAAAAAAAAAACAAAAAAAAAAAAATTTGGAAAAAAACAAAAATTGAAAAAAACCAAATGTTGAGAAAGAAAAAAAAAATTTGGAAAAAAAAACAAAAAAAAAATTTGGAAATTTTTTTTTTTTTCTTAAATTACAGAAAAAATAATAATAATTTGAAAAAAAAAAAAATTTGAGAAAAAAAAAAAAAAAAAAATTTCAGAAAAAAAAAAAAAATTTGAAAAAAACAAAATTTGAGAAAAAAAAACAATAAAAAAAATTTGGAAAAAAAAAAAAAAAAATTTGGAAAAAAAAAAAAATTTTTTTTAATTAAAAAAAAAAAAAAAAATTTGAAAAAAAAATAAATTTGAGAAAAAAAACAAAAAAAAAAATTTGGAAAAAAAAAAAAAAAAAAATTTGGAAAAAAAAAAAAAAAAATTTGGAAAAAAAAAAAATTTGAATAAAACCAAAATTTGAGAAAGAAAACGAAAAAAAAAACAAAAATTTGGAAAACAAAAAATTTGAGAAAAAAAAAAAAAAAAAAAAATTCGGAAAAAAAACTTTCAGAAAAAAAAAAAAAAATTGCAAAAAAACAAAATTTGAGAAAAAAAACAAAAAAAAAAAATTTGGAAAAAAAACATTTTTTTTTTAAATTACACAAAGAAAAAATTTGAAAAAAAAAAATTTGAGAAAAAAAAAAAAAAAAAAATTGGAAAAAAACAAATTTGAAAAAAACCAAAATTTGAGAAAGAAAACGAAAAAAAACAAAAATTTGGAAAAAAAAACAAATTTAAAAAAAACCAAAATTTGAGAAAGAAAACGAAAAAAAACAAAAATTTGGAAAAAAAAAAAATTTGAGAAAAAAAAAAAAAAAAAAAAATTAGAAAAAAAAAAAAAAATTGAGAAGAAAAAAAAAAAAACTTGGAAAAAAAAAAAAATTTGGAAAAAAAACAAAAAAAAAAATTTGAGAAAAAAAAAAAAAAAAAAAAAAAATTTGAGAAAAAAAAAACAAAAAAATTTGGAAAAAAAAAATTTGAGAAAAAAACAAAAAAAAAAATTTGGGAAATTTTTTTTTTTTTTTTTAAATTACAGAAAAATAATAATTTGAAAAAAAAAAATTTGAGAAAAAAAAAAAAAAAAAAAAATTTCAGAAAAAAAAAAAATTTGAGAAAAAAAACAACAAAAAAAATTTGGAGAAAAAAAAAAATTTGGAAAAAAAAAAAAAATTTGAAAAAAAAAAAAAATTTGGAAAAAAACAAAAAAAAAATTTGAGAAAAAAAAAACAAAAAAAAAAAAATTTGGAAAAAAAAGAAATTGAAAAAAAAAAAAAAAATTGAAAAAAACCAAATGTTGAGAAAGAAAAAAAAAAAATTTGGAAAAAAAACAAAAACAAGATTTGAGAAAAAAAAACAAAAAAAAAAAAATTTGGAAAAAAACAAAAATTGAAAAAAACCAAATGTTGAGAAAGAAAAAAAAAATTTGGAAAAAAAAACAAAAAAAAAATTTGGAAATTTTTTTTTTTTTCTTAAATTACAGAAAAAATAATAATAATTTGAAAAAAAAAAAAATTTGAGAAAAAAAAAAAAAAAAAAAATTTCAGAAAAAAAAAAAAAATTTGAAAAAAAAAAAATTTGAGAAAAAAAAACAATAAAAAAAATTTGGAAAAAAAAAAAAAAAAATTTGGAAAAAAAAAAAAAATTTTTTTAATTAAAAAAAAAAAAAAAAATTTGAAAAAAAAATAAATTTGAGAAAAAAAACAAAAAAAAAAATTGGGAAAAAAAAAAAAAAAAAAATTTGGAAAAAAAAAAAAAAAAATTTGGAAAAAAAAAAAATTTGAATAAAACCAAAATTTGAGAAAGAAAACGAAAAAAAAAACAAAAATTTGGAAAACAAAAAATTTGAGAAAAAAAAAAAAAAAAAAAAATTCGGAAAAAAAACTTTCAGAAAAAAAAAAAAAATTGCAAAAAAACAAAATTTGAGAAAAAAAACAAAAAAAAAAAATTTGGAAAAAATTTTTTTTTTTTTTTTAAATTACAGAAAAAATAATAATTTGAAAAAAAAATTTTGAGAAAAAAAAAAAAAAAAAAAAAATTTCAGAAAAAAAACAAATTTGAAAAAAAAAATTTGGAAAAAAAAAAAAAATTTGGAAAAAAAAAAATTTGGAAAAATTTTTTTTTTTCATTTTAAATTACATAAAGAAAAATAATAATTTGAAAAAAAACAACATTTGAGAAAAAAAAAAAAAAAAAAATTCAGAAAAAAAAAAATTGGAAAAAAAAAATTTGAGAAAAAAAAAAAAAAAAAATTTGAAAAAAACCAAAATTTGAGAAAGAAAACGAAAAAAAAACAAAAATTTAGAAAAAAAAAAAAATTTGAGAAAAAAAACAAAAAAAAAATTTGGAAATTTTTTTTTTTTTTTTAAATTACAGAAAAATAATATTTTGAAAAAAAAAAATTTGAGAAAAAAAAAAAAAAAAAAAAATTTCAGAAAAAAAAAAAATTTGAAAAAAAAAATAAATTTGAAAAAAACCAAAATTTGAGAAAGAAAACGAAAAAAAACAAAAATTTGGAAAAAAAAAAAATTTGAGAAAAAAAAAAAAAACAAAAAAATTAGAAAAAAAAAAAAATTGAGAAGAAAAAAAAAAAACTTGGAAAAAAAAAAAATTTGAAAAAAAAATTTGGAAAAGAAGAAAAAAAAAAATTTGAGAAAAAAAAAAAAAAAAAAAATTTCAGAAAAAAAAAACGTTGAGAAAAAAAACAACAAAAAAAATTTGGAGAAAAAAAAAAATTTGAAAAAAAAACTTTGGAAATTTTTTTTTTTCATTTTAAATTACATAAAAAAAAAAATAATTTGAAAAAAACAACATTTGAGAAAAAAAAAAAAAAAAAAAAATTTCAGAAAAAAAAAAAAACTTGGAAAAAAAAACAAATTTGAAAAAAACCAAAATTTGAGAAAGAAAACGAAAAAAAAACCAAATTTGGAAAAAAAAATTTTTTTTTTTTTTAAATTACAGAAAAAAAATAATAATTTGAAAAAAAAAAATTTGAGAAAAAAAAAAAACAAAAAAATTTCAGAAAAAAAAAAAAAATTTGAAAAAAACAAAATTTGAGAAAAAAAAACAAAAACAAAAATTTGGAAAAAAAAAAAAAAAAAATTTGGAAAAAAAAAAAAAAAAATTTGGAAAAAAAAAAATAAAAAATTTGGGAAAAAAAAAAAAAAAAAAAATTTGGAAAAAAAAACAAAATTTTTTTTTAATTGAAAAAAAAAAAAAATTTGGAAAAAAAAAAAAATTAAAAAAAAAAAAAAAAATTTGAAAAAACCAAAATTTGAGAAAGAAAACGAAAAAAAAACAAAAATTTGGAAAAAAAAAAAATTTGAGAAAAAAAAAAAAATTTGAAAAAAAAAATTTCAGAAAAAAAAAAATTTGAAAAAAAAAATTTCAGAAAAAAAAAAAAATTGAAAAAAAACAAAATTTGAGAAAAAAAAAAAAAAAATTGAAAAAAAAAAAAAAAATTTAATAAAAAAAAAAAAAATTAAAAAAAAAAAACTTAGGAAAAATTTTTTTTTTTATTTTAAATTACATAAAAAAAAATAATAATTTGAAAGAAAAACTTCCAGAAAAAAAAAAAAAAATTTGAAAAAAAACAAAATTTGAGAAAAAAAAAAAAAAAAAAAATTTGGAAAAACAAAAAAAAAAATTGGAAAATTTTTTTTTTTTCTTAAATTACAGAAAAAATAATAATAATTTGAAAAAAAAAAAATTTGAGAAAAAAAAAAAAAAAAAAAAATTTCAGAAAAAAAAAAAAAATTTGAAAAAAAAAAAATTTGAGAAAAAAAAACAATAAAAAAAATTTGGAAAAAAAAATTTGGAAAAAAAAAAAAAAAAAAATTTTGAAAAAAAAAAAAATTTGAATAAAACCAAAATTTGAGAAAGAAAACGAAAAAAAAAAAAAAATTTGGAAAAAAAAAAAATTTGGAAAAAAACAAAAAAAAAATTTGAGAAAAAAAAACAAAAAAAAAAAAATTGAAAAAAACCAAATGTTGAGAAAGAAAAAAAAAATTTGGAAAAAAAACAAAAAAAAAATTTGGAAAATTTTTTTTTTTTTTATTTTTAATTACATAAAAAAATTCATAATTTGAAAAAAAAACATTTGAGAAAAAAAAAAAAAAAAAAAAATTTGGAAAAACAAAAAAAAAATTTGGAAAAACAAAAAAAAAATTTGGAAAATTTGTTTTTTTCTTAAATTACAGAAAAAATAATAATAATTTGAAAAAAAAAAAAATTTGGAAAAAAAAAAAAAAAAATTTGGAAAAAAAAAAAAACAAAAATTTGAAAAAAAAAAAAAAATTTGGAAAAAAAAACAAAATTTTTTTTTAATTGAAAAAAAAAAAAAAATTTGGAAAAAAAAAAAATTAAAAAAAAAAAAAAAAATTTGAAAAAAAAAAAAATTTGAAAAAACCAAAATTTGAGAAAGAAAACGAAAAAAAAACAAAAATTTGGAAAAAAAAAATTTGAGAAAAAAAAAAAAAATTTGAAAAAAAAAATTTCAGAAAAAAAAAAAAATTGAAAAAAAACAAAATTTGAGAAAAAAAAAAAAAAAATTGAAAAAAAAAAAAAAAATTTCAGAAAAAAAAAAAAAATTAAAAAAAAAAAACTTAGGAAAAATTTTGTTTTTTTATTTTAAATTACATAAAAAAAAATAATAATTTGAAAGAAAAACTTCCAGAAAAAAAAAAAAAAATTTGAAAAAAAACAAAATTTGAGAAAAAAAAAAAAAAAAAAAATTTGGAAAAACAAAAAAAAAAATTGGAAATTTTTTTTTTTTCTTAAATTACAGAAAAAATAATAATAATTTGAAAAAAAAAAAAATTTGAGAAAAAAAAAAAAAAAAAAAAATTTCAGAAAAAAAAAAAAAATTTGAAAAAAAAAAATTTGAGAAAAAAAAACAATAAAAAAAATTTGGAAAAAAAAATTTGGAAAAAAAAAAAAAAAAAAAATTTTGAAAAAAAAAAAAATTTGAATAAAACCAAAATTTGAGAAAGAAAACGAAAAAAAAAAAAATTTGGAAAAAAACAAAAAAAAAATTTGAGAAAAAAAAAACAAAAAAAAAAAATTTGGAAAAAAAAAAAATTGAAAAAAACCAAATGTTGAGAAAGAAAAAAAAAATTTGGAAAAAAAACAAAAAAAAAATTTGGAAAATTTTGTTTTTTTTTATTTTTAATTACATAAAAAAATTCATAATTTGAAAAAAAAACATTTGAGAAAAAAAAAAAAAAAAAAAAATTTGGAAAAACAAAAAAAAAATTTGGAAAAACAAAAAAAAAATTTGGAAAATTTTTTTTTTTCTTAAATTACAGAAAAAATAATAATAATTTGAAAAAAAAAAAATTTGGAAAAAAAAAAAAAAAAAAAATTTGGAAAAAAAAAAAAAAAATTTGAATAAACCAAAATTTGAGAAAGAAAACGAAAAAAAAACAAAAATTTGGAAAAAAAAAAAAAATTTGAAAAAAAAAAAAAAAAAAATTTGGAAAAAAAAAACAAAAAAATTTCAGAAAAAAAAAAAAAAAATTGAAAAAAAAAACTTGAGAAAAAAAAAACAAAAAAAAAAATTTGAAAAAAAAAAAAAAAAATTTGGAAAAAAAAAAAAAATTTGGAAAAAAAAAAAAAAAAATTTGGAAAAAAAAAAAAAAAAATTTTTTAATTAAAAAAAAAAAAAAATTTGAAAAAAATTTAAATATTTTTTAATTAAAAAAACAAAAAAAATTTGAGAAAAAAAAAAACAAAATTTGGAAAAAAAAAAAAAAAAAAAATTTGGAGAAAAAAAAAATTTAAAAAAAAAAAAAAAATTTGAAAAAAAACAAAATTTGAGAAAAAAAAAACGAAAAAAAAAAATTTGGAAAAAAAAAATTTTTTTAATTAAAAAAAAAAAAAAAAATTTTTAAAAAAAAAAAAATTTGAGAAAAAAAAAAAATAAAAAAAAAAAAACTTAGGAAAAATTTTTTTTTTTTATTTTAAATTACATAAAAAAAAAATAATAATTTGAAAGAAAAACTTTCAGAAAAAAAAAAAAAAATTTGAAAAAAAACAAAATTTGAGAAAAAAAAACAATAAAAAAAATTTGGAAAAAAAAAAAAAAAAAAATTTGGAAAAAAAAAAAAAAAAAAATTTGGAAAAAAAAAAAAATTTGAAAAAAAAAAAAAAAATTTGGAAAAAAACAAAAAAAAAATTTGAGAAAAAAAAACAAAAAAAAAAAAAATTTGGAAAAAAAAAAAATTGAAAAAAAAAAAAAAAATTGAAAAAAACCAAATGTTGAGAAAGAAAAAAAAAAAATTTGGAAAAAAACAAAAACAAGATTTGAGAAAAAAAAACAAAAAAAAAAAATTTGGAAAAAAACAAAAATTGAAAAAAACCAAATGTTGAGAAAGAAAAAAAAAATTTGGAAAATTTTTTTTTTTCTTAAATCACAGAAAAAATAATAATAATTTGAAAAAAAAAAAAATTTGAGAAAAAAAAAAAACAAAAAAATTTCAGAACAAAAAACAAAATTTGAAAAAAACAAAATTTGAGAAAAAAAAACAATAAAAAAAATTTGGAAAAAAAAACAAAAAATTTGAAAAAAAAAAAAATTTGAGAAAAAAAACAAAAAAAAAAATTTGGAAAAAAAAAAAAAAAAAAATTTGGAAAAAAAAAAAAAAAAATTTGGAAAAAAAAAAAATTTGAATAAAACCAAAATTTGAGAAAGAAAGCGAAAAAAAAACAAAAATTTGGAAAAAAAAAAAATTTGAGAAAAAAAAAAAAAATTTGAAAAAAAAAAAAAAAAAAATTTGGAAAAAAATTTGTTTTTTTTTTTAAATTACAGTAACAAAAATCATAATTTGAAAAAAAAAATTTGAGAAAAAAAACAAAAAACAAAATTTGGAAAAAAAAAAAAAAAAAAATTTGGAAAAATTTTTTTTTTTTTTTTAAATTACAGAAAAAATAATAATTTGAAAAAAAAAATTTTGAGAAAAAAAAAAAAAAAAAAAAAATTTCAGAAAAAAAAAAAAATTTGAAAAAAAAAATTTGGAAAAAAAAAAAAATTTGGAAAAAAAAAAATTTGGAAAAATTTTTTTTTTTTCATTTTAAATTACATAAAGAAAAATAATAATTTGAAAAAAACAACATTTGAGAAAAAAAAAAAAAAAAAATTCAGAAAAAAAAAAATTGGAAAAAAAAAATTTGATAAAAAAAAAAAAAAAAAATTTGAAAAAAACCAAAATTTGAGAAAGAAAACGAAAAAAAACAAAAATTTAGAAAAAAAAAAAAATTTGAGAAAAAAAACAAAAAAAAAATTTGGAAATTTTTTTTTTTTTTTTTAAATTACAGAAAAATAATATTTTGAAAAAAAAAAATTTCAGAAAAAAAAAAAAAAAAAAAAATTTCAGAAAAAAAAAAAATTTGAAAAAAAAAATTTGAGAAAAAAAAACAACAAAAAAAATTTGGAGAAAAAAAAAATTTGGAAAAAAAAAAAAAAAATTTGGAAAAAATAAACTTCGGAAAATTTTTTTTTTTTCATTTTAAATTACATAAAAAAAATTAATAATCTGAAAAAAACAACATTTGAGAAAAAAAAAAAAATAAAATTTCAGAAAAAAAAAAAAAATTTGGAAAAAAAAAAAAAAAAATTTTAATTAAAAAAAAAAAAAAAAATTGAGAAAGAAAACGAAAAAAAAAAAATTTGGAAAAAAATAAAAATTTGAAAAAAAACAAAATTTGAGAAAGAAAACGAAAAAAAAAAAAATTTGAGAAAAAAAAAAAAAAAAAAAAATTGAAAAAAAAAAAATTTGAGAAAAAAAAAAAAAAAAAAATTTGAAAAAAAAAAAATTTGGAAAAAAAAAAAAAAAATTTTTTAATTAAAAAAAAAAAAAAAAATTTGAGAAAGAAAACGAAAAAAAAAAATTTGGAAAAAAAAAAAAAAATTTTTTTAATTAAAAAAAAAAAAAAAAATTTGGAAAAAAAACATTTTTTTTTTAAATTACACAAAGAAAAAATTTGAAAAAAAAAAAATTTGAGAAAAAAAAAAAAAAATTTGGAAAAAAAAACATTTTTTTTTTAAATTACACAAAAAAAAATTTGAAAAAAAAACTTTCAGAAAAAAAACAAAAAATTTGAGAAAAAAAACAAAAAAAAAAATTTGGAAAAAAAACAAAAAAAAAATTTGGAAAATTTATTTTTTTTTCTATTTTTAATTACATAAAAAAATTCATAATTTGAAAAAAAACATTTGAGAAAAAAAAAAAAAAAAAAAAATTTGGAAAATTTTGTTTTTTTCTTAAATTACAGAAAAAATAATAATAATTTGAAAAAAAAAAAAAATTGAGAAAAAAAAAAAAAAAAAAAATTTGAGAAAAAAAAAAAAAAATTTGAAAAAAAAACAAAATTTGAGAAAAAAAAACAATAAAAAAAATTTGGAAAAAAAAAAAAACAAAAATTTGGAAAAAAAAAAAAAAAAATTGGAAAAAAAAAAAAAATTTTTTAATTAAAAAAAAAAAAAAAATTTGAAAAAAAAATAAATTTGAGAAAAAAAACAAAAAAAAAAATTTGGAAAAAAAAAAAAAAAAAAAATTTGGAAAAAAAAAAAAAAAAATTTGGAAAAAAAAAAAATTTGAATAAAACCAAAATTTGAGAAAGAAAACGAAAAAAAAACAAAAATTTGGAAAAAAAACAAAAATTTGAAAAAAAAAAAAAAATTTGGAAAATAAAATTTTTTTTTTTTTAAATTACAGAAAAAAAATAATAATTTCAAAAAAAAAAAATTTGAGAAAAAAAAAACAAAAAAATTTCAGAAAAAAAAAAAAAAATTGAAAAAAAAAACTTGAGAAAAAAAAAACAAAAAAAAAATTTGGAAAAAAAAAAAAAAAAATTTGGAAAAAAAAAAAAAAAAATTTGGAAAAAAAAAAAAAAAAATTTTTTAATTAAAAAAAAAAAAAAAATTTGAAAAAAATTTAAATATTTTTTAATTGAAAAAAAAAAAAAAATTTGAGAAAAAAAAAAAAACAAAATTTGGAAAAAAAAAAAAAAAAAAAATTTGGAGAAAAAAAAAATTAAAAAAAAAAAAAAAAATTTGAAAAAAACAAAATTTGAGAAAAAAAAAACGAAAAAAAAAAAATTTGGAAAAAACAAATTTTTTTAATTAAAAAAAAAAAAAAAATTTAAAAAAAAAAAAAAATTTGAGAAAAAAAAAAAAAAAAAAAAATTTGGAAAAAAAAAAATTTGAAAGAACCAAAATTTGAGAAAGAAAACGAAAAAAAAAAAAATTTGGAAAAAAAAAAAATTTGAGAAAAAAAAAAAAAATTTGAAAAAAAAAATTTCAGAAAAAAAAAAAAAAATTGGAAAAAAC
>OX637863.1:33920319-33952819 GCA_951802705.1 Netelia virgata | reverse complement strand
AAAAAAATTTGAAAAAAAAAAAAAAAATTTGGAAAAAAACAAAAAAAAAATTTGAGAAAAAAAAACAAAAAAAAAAAAAATTTGGAAAAAAAAAAATTGAAAAAAAAAAAAAAAATTGAAAAAAACCAAATGTTGAGAAAGAAAAAAAAAAAATTTGGAAAAAAACAAAAACAAGATTTGAGAAAAAAAAACAAAAAAAAAAAATTTGGAAAAAAACAAAAATTGAAAAAAACCAAATGTTGAGAAAGAAAAAAAAAATTTGGAAAAAAAAACAAAAAAAAAATTTGGAAAATTTTTTTTTTCTTAAATCACAGAAAAAATAATAATAATTTGAAAAAAAAAAAAATTTGAGAAAAAAAAAAAAAAAAAAATTGCAGAACAAAAAACAAAATTTGAAAAAAACAAAATTTGAGAAAAAAAAACAATAAAAAAAATTTGGAAAAAAAAAAAAAAAAATTTGGAAAAAAAAAAAAATTTTTTTAATTAAAAAAAAAAAAAAAAATTTGAAAAAAAAAAAAATTTGAGAAAAAAAACAAAAAAAAAAATTTGGAAAAAAAAAAAAAAAAAAATTTGGAAAAAAAAAAAAAAAAATTTGGAAAAAAAAAAAATTTGAATAAAACCAAAATTTGAGAAAGAAAACGAAAAAAAAACAAAAATTTGGAAAAAAAAAAAATTTGAGAAAAAAAAAAAAAATTTGAAAAAAAAAAAAAAAAAAATTTGGAAAAAAATTTGTTTTTTTTTTTAAATTACAGTAAAAAAAATCATAATTTGAAAAAAAAAATTTGAGAAAAAAAACAAAAAACAAAATTTGGAAAAAAAAAAAAAAAAAAATTTGGAAAAAAAAAAAAAAAAATTTGGAAAAAAAAAAAATTTGAATAAAACCAAAATTTGAGAAAGAAAACGAAAAAAAAAAAAATTTGGAAAAAAAAAAAAAATTTGAAAAAAAAAAAAAAATTTGGAAAAAAAAAAAAAATTTGAAAAAAAAAAAAAAATTTGGAAAAAAAAAAAAAAAAATTTTTTAATTAAAAAAAAAAAAAAAATTTGAAAAAAATTTAAATATTTTTTAATTAAAAAAAAAAAAAAAATTTGAGAAAAAAAAAAAAAAATTTGGAAAAAAAAAAAAAAAAAAAATTTGGAGAAAAAAAAATTAAAAAAAAAAAAAAAAATTTGAAAAAAAACAAAATTTGAGAAAAAAAAAAAAAAAAAAAATTTGGAAAAAAAAAAAAAAATTTGGAAAAAAAAAAATTTGAAAAAACCAAAATTTGAGAAAGAAAACGAAAAAAAACAAAAATTTGGAAAAAAAAAAATTTGAGAAAAAAAAAAAAAATTTGAAAAAAAATCATAATTTGAAAAAAAAAATTTGAGAAAAAAAAAAAAAAAAAAAATTTCAGAAAAAAAAAAATTCGAAAAAAAAAATTTCAGAAAAACAAAATTGAAAAAAAACAAAATTTCAGAAAAAAAAAATAATTAAACAAAAAAAACTTTGGAAAATTTTTTTTTTTTTATTTTAAATTACATAAAAAAAAATAATAATTTGAAAGAAAAACTTTCAGAAAAAAAAAAAAAAATTTGAAAAAAAAAAAAATTTGAGAAAAAAAAAAAAAAAAAAAAATTTGGAAAAAAAAAAAAAAATTTTTTATCAAAAAAAAAAAAAAAAAATTTGAAAAAAAAACTTTCAGAAAAAAAAAAAAAATTGAAAAAAACAAAATTTGAGAAAAAAAACAAAAAAAAAAAATTTGGAAAAAATTTTTTTTTTTTTTTTAAATTACAGAAAAAATAATAATTTGAAAAAAAAAATTTTGAGAAAAAAAAAAAAAAAAAAAAAATTTCAGAAAAAAAAAAAATTTGAAAAAAAAAATTTGGAAAAAAAAAAATTTGGAAAAATTTTTTTTTTTCATTTTAAATTACATAAAGAAAAATAATAATTTGAAAAAAACAACATTTGAGAAAAAAAAAAAAAAAAAAATTCAGAAAAAAAAAATTGGAAAAAAAAAATTTGATAAAAAAAAAAAAAAAAAATTTGAAAAAAACCAAAATTTGAGAAAGAAAACGAAAAAAAACAAAAATTTAGAAAAAAAAAAAAATTTGAGAAAAAAAACAAAAAAAAAATTTGGAAATTTTTTTTTTTTTTTTTTAATTACAGAAAAATAATATTTTGAAAAAAAAAAATTTCAGAAAAAAAAAAAAAAAAAAATTTCAGAAAAAAAAAAAATTTGAAAAAAAAAATTTGAGAAAAAAAAACAAAAAAAATTTGGAGAAAAAAAAAATTTGGAAAAAAAAAAAAAAAAAATTTGGAAAAAATAAACTTTGGAAAATTTTTTTTTTTTCATTTTAAATTACATAAAAAAAATTAATAATCTGAAAAAAACAACATTTGAGAAAAAAAAAAAAAAAAAAAAATTTCCAAAAAAAAAAAATTTGGAAAAAAACAAAAAAAAAAATTTGAAAAAAAAAAAATTGAGAAAAAAAAACAACAAAAAAAATTTGGAGAAAAAAAAAAATTGGAAAAAAAAAAAAAAAAATTTGGAAAAAAAAAACTGGAAAATTTTTTTTTTTTCATTTTAAATTACATAAAAAAAATTAATAATTTGAAAAAAAACAACATTTGAGAAAAAAAAAAAAAATAAAATTTCAGAAAAAAAAAAAAATTTGGAAAAAAAAAAAAAAAAATTTGGAAAAAAAAAAAAAAAAATTTTAATTAAAAAAAAAAAAAAAAATTGAGAAAGAAAACGAAAAAAAAAAAATTTGGAAAAAAATAAAAATTTGAAAAAAACCAAAATTTGAGAAAGAAAACGAAAAAAAAAAAAATTTGAGAAAAAAAAAAAAAAAAAAAAATTGAAAAAAAAAAAATTTGAGAAAAAAAAAAAAAAACAAATTTGAAAAAAAAAAAATTTGGAAAAAAAAAAAAAAAATTTTTTAATTAAAAAAAAAAAAAAAATTTGAGAAAGAAAACGAAAAAAAAAAATTTGGAAAAAAAAAAAAAAATTTTTTTAATTAAAAAAAAAAAAAAAATTTGGAAAAAAAACATTTTTTTTTTAAATTACACAAAGAAAAAATTTGAAAAAAAAAAAATTTGAGAAAAAAAAAAAAAAATTTGGAAAAAAAAACATTTTTTTTTTAAATTACACAAAAAAAAAATTTGAAAAAAAAACTTTCAGAAAAAAAACAAAAAATTTGAGAAAAAAAACAAAAAAAAAAATTTGGAAAAAAAACAAAAAAAAAATTTGGAAAATTTATTTTTTTTTCTATTTTTAATTACATAAAAAAATTCATAATTTGAAAAAAAACATTTGAGAAAAAAAAAAAAAAAAAAAAATTTGGAAAATTTTGTTTTTTTCTTAAATTACAGAAAAAATAATAATAATTTGAAAAAAAAAAAAATTTGAGAAAAAAAAAAAAAAAAAAAATTTGAGAAAAAAAAAAAAAAGTTTGAAAAAAAACAAAATTTGAGAAAAAAAAAAAAAAAAAAAATTTGGAAAAAAAAAAAAAAAAATTGGAAAAAAAAAAAAAAATTTTTTAATTAAAAAAAAAAAAAAAATTTGAAAAAAAAAAAAATTTGAGAAAAAAAACAAAAAAAAAAATTTGGAAAAAAAAAAAAAAAAAAAATTTGGAAAAAAAAAAAAAAAAATTTGGAAAAAAAAAAAAATTTGAATAAAACCAAAATTTGAGAAAGAAAACGAAAAAAAAACAAAAATTTGGAAAAAAAACAAAAATTTGAAAAAAAAAAAAAAATTTGGAAAATAAAATTTTTTTTTTTTTAAATTACAGAAAAAAAATAATAATTTAAAAAAAAAAAAATTTGAGAAAAAAAAAACAAAAAAATTTCAGAAAAAAAAAAAAAAATTGAAAAAAAAAACTTGAGAAAAAAAAAACAAAAAAAAAATTTGGAAAAAAAAATAAAAAAAAAATTTGGAAATTTTTTTTTTTTTCTTAAATTACAGAAAAAATAATAATAATTTGAAAAAAAAAAAAATTTGAGAAAAAAAAAAAAAAAAAAAATTTCAGAAAAAAAAAAAAAATTTGAAAAAAAAAAAATTTGAGAAAAAAAAACAATAAAAAAAATTTGGAAAAAAAAAAAAAAAAATTTGGAAAAAAAAAAAAAATTTTTTTAATTAAAAAAAAAAAAAAAAATTTGAAAAAAAAATAAATTTGAGAAAAAAAAAAAAAAAAAAAATTTGGAAAAAAAAAAAAAAAAAAATTTGGAAAAAAAAAAAAAAAAATTTGGAAAAAAAAAAAATTTGAATAAAACCAAAATTTGAGAAAGAAAACGAAAAAAAAAACAAAAATTTGGAAAAAAAAAAATTTGAGAAAAAAAAAAAAAAAAAAAAATTTGGAAAAAAAACTTTCAGAAAAAAAAAAAAAATTGCAAAAAAACAAAATTTGAGAAAAAAAACAAAAAAAAAAAATTTGGAAAAAATTTTTTTTTTTTTTTTAAATTACAGAAAAAATAATAATTTGAAAAAAAAAATTTTGAGAAAAAAAAAAAAAAAAAAAAAAATTTCAGAAAAAAAAAAAATTTTGAAAAAAAAAATTTGGAAAAAAAAAAAAATTTGGAAAAAAAAAAATTTGGAAAAATTTTTTTTTTTCATTTCAAATTACATAAAGAAAAATAATAATTTGAAAAAAAACAACATTTGAGAAAAAAAAAAAAAAAAAAATTCAGAAAAAAAAAAATTGGAAAAAAAAAATTTGAGAAAAAAAAAAAAAAAAAATTTGAAAAAAACCAAAATTTGAGAAAGAAAACGAAAAAAAAACAAAAATTTAGAAAAAAAAAAAATTTGAGAAAAAAAACAAAAAAAAAATTTGGAAATTTTTTTTTTTTTTTAAATTACAGAAAAATAATATTTTGAAAAAAAAAAATTTGAGAAAAAAAAAAAAAAAAAAAAATTTCAGAAAAAAAAAAAATTTGAAAAAAAAAATTTGAGAAAAAAAAACAACAAAAAAAATTTGGAGAAAAAAAAAATTTGGAAAAAAAAAAAAAAAATCTGGAAAAAAAA
This sequence comes from Netelia virgata, assembly GCA_951802705.1. Lineage (NCBI taxonomy): Eukaryota > Metazoa > Arthropoda > Insecta > Hymenoptera > Ichneumonidae > Netelia > Netelia virgata. The sequence continues at coordinate 33,947,822 of OX637863.1, read as the reverse complement.
AAAATTTGAAAAAAAAAAAAAAAAATTTGGAAAAAAAAAAAAAAAAATTTTTTAATTAAAAAAAAAAAAAAAAATTGAAAAAAAAAAAAATTTTTTAATTAAAAAAAAACAAAAAATTGAGAAAAAAAAAAAAAAAAATTTGGAAAAAAACAAAAAAAAAATTTGGAAAAAAAAAAAAAAAAAATTTGGAAAAAAAAAAAAAAAAAAAATTGGAAAAAAAAAAAAAAAAAATTGGAAAAAAAAAAAAATTTGAATAAAACCAAAATTTGAGAAAGAAAACGAAAAAAAAAAAAAAATTTGGAAAAAAAAAAAAAAATTGAAAAAAAAAAAAATTGGAAAAAAACAAAAAAAAAAATTGAAAAAAAAAAAAAAATTGAAAAAAACCAAATGTTGAGAAAGAAAAAAAAAATTTGGAAAAAAAACAAAAAAAAAATTTGAGAAAAAATAACAAAAAAAAAAAAATTTGGAAAAAAAAAAAAATTGAAAAAACCAAAATTTGAGAAAGAAAACGAAAAAAAAACAAAAATTTGGAAAAAAAAAAATTTGAGAAAAAAAAAAAAAATTTGAAAAAAACCAAAATTTGAGAAAGAAAACGAAAAAAAAAAAAATTTGAGAAAAAAAAAAAAAAAAAAAAATTGAAAAAAAAAAATTTGAGAAAAAAAAAAAAAAAAAATTTGAAAAAAAAAAATTTTGGAAAAAAAAAAATTTGAAAAAAAACAAAATTTGAGAAAGAAAACGAAAAAAAAAAAAATTTGGAAAAAAAAAATTTGAGAAAAAAAAAAAAAAAAAAAATTGAAAAAAAAAAAAATTTGAGAAAAAAAAAAAAAAAAAAAATTTGAGAAAAAAAAAAAAAAAAAAAAAATTTGGAAAAAAAAAAATTAAAAAAAAAAAAAATTTGAAAAAAACCAAATGTTGAGAAAGAAAAAAACAAAAACTTGGAAAAAAAAAATTTGAAAAAAAAAAAAAAAAAAATTTGTTTTAATCAAAAAAAAAACCAAAATTTGAAAAAAAAAAAACAAAACAAAAATTTCAGAAAAAAAAAAAAAATTGGAAAAAAAAAAAAGTTTTTTTTAATTAAAAAAAAAAAAAAAAAATTGAGAAAGAAAACGAAAAAAAAAAAAATTTGGAAAAAAAAAAAAAAATGTTTTAATTAAAAAAAAAAAAAAAAATTTTAGAAAGAAAACGAAAAAAAAAAATTTTTTTAATTAAAAAAAAAAAAAAATTTGGAAAAAAAACATTTTTTTTTTAAATTACACAAAGAAAAAATTTGAAAAAAAAAAATTTGAGAAAAAAAAAAAAAAAAAAATTGGAAAAAAACAAATTTGAAAAAACCAAAATTTGAGAAAGAAAACGAAAAAAAACAAAAATTTGGAAAAAAAAACAAATTTGAAAAAAACCAAAATTTGAGAAAGAAAACGAAAAAAAACAAAAATTTGGAAAAAAAAAAAATTTGAGAAAAAAAAAAAAAAAAAAAAATTAGAAAAAAAAAAAAAAATTGAGAAGAAAAAAAAAAAAACTTGGAAAAAAAAAAAATTTGGAAAAAAAACAAAAAAAAAAATTTGAGAAAAAAAAAAAAAAAAAAAAAAAATTTGAGAAAAAAAAAACAAAAAAATTTGGAAAAAAAAAATTTGAGAAAAAAACAAAAAAAAAAATTTGGGAAATTTTTTTTTTTTTTTTTAAATTACAGAAAAATAATAATTTGAAAAAAAAAAATTTGAGAAAAAAAAAAAAAAAAAAAAATTTCAGAAAAAAAAAAATTTGAGAAAAAAAACAACAAAAAAAATTTGGAGAAAAAAAAAAATTTGGAAAAAAAAAAAAAATTTGAAAAAAAAAAAAAATTTGGAAAAAAACAAAAAAAAAATTTGAGAAAAAAAAAACAAAAAAAAAAAAATTTGGAAAAAAAAGAAATTGAAAAAAAAAAAAAAAATTGAAAAAAACCAAATGTTGAGAAAGAAAAAAAAAAAATTTGGAAAAAAAACAAAAACAAGATTTGAGAAAAAAAAAACAAAAAAAAAAAAATTTGGAAAAAAACAAAAATTGAAAAAAACCAAATGTTGAGAAAGAAAAAAAAAATTTGGAAAAAAAAACAAAAAAAAAATTTGGAAATTTTTTTTTTTTTCTTAAATTACAGAAAAAATAATAATAATTTGAAAAAAAAAAAAATTTGAGAAAAAAAAAAAAAAAAAAAATTTCAGAAAAAAAAAAAAAATTTGAAAAAAACAAAATTTGAGAAAAAAAAACAATAAAAAAAATTTGGAAATAAAAAAAAAAAAAATTTGGAAAAAAAAAAAAATTTTTTTTAATTAAAAAAAAAAAAAAAAATTTGAAAAAAAAATAAATTTGAGAAAAAAAACAAAAAAAAAAATTTGGAAAAAAAAAAAAAAAAAAATTTGGAAAAAAAAAAAAAAAAATTTGGAAAAAAAAAAAATTTGAATAAAACCAAAATTTGAGAAAGAAAACGAAAAAAAAAACAAAAATTTGGAAAACAAAAAATTTGAGAAAAAAAAAAAAAAAAAAAAATTCGGAAAAAAAACTTTCAGAAAAAAAAAAAAAATTTGCAAAAAAACAAAATTTGAGAAAAAAAACAAAAAAAAAAAATTTGGAAAAAAAACATTTTTTTTTTAAATTACACAAAGAAAAAATTTGAAAAAAAAAAATTTGAGAAAAAAAAAAAAAAAAAAATTGGAAAAAAACAAATTTGAAAAAAACCAAAATTTGAGAAAGAAAACGAAAAAAAACAAAAATTTGGAAAAAAAAACAAATTTAAAAAAAACCAAAATTTGAGAAAGAAAACGAAAAAAAACAAAAATTTGGAAAAAAAAAAAATTTGAGAAAAAAAAAAAAAAAAAAAAATTAGAAAAAAAAAAAAAAATTGAGAAGAAAAAAAAAAAAACTTGGAAAAAAAAAAAAATTTGGAAAAAAAACAAAAAAAAAAATTTGAGAAAAAAAAAAAAAAAAAAAAAAAATTTGAGAAAAAAAAAACAAAAAAATTTGGAAAAAAAAAATTTGAGAAAAAAACAAAAAAAAAAATTTGGGAAATTTTTTTTTTTTTTTTTAAATTACAGAAAAATAATAATTTGAAAAAAAAAAATTTGAGAAAAAAAAAAAAAAAAAAAAATTTCAGAAAAAAAAAAAATTTGAGAAAAAAAACAACAAAAAAAATTTGGAGAAAAAAAAAAATTTGGAAAAAAAAAAAAAATTTGAAAAAAAAAAAAAATTTGGAAAAAAACAAAAAAAAAATTTGAGAAAAAAAAAACAAAAAAAAAAAAATTTGGAAAAAAAAGAAATTGAAAAAAAAAAAAAAAATTGAAAAAAACCAAATGTTGAGAAAGAAAAAAAAAAAATTTGGAAAAAAAACAAAAACAAGATTTGAGAAAAAAAAACAAAAAAAAAAAAATTTGGAAAAAAACAAAAATTGAAAAAAACCAAATGTTGAGAAAGAAAAAAAAAATTTGGAAAAAAAAACAAAAAAAAAATTTGGAAATTTTTTTTTTTTTCTTAAATTACAGAAAAAATAATAATAATTTGAAAAAAAAAAAAATTTGAGAAAAAAAAAAAAAAAAAAAATTTCAGAAAAAAAAAAAAAATTTGAAAAAAAAAAAATTTGAGAAAAAAAAACAATAAAAAAAATTTGGAAAAAAAAAAAAAAAAATTTGGAAAAAAAAAAAAATTTTTTTTAATTAAAAAAAAAAAAAAAAATTTGAAAAAAAAATAAATTTGAGAAAAAAAACAAAAAAAAAAATTGGGAAAAAAAAAAAAAAAAAAATTTGGAAAAAAAAAAAAAAAAATTTGGAAAAAAAAAAAATTTGAATAAAACCAAAATTTGAGAAAGAAAACGAAAAAAAAAACAAAAATTTGGAAAACAAAAAATTTGAGAAAAAAAAAAAAAAAAAAAAATTCGGAAAAAAAACTTTCAGAAAAAAAAAAAAAATTGCAAAAAAAAAAAATTTGAGAAAAAAAAAAAACAAAAAAATTTCAGAAAAAAAAAAAAAATTTGAAAAAAACAAAATTTGAGAAAAAAAAACAAAAACAAAAATTTGGAAAAAAAAAAAAAAAAAATTTGGAAAAAAAAAAAAAAAAATTTGGAAAAAAAAAAATAAAAAATTTGGGAAAAAAAAAAAAAAAAAAAATTTGGAAAAAAAAACAAAATTTTTTTTTAATTGAAAAAAAAAAAAAATTTGGAAAAAAAAAAAATTAAAAAAAAAAAAAAAAATTTGAAAAAACCAAAATTTGAGAAAGAAAACGAAAAAAAAACAAAAATTTGGAAAAAAAAAAAATTTGAGAAAAAAAAAAAAATTTGAAAAAAAAAATTTCAGAAAAAAAAAAATTTGAAAAAAAAAATTTCAGAAAAAAAAAAAAAATTGAAAAAAAAGAAAATTTGAGAAAAAAAAAAAAAAAATTGAAAAAAAAAAAAAAAATTAAAAAAAAAAAACTTAGGAAAAATTTTTTTTTTTATTTTAAATTACATAAAAAAAAATAATAATTTGAAAGAAAAACTTCCAGAAAAAAAAAAAAAAATTTGAAAAAAAACAAAATTTGAGAAAAAAAAAAAAAAAAAAAATTTGGAAAAACAAAAAAAAAAATTGGAAAATTTTTTTTTTTTCTTAAATTACAGAAAAAATAATAATAATTTGAAAAAAAAAAAATTTGAGAAAAAAAAAAAAAAACAAAAATTTCAGAAAAAAAAAAAAAATTTGAAAAAAAAAAAATTTGAGAAAAAAAAACAATAAAAAAAATTTGGAAAAAAAAATTTGGAAAAAAAAAAAAAAAAAAATTTTGAAAAAAAAAAAAATTTGAATAAAACCAAAATTTGAGAAAGAAAACGAAAAAAAAAAAAAAATTTGGAAAAAAAAAAAATTTGGAAAAAAACAAAAAAAAAATTTGAGAAAAAAAAACAAAAAAAAAAAAATTGAAAAAAACCAAATGTTGAGAAAGAAAAAAAAAATTTGGAAAAAAAACAAAAAAAAAATTTGGAAAATTTTTTTTTTTTTTATTTTTAATTACATAAAAAAATTCATAATTTGAAAAAAAAACATTTGAGAAAAAAAAAAAAAAAAAAAAATTTGGAAAAACAAAAAAAAAATTTGGAAAAACAAAAAAAAAATTTGGAAAATTTGTTTTTTTCTTAAATTACAGAAAAAATAATAATAATTTGAAAAAAAAAAAAATTTGGAAAAAAAAAAAAAAAAATTTGGAAAAAAAAAAAAACAAAAATTTGAAAAAAAAAAAAAAATTTGGAAAAAAAAACAAAATTTTTTTTTAATTGAAAAAAAAAAAAAAATTTGGAAAAAAAAAAAATTAAAAAAAAAAAAAAAAATTTGAAAAAAAAAAAAATTTGAAAAAACCAAAATTTGAGAAAGAAAACGAAAAAAAAAACAAAAATTTGGAAAAAAAAAATTTGAGAAAAAAAAAAAAATTTGAAAAAAAAAATTTCAGAAAAAAAAAAAAATTGAAAAAAAACAAAATTTGAGAAAAAAAAAAAAAAAATTGAAAAAAAAAAAAAAAATTTCAGAAAAAAAAAAAAAATTAAAAAAAAAAAACTTAGGAAAAATTTTGTTTTTTTATTTTAAATTACATAAAAAAAAATAATAATTTGAAAGAAAAACTTCCAGAAAAAAAAAAAAAAATTTGAAAAAAAACAAAATTTGAGAAAAAAAAAAAAAAAAAAAATTTGGAAAAACAAAAAAAAAAATTGGAAATTTTTTTTTTTTCTTAAATTACAGAAAAAATAATAATAATTTGAAAAAAAAAAAAATTTGAGAAAAAAAAAAAAAAAAAAAAATTTCAGAAAAAAAAAAAAAATTTGAAAAAAAAAAATTTGAGAAAAAAAAACAATAAAAAAAATTTGGAAAAAAAAATTTGGAAAAAAAAAAAAAAAAAAAATTTTGAAAAAAAAAAAAATTTGAATAAAACCAAAATTTGAGAAAGAAAACGAAAAAAAAAAAAATTTGGAAAAAAACAAAAAAAAAATTTGAGAAAAAAAAAACAAAAAAAAAAAATTTGGAAAAAAAAAAAATTGAAAAAAACCAAATGTTGAGAAAGAAAAAAAAAATTTGGAAAAAAAACAAAAAAAAAATTTGGAAAATTTTGTTTTTTTTTATTTTTAATTACATAAAAAAATTCATAATTTGAAAAAAAAACATTTGAGAAAAAAAAAAAAAAAAAAAAATTTGGAAAAACAAAAAAAAAATTTGGAAAAACAAAAAAAAAATTTGGAAAATTTTTTTTTTTCTTAAATTACAGAAAAAATAATAATAATTTGAAAAAAAAAAAATTTGGAAAAAAAAAAAAAAAAAAAATTTGGAAAAAAAAAAAAAAAATTTGAATAAACCAAAATTTGAGAAAGAAAACGAAAAAAAAACAAAAATTTGGAAAAAAAAAAAAAATTTGAAAAAAAAAAAAAAAAAAATTTGGAAAAAAAAAACAAAAAAATTTCAGAAAAAAAAAAAAAAAATTGAAAAAAAAAACTTGAGAAAAAAAAAACAAAAAAAAAAATTTGAAAAAAAAAAAAAAAAATTTGGAAAAAAAAAAAAAATTTGGAAAAAAAAAAAAAAAAATTTGGAAAAAAAAAAAAAAAAATTTTTTAATTAAAAAAAAAAAAAAATTTGAAAAAAATTTAAATATTTTTTAATTAAAAAAACAAAAAAAATTTGAGAAAAAAAAAAACAAAATTTGGAAAAAAAAAAAAAAAAAAAATTTGGAGAAAAAAAAAATTTAAAAAAAAAAAAAAAATTTGAAAAAAAACAAAATTTGAGAAAAAAAAAACGAAAAAAAAAAATTTGGAAAAAAAAAATTTTTTTAATTAAAAAAAAAAAAAAAAATTTTAAAAAAAAAAAAAATTTGAGAAAAAAAAAAAATAAAAAAAAAAAAACTTAGGAAAAATTTTTTTTTTTTATTTTAAATTACATAAAAAAAAAATAATAATTTGAAAGAAAAACTTTCAGAAAAAAAAAAAAAAATTTGAAAAAAAACAAAATTTGAGAAAAAAAAACAATAAAAAAAATTTGGAAAAAAAAAAAAAAAAAAATTTGGAAAAAAAAAAAATAAAAAATTTGGAAAAAAAAAAAAATTTGAAAAAAAAAAAAAAAATTTGGAAAAAAACAAAAAAAAAATTTGAGAAAAAAAAACAAAAAAAAAAAAAATTTGGAAAAAAAAAAAATTGAAAAAAAAAAAAAAAATTGAAAAAAACCAAATGTTGAGAAAGAAAAAAAAAAATTTGGAAAAAAACAAAAACAAGATTTGAGAAAAAAAAACAAAAAAAAAAAATTTGGAAAAAAACAAAAATTGAAAAAAACCAAATGTTGAGAAAGAAAAAAAAAATTTGGAAAATTTTTTTTTTTCTTAAATCACAGAAAAAATAATAATAATTTGAAAAAAAAAAAAATTTGAGAAAAAAAAAAACAAAAAAATTTCAGAACAAAAAACAAAATTTGAAAAAAACAAAATTTGAGAAAAAAAAACAATAAAAAAAATTTGGAAAAAAAAAAAAAAAATTTGAAAAAAAAAAAAATTTGAGAAAAAAAACAAAAAAAAAAATTTGGAAAAAAAAAAAAAAAAAAATTTGGAAAAAAAAAAAAAAAAATTTGGAAAAAAAAAAAATTTGAATAAAACCAAAATTTGAGAAAGAAAGCGAAAAAAAAACAAAAATTTGGAAAAAAAAAAAATTTGAGAAAAAAAAAAAAAATTTGAAAAAAAAAAAAAAAAAAATTTGGAAAAAAATTTGTTTTTTTTTTTAAATTACAGTAAAAAAAATCATAATTTGAAAAAAAAAATTTGAGAAAAAAAACAAAAAAAAAAATTTGGAAAAAAAAAAAAATTTGGAAAAAAAAAAATTTGGAAAAATTTTTTTTTTTTCATTTTAAATTACATAAAGAAAAATAATAATTTGAAAAAAACAACATTTGAGAAAAAAAAAAAAAAAAAAATTCAGAAAAAAAAAAATTGGAAAAAAAAAATTTGATAAAAAAAAAAAAAAAAAATTTGAAAAAAACCAAAATTTGAGAAAGAAAACGAAAAAAAACAAAAATTTAGAAAAAAAAAAAAATTTGAGAAAAAAAACAAAAAAAAAATTTGGAAATTTTTTTTTTTTTTTTTAAATTACAGAAAAATAATATTTTGAAAAAAAAAAATTTCAGAAAAAAAAAAAAAAAAAAAAATTTCAGAAAAAAAAAAAATTTGAAAAAAAAAATTTGAGAAAAAAAAACAACAAAAAAAATTTGGAGAAAAAAAAAATTTGGAAAAAAAAAAAAAAAAATTTGGAAAAAATAAACTTCGGAAAATTTTTTTTTTTTCATTTTAAATTACATAAAAAAAATTAATAATCTGAAAAAAACAACATTTGAGAAAAAAAAAAAAATAAAATTTCAGAAAAAAAAAAAAAATTTGGAAAAAAAAAAAAAAAAATTTTAATTAAAAAAAAAAAAAAAAATTGAGAAAGAAAACGAAAAAAAAAAAATTTGGAAAAAAATAAAAATTTGAAAAAAAACAAAATTTGAGAAAGAAAACGAAAAAAAAAAAAATTTGAGAAAAAAAAAAAAAAAAAAAAATTGAAAAAAAAAAAATTTGAGAAAAAAAAAAAAAAAAAAATTTGAAAAAAAAAAAATTTGGAAAAAAAAAAAAAAAATTTTTTAATTAAAAAAAAAAAAAAAAATTTGAGAAAGAAAACGAAAAAAAAAAATTTGGAAAAAAAAAAAAAAATTTTTTTAATTAAAAAAAAAAAAAAAAATTTGGAAAAAAAACATTTTTTTTTTAAATTACACAAAGAAAAAATTTGAAAAAAAAAAAATTTGAGAAAAAAAAAAAAAAATTTGGAAAAAAAAACATTTTTTTTTTAAATTACACAAAAAAAAATTTGAAAAAAAAACTTTCAGAAAAAAAACAAAAAATTTGAGAAAAAAAACAAAAAAAAAAATTTGGAAAAAAAACAAAAAAAAAATTTGGAAAATTTATTTTTTTTTCTATTTTTAATTACATAAAAAAATTCATAATTTGAAAAAAAACATTTGAGAAAAAAAAAAAAAAAAAAAAATTTGGAAAATTTTGTTTTTTTCTTAAATTACAGAAAAAATAATAATAATTTGAAAAAAAAAAAAAATTGAGAAAAAAAAAAAAAAAAAAAATTTGAGGAAAAAAAAAAAAAATTTGAAAAAAAAACAAAATTTGAGAAAAAAAAACAATAAAAAAAATTTGGAAAAAAAAAAAAAACAAAAATTTGGAAAAAAAAAAAAAAAAATTGGAAAAAAAAAAAAAATTTTTTAATTAAAAAAAAAAAAAAAATTTGAAAAAAAAATAAATTTGAGAAAAAAAACAAAAAAAAAAATTTGGAAAAAAAAAAAAAAAAAAAATTTGGAAAAAAAAAAAAAAAAATTTGAGAAAAAAAAAAAAAAAAAATTTGAAAAAAAAAAATTTTGGAAAAAAAAAAATTTGAAAAAAAACAAAATTTGAGAAAGAAAACGAAAAAAAAAAAAATTTGGAAAAAAAAAATTTGAGAAAAAAAAAAAAAAAAAAAATTGAAAAAAAAAAAAATTTGAGAAAAAAAAAAAAAAAAAAAATTTGAGAAAAAAAAAAAAAAAAAAAAAATTTGGAAAAAAAAAAATTAAAAAAAAAAAAAATTTGAAAAAAACCAAATGTTGAGAAAGAAAAAAACAAAAACTTGGAAAAAAAAAATTTGAAAAAAAAAAAAAAAAAAATTTGTTTTAATCAAAAAAAAAACCAAAATTTGAAAAAAAAAAAACAAAACAAAAATTTCAGAAAAAAAAAAAAAATTGGAAAAAAAAAAAAGTTTTTTTTAATTAAAAAAAAAAAAAAAAAATTGAGAAAGAAAACGAAAAAAAAAAAAATTTGGAAAAAAAAAAAAAAATGTTTTAATTAAAAAAAAAAAAAAAAATTTTAGAAAGAAAACGAAAAAAAAAAATTTTTTTAATTAAAAAAAAAAAAAAATTTGGAAAAAAAACATTTTTTTTTTAAATTACACAAAGAAAAAATTTGAAAAAAAAAAATTTGAGAAAAAAAAAAAAAAAAAAATTGGAAAAAAACAAATTTGAAAAAACCAAAATTTGAGAAAGAAAACGAAAAAAAACAAAAATTTGGAAAAAAAAACAAATTTGAAAAAAACCAAAATTTGAGAAAGAAAACGAAAAAAAACAAAAATTTGGAAAAAAAAAAAATTTGAGAAAAAAAAAAAAAAAAAAAAATTAGAAAAAAAAAAAAAAATTGAGAAGAAAAAAAAAAAAACTTGGAAAAAAAAAAAATTTGGAAAAAAAACAAAAAAAAAAATTTGAGAAAAAAAAAAAAAAAAAAAAAAAATTTGAGAAAAAAAAAACAAAAAAATTTGGAAAAAAAAAATTTGAGAAAAAAACAAAAAAAAAAATTTGGGAAATTTTTTTTTTTTTTTTTAAATTACAGAAAAATAATAATTTGAAAAAAAAAAATTTGAGAAAAAAAAAAAAAAAAAAAAATTTCAGAAAAAAAAAAATTTGAGAAAAAAAACAACAAAAAAAATTTGGAGAAAAAAAAAAATTTGGAAAAAAAAAAAAAATTTGAAAAAAAAAAAAAATTTGGAAAAAAACAAAAAAAAAATTTGAGAAAAAAAAAACAAAAAAAAAAAAATTTGGAAAAAAAAGAAATTGAAAAAAAAAAAAAAAATTGAAAAAAACCAAATGTTGAGAAAGAAAAAAAAAAAATTTGGAAAAAAAACAAAAACAAGATTTGAGAAAAAAAAAACAAAAAAAAAAAAATTTGGAAAAAAACAAAAATTGAAAAAAACCAAATGTTGAGAAAGAAAAAAAAAATTTGGAAAAAAAAACAAAAAAAAAATTTGGAAATTTTTTTTTTTTTCTTAAATTACAGAAAAAATAATAATAATTTGAAAAAAAAAAAAATTTGAGAAAAAAAAAAAAAAAAAAAATTTCAGAAAAAAAAAAAAAATTTGAAAAAAACAAAATTTGAGAAAAAAAAACAATAAAAAAAATTTGGAAATAAAAAAAAAAAAAATTTGGAAAAAAAAAAAAATTTTTTTTAATTAAAAAAAAAAAAAAAAATTTGAAAAAAAAATAAATTTGAGAAAAAAAACAAAAAAAAAAATTTGGAAAAAAAAAAAAAAAAAAATTTGGAAAAAAAAAAAAAAAAATTTGGAAAAAAAAAAAATTTGAATAAAACCAAAATTTGAGAAAGAAAACGAAAAAAAAAACAAAAATTTGGAAAACAAAAAATTTGAGAAAAAAAAAAAAAAAAAAAAATTCGGAAAAAAAACTTTCAGAAAAAAAAAAAAAATTTGCAAAAAAACAAAATTTGAGAAAAAAAACAAAAAAAAAAAATTTGGAAAAAAAACATTTTTTTTTTAAATTACACAAAGAAAAAATTTGAAAAAAAAAAATTTGAGAAAAAAAAAAAAAAAAAAATTGGAAAAAAACAAATTTGAAAAAAACCAAAATTTGAGAAAGAAAACGAAAAAAAACAAAAATTTGGAAAAAAAAACAAATTTAAAAAAAACCAAAATTTGAGAAAGAAAACGAAAAAAAACAAAAATTTGGAAAAAAAAAAAATTTGAGAAAAAAAAAAAAAAAAAAAAATTAGAAAAAAAAAAAAAAATTGAGAAGAAAAAAAAAAAAACTTGGAAAAAAAAAAAAATTTGGAAAAAAAACAAAAAAAAAAATTTGAGAAAAAAAAAAAAAAAAAAAAAAAATTTGAGAAAAAAAAAACAAAAAAATTTGGAAAAAAAAAATTTGAGAAAAAAACAAAAAAAAAAATTTGGGAAATTTTTTTTTTTTTTTTTAAATTACAGAAAAATAATAATTTGAAAAAAAAAAATTTGAGAAAAAAAAAAAAAAAAAAAAATTTCAGAAAAAAAAAAAATTTGAGAAAAAAAACAACAAAAAAAATTTGGAGAAAAAAAAAAATTTGGAAAAAAAAAAAAAATTTGAAAAAAAAAAAAAATTTGGAAAAAAACAAAAAAAAAATTTGAGAAAAAAAAAACAAAAAAAAAAAAATTTGGAAAAAAAAGAAATTGAAAAAAAAAAAAAAAATTGAAAAAAACCAAATGTTGAGAAAGAAAAAAAAAAAATTTGGAAAAAAAACAAAAACAAGATTTGAGAAAAAAAAACAAAAAAAAAAAAATTTGGAAAAAAACAAAAATTGAAAAAAACCAAATGTTGAGAAAGAAAAAAAAAATTTGGAAAAAAAAACAAAAAAAAAATTTGGAAATTTTTTTTTTTTTCTTAAATTACAGAAAAAATAATAATAATTTGAAAAAAAAAAAAATTTGAGAAAAAAAAAAAAAAAAAAAATTTCAGAAAAAAAAAAAAAATTTGAAAAAAAAAAAATTTGAGAAAAAAAAACAATAAAAAAAATTTGGAAAAAAAAAAAAAAAAATTTGGAAAAAAAAAAAAATTTTTTTTAATTAAAAAAAAAAAAAAAAATTTGAAAAAAAAATAAATTTGAGAAAAAAAACAAAAAAAAAAATTGGGAAAAAAAAAAAAAAAAAAATTTGGAAAAAAAAAAAAAAAAATTTGGAAAAAAAAAAAATTTGAATAAAACCAAAATTTGAGAAAGAAAACGAAAAAAAAAACAAAAATTTGGAAAACAAAAAATTTGAGAAAAAAAAAAAAAAAAAAAAATTCGGAAAAAAAACTTTCAGAAAAAAAAAAAAAATTGCAAAAAAAAAAAATTTGAGAAAAAAAAAAAACAAAAAAATTTCAGAAAAAAAAAAAAAATTTGAAAAAAACAAAATTTGAGAAAAAAAAACAAAAACAAAAATTTGGAAAAAAAAAAAAAAAAAATTTGGAAAAAAAAAAAAAAAAATTTGGAAAAAAAAAAATAAAAAATTTGGGAAAAAAAAAAAAAAAAAAAATTTGGAAAAAAAAACAAAATTTTTTTTTAATTGAAAAAAAAAAAAAATTTGGAAAAAAAAAAAATTAAAAAAAAAAAAAAAAATTTGAAAAAACCAAAATTTGAGAAAGAAAACGAAAAAAAAACAAAAATTTGGAAAAAAAAAAAATTTGAGAAAAAAAAAAAAATTTGAAAAAAAAAATTTCAGAAAAAAAAAAATTTGAAAAAAAAAATTTCAGAAAAAAAAAAAAAATTGAAAAAAAAGAAAATTTGAGAAAAAAAAAAAAAAAATTGAAAAAAAAAAAAAAAATTAAAAAAAAAAAACTTAGGAAAAATTTTTTTTTTTATTTTAAATTACATAAAAAAAAATAATAATTTGAAAGAAAAACTTCCAGAAAAAAAAAAAAAAATTTGAAAAAAAACAAAATTTGAGAAAAAAAAAAAAAAAAAAAATTTGGAAAAACAAAAAAAAAAATTGGAAAATTTTTTTTTTTTCTTAAATTACAGAAAAAATAATAATAATTTGAAAAAAAAAAAATTTGAGAAAAAAAAAAAAAAACAAAAATTTCAGAAAAAAAAAAAAAATTTGAAAAAAAAAAAATTTGAGAAAAAAAAACAATAAAAAAAATTTGGAAAAAAAAATTTGGAAAAAAAAAAAAAAAAAAATTTTGAAAAAAAAAAAAATTTGAATAAAACCAAAATTTGAGAAAGAAAACGAAAAAAAAAAAAAAATTTGGAAAAAAAAAAAATTTGGAAAAAAACAAAAAAAAAATTTGAGAAAAAAAAACAAAAAAAAAAAAATTGAAAAAAACCAAATGTTGAGAAAGAAAAAAAAAATTTGGAAAAAAAACAAAAAAAAAATTTGGAAAATTTTTTTTTTTTTTATTTTTAATTACATAAAAAAATTCATAATTTGAAAAAAAAACATTTGAGAAAAAAAAAAAAAAAAAAAAATTTGGAAAAACAAAAAAAAAATTTGGAAAAACAAAAAAAAAATTTGGAAAATTTGTTTTTTTCTTAAATTACAGAAAAAATAATAATAATTTGAAAAAAAAAAAAATTTGGAAAAAAAAAAAAAAAAATTTGGAAAAAAAAAAAAACAAAAATTTGAAAAAAAAAAAAAAATTTGGAAAAAAAAACAAAATTTTTTTTTAATTGAAAAAAAAAAAAAAATTTGGAAAAAAAAAAAATTAAAAAAAAAAAAAAAAATTTGAAAAAAAAAAAAATTTGAAAAAACCAAAATTTGAGAAAGAAAACGAAAAAAAAACAAAAATTTGGAAAAAAAAAATTTGAGAAAAAAAAAAAAATTTGAAAAAAAAAATTTCAGAAAAAAAAAAAAATTGAAAAAAAACAAAATTTGAGAAAAAAAAAAAAAAAATTGAAAAAAAAAAAAAAAATTTCAGAAAAAAAAAAAAAATTAAAAAAAAAAAACTTAGGAAAAATTTTGTTTTTTTATTTTAAATTACATAAAAAAAAATAATAATTTGAAAGAAAAACTTCCAGAAAAAAAAAAAAAAATTTGAAAAAAAACAAAATTTGAGAAAAAAAAAAAAAAAAAAAATTTGGAAAAACAAAAAAAAAAATTGGAAATTTTTTTTTTTTCTTAAATTACAGAAAAAATAATAATAATTTGAAAAAAAAAAAAATTTGAGAAAAAAAAAAAAAAAAAAAAATTTCAGAAAAAAAAAAAAAATTTGAAAAAAAAAAATTTGAGAAAAAAAAACAATAAAAAAAATTTGGAAAAAAAAATTTGGAAAAAAAAAAAAAAAAAAAATTTTGAAAAAAAAAAAAATTTGAATAAAACCAAAATTTGAGAAAGAAAACGAAAAAAAAAAAAATTTGGAAAAAAACAAAAAAAAAATTTGAGAAAAAAAAAACAAAAAAAAAAAATTTGGAAAAAAAAAAAATTGAAAAAAACCAAATGTTGAGAAAGAAAAAAAAAATTTGGAAAAAAAACAAAAAAAAAATTTGGAAAATTTTGTTTTTTTTTATTTTTAATTACATAAAAAAATTCATAATTTGAAAAAAAAACATTTGAGAAAAAAAAAAAAAAAAAAAAATTTGGAAAAACAAAAAAAAAATTTGGAAAAACAAAAAAAAAATTTGGAAAATTTTTTTTTTTCTTAAATTACAGAAAAAATAATAATAATTTGAAAAAAAAAAAATTTGGAAAAAAAAAAAAAAAAAAAATTTGGAAAAAAAAAAAAAAAATTTGAATAAACCAAAATTTGAGAAAGAAAACGAAAAAAAAACAAAAATTTGGAAAAAAAAAAAAAATTTGAAAAAAAAAAAAAAAAAAATTTGGAAAAAAAAAACAAAAAAATTTCAGAAAAAAAAAAAAAAAATTGAAAAAAAAAACTTGAGAAAAAAAAAACAAAAAAAAAAATTTGAAAAAAAAAAAAAAAAATTTGGAAAAAAAAAAAAAATTTGGAAAAAAAAAAAAAAAAATTTGGAAAAAAAAAAAAAAAAATTTTTTAATTAAAAAAAAAAAAAAATTTGAAAAAAATTTAAATATTTTTTAATTAAAAAAACAAAAAAAATTTGAGAAAAAAAAAAACAAAATTTGGAAAAAAAAAAAAAAAAAAAATTTGGAGAAAAAAAAAATTTAAAAAAAAAAAAAAAATTTGAAAAAAAACAAAATTTGAGAAAAAAAAAACGAAAAAAAAAAATTTGGAAAAAAAAAATTTTTTTAATTAAAAAAAAAAAAAAAAATTTTAAAAAAAAAAAAAATTTGAGAAAAAAAAAAAATAAAAAAAAAAAAACTTAGGAAAAATTTTTTTTTTTTATTTTAAATTACATAAAAAAAAAATAATAATTTGAAAGAAAAACTTTCAGAAAAAAAAAAAAAAATTTGAAAAAAAACAAAATTTGAGAAAAAAAAACAATAAAAAAAATTTGGAAAAAAAAAAAAAAAAAAATTTGGAAAAAAAAAAAATAAAAAATTTGGAAAAAAAAAAAAATTTGAAAAAAAAAAAAAAAATTTGGAAAAAAACAAAAAAAAAATTTGAGAAAAAAAAACAAAAAAAAAAAAAATTTGGAAAAAAAAAAAATTGAAAAAAAAAAAAAAAATTGAAAAAAACCAAATGTTGAGAAAGAAAAAAAAAAATTTGGAAAAAAACAAAAACAAGATTTGAGAAAAAAAAACAAAAAAAAAAAATTTGGAAAAAAACAAAAATTGAAAAAAACCAAATGTTGAGAAAGAAAAAAAAAATTTGGAAAATTTTTTTTTTTCTTAAATCACAGAAAAAATAATAATAATTTGAAAAAAAAAAAAATTTGAGAAAAAAAAAAACAAAAAAATTTCAGAACAAAAAACAAAATTTGAAAAAAACAAAATTTGAGAAAAAAAAACAATAAAAAAAATTTGGAAAAAAAAAAAAAAAATTTGAAAAAAAAAAAAATTTGAGAAAAAAAACAAAAAAAAAAATTTGGAAAAAAAAAAAAAAAAAAATTTGGAAAAAAAAAAAAAAAAATTTGGAAAAAAAAAAAATTTGAATAAAACCAAAATTTGAGAAAGAAAGCGAAAAAAAAACAAAAATTTGGAAAAAAAAAAAATTTGAGAAAAAAAAAAAAAATTTGAAAAAAAAAAAAAAAAAAATTTGGAAAAAAATTTGTTTTTTTTTTTAAATTACAGTAAAAAAAATCATAATTTGAAAAAAAAAATTTGAGAAAAAAAACAAAAAACAAAATTTGGAAAAAAAAAAAAAAAAAAATTTGGAAAAATTTTTTTTTTTTTTTTTAAATTACAGAAAAAATAATAATTTGAAAAAAAAAATTTTGAGAAAAAAAAAAAAAAAAAAAAAATTTCAGAAAAAAAAAAAAATTTGAAAAAAAAAATTTGGAAAAAAAAAAAAATTTGGAAAAAAAAAAATTTGGAAAAATTTTTTTTTTTTCATTTTAAATTACATAAAGAAAAATAATAATTTGAAAAAAACAACATTTGAGAAAAAAAAAAAAAAAAAAATTCAGAAAAAAAAAAATTGGAAAAAAAAAATTTGATAAAAAAAAAAAAAAAAAATTTGAAAAAAACCAAAATTTGAGAAAGAAAACGAAAAAAAACAAAAATTTAGAAAAAAAAAAAAATTTGAGAAAAAAAACAAAAAAAAAATTTGGAAATTTTTTTTTTTTTTTTTAAATTACAGAAAAATAATATTTTGAAAAAAAAAAATTTCAGAAAAAAAAAAAAAAAAAAAAATTTCAGAAAAAAAAAAAATTTGAAAAAAAAAATTTGAGAAAAAAAAACAACAAAAAAAATTTGGAGAAAAAAAAAATTTGGAAAAAAAAAAAAAAAAATTTGGAAAAAATAAACTTCGGAAAATTTTTTTTTTTTCATTTTAAATTACATAAAAAAAATTAATAATCTGAAAAAAACAACATTTGAGAAAAAAAAAAAAATAAAATTTCAGAAAAAAAAAAAAAATTTGGAAAAAAAAAAAAAAAAATTTTAATTAAAAAAAAAAAAAAAAATTGAGAAAGAAAACGAAAAAAAAAAAATTTGGAAAAAAATAAAAATTTGAAAAAAAACAAAATTTGAGAAAGAAAACGAAAAAAAAAAAAATTTGAGAAAAAAAAAAAAAAAAAAAAATTGAAAAAAAAAAAATTTGAGAAAAAAAAAAAAAAAAAAATTTGAAAAAAAAAAAATTTGGAAAAAAAAAAAAAAAATTTTTTAATTAAAAAAAAAAAAAAAAATTTGAGAAAGAAAACGAAAAAAAAAAATTTGGAAAAAAAAAAAAAAATTTTTTTAATTAAAAAAAAAAAAAAAAATTTGGAAAAAAAACATTTTTTTTTTAAATTACACAAAGAAAAAATTTGAAAAAAAAAAAATTTGAGAAAAAAAAAAAAAAATTTGGAAAAAAAAACATTTTTTTTTTAAATTACACAAAAAAAAATTTGAAAAAAAAACTTTCAGAAAAAAAACAAAAAATTTGAGAAAAAAAACAAAAAAAAAAATTTGGAAAAAAAACAAAAAAAAAATTTGGAAAATTTATTTTTTTTTCTATTTTTAATTACATAAAAAAATTCATAATTTGAAAAAAAACATTTGAGAAAAAAAAAAAAAAAAAAAAATTTGGAAAATTTTGTTTTTTTCTTAAATTACAGAAAAAATAATAATAATTTGAAAAAAAAAAAAAATTGAGAAAAAAAAAAAAAAAAAAAATTTGAGGAAAAAAAAAAAAAATTTGAAAAAAAAACAAAATTTGAGAAAAAAAAACAATAAAAAAAATTTGGAAAAAAAAAAAAAACAAAAATTTGGAAAAAAAAAAAAAAAAATTGGAAAAAAAAAAAAAATTTTTTAATTAAAAAAAAAAAAAAAATTTGAAAAAAAAATAAATTTGAGAAAAAAAACAAAAAAAAAAATTTGGAAAAAAAAAAAAAAAAAAAATTTGGAAAAAAAAAAAAAAAAATTTGGAAAAAAAAAAAATTTGAATAAAACCAAAATTTGAGAAAGAAAACGAAAAAAAAACAAAAATTTGGAAAAAAAACAAAAATTTGAAAAAAAAAAAAAAATTTGGAAAATAAAATTTTTTTTTTTTTAAATTACAGAAAAAAAATAATAATTTCAAAAAAAAAAAATTTGAGAAAAAAAAAACAAAAAAATTTCAGAAAAAAAAAAAAAAATTGAAAAAAAAAACTTGAGAAAAAAAAAACAAAAAAAAAATTTGGAAAAAAAAAAAAAAAAATTTGGAAAAAAAAAAAAAAAAATTTGGAAAAAAAAAAAAAAAAATTTTTTAATTAAAAAAAAAAAAAAAATTTGAAAAAAATTTAAATATTTTTTAATTGAAAAAAAAAAAAAAATTTGAGAAAAAAAAAAAAACAAAATTTGGAAAAAAAAAAAAAAAAAAAATTTGGAGAAAAAAAAAATTAAAAAAAAAAAAAAAAATTTGAAAAAAACAAAATTTGAGAAAAAAAAAACGAAAAAAAAAAAATTTGGAAAAAACAAATTTTTTTAATTAAAAAAAAAAAAAAAATTAAAAAAAAAAAAAAAATTTGAGAAAAAAAAAAAAAAAAAAAAATTTGGAAAAAAAAAAATTTGAAAGAACCAAAATTTGAGAAAGAAAACGAAAAAAAAAAAAATTTGGAAAAAAAAAAAATTTGAGAAAAAAAAAAAAAATTTGAAAAAAAAAATTTCAGAAAAAAAAAAAAAAATTGGAAAAAACAAAATTTGAGAAAAAAAAAAATAAAATTGAAAAAAAAAAAAAAAAAATTTCAGAAAAAAAAAATTTTTTAATTAAAAAAAAAAAAAAAATTGAGAAAAAAAAAAAAAAAAAATTTGGAAAAAAACAAAAAAAAAATTTGGAAAAAAAAAAAAAAAAAATTGGAAAAAAAAAAAAAAATTTGGAAAAAAAAACAAATTTGAATAAAACCAAAATTTGAGAAAGAAAACGAAAAAAAAAAAAAAATTTGGAAAAAAAAAAAAAATTTGAAAAAAAAAAAAAAAATTTGAAAAAAAAAAATTTGAGAAAAAAAACAATAAAAAAAATTTGAAAAAAAAATAAATTTGAGAAAAAAAAACAAAAAAAAAAATTTGGAAAAAAAAAAAAAAAAATTTGGAAAAAAAACATTTTTTTTTAAATTACACAAAAAAAAAAATTTGAAAAAAAAACTTTCAGAAAAAAAAAAAAAAAATTAAAAAAAAAAAAAAAAAATTGGAAAAAAAAAAAAAAATTTTAATTAAAAAAAAAAAAAAATTTGAGAAAAAAAAAAAAAAAAAAATTTGGAAAAAAAAAACAAAAAAAAATTTGGAGAAAAAAAAAAAATTGAAAAAAAAAAAAAAAAATTGAAAAAAAACAAAATTTGAGAAAAAAAAACAAAAAAAAAAAATTTGGAAAAAAAAAATTTTTTTAATTAAAAAAAAAAAAAAAAATTTGAAAAAAAAAAAAAATTTGAGAAAAAAAAACAAAAAACAAAATTTGGAAAAAAAAAATAAAAAATTTGGGAAAAAAAAAAAAAAAAAATTTGGAAAAAACAAAAAAAAAATTTGGAAAATTTTTTTTTTTTCTCAAATTACAGAAAAAATAATAATAATTTGAAAAAAAAAAAATTTGAGAAAAAAAAAAAAAAAAAAATTTGAAAAAAAAAAAAAAAATTTGGAAAAAAAAATAAAATTTTTTTTTAATTGAAAAAAAAAAAATTTGGAAAAAAAACTTTCAGAAAAAAAAAAAAAATTTGAGAAAAAAAAACAAAAAAAAAAATTTGGAAAAAAAAAAAAAAAAATTTGGAAAAAAAAAAAAATTTGAATAAAACCAAAATTTGAGAAAGAAAACGAAAAAAAAAACAAAAATTTGGAAAAAAAACAAAAATTTGAAAAAAAAAAAAAAATTTGGAAAATAAAATTTTTTTTTTTTTAAATTACAGAAAAAAAATAATAATTTCAAAAAAAAAAAATTTGAGAAAAAAAAAAAAAATTGAAAAAAAAAACTTGAGAAAAAAAAAACAAAAAAAAAATTTGGAAAAAAAAAAAAAAAAATTTGGAAAAAAAAAAAAAAAATTTTTTAATTAAAAAAAAAAAAAAAATTTGAAAAAAAAAAAAAAAAAAAATTTGGAGAAAAAAAAAATTAAAAAAAAAAAAAAAAATTTGAAAAAAACAAAATTTGAGAAAAAAAAAACGAAAAAAAAAAAATTTGGAAAAAACAAATTTTTTTGATTAAAAAAAAAAAAAAAATTTTAAAAAAAAAAAAAAAAAAATTTGGAAAAAAAAAAAAAAAATTTGGAAAAAAAAAAATTTGAAAGAACCAAAATTTGAGAAAGAAAACGAAAAAAAAAAAAATTTGGAAAAAAAAAAAATTTGAGAAAAAAAAAAAAAATTTGAAAAAAAAAAAAAAAAAAATTAGGAAAACAATTTTTTTTTTTTTTTAAATTTCAGTAAAAAAATCATAATTTGAAAAAAAAAATTTGAAAAAAAAAATTTCAGAAAAAAAAAAATTTGAAAAAAAAAATTTCAGAAAAAAAAAAAAAAATTGGAAAAAACAAAATTTGAGAAAAAAAAAAAAAAAATTTCAGAAAAAAAAAATTTTTTAATTAAAAAAAAAAAAAAAATTGAGAAAAAAAAAAAAAAAAAATTTGGAAAAAAACAAAAAAAAAATTTGGAAAAAAAAAAAAAAAAAAATTTGGAAAAAAAAAAAAAAAATTTGAATAAACCAAAATTTGAGAAAGAAAACGAAAAAAAAACAAAAATTTGGAAAAAAAAAAAAATTTGAAAAAAAAAAAAAAAAAATTTGGAAAAAAAAAACAAAAAAATTTCAGAAAAAAAAAAAAAAATTTGAAAAAAAAAACTTGAGAAAAAAAACAAAAAAAAAAATTTGAAAAAAAAAAAAAAAAATTTGGAAAAAAAAAAAAAATTTGGAAAAAAAAAAAAAAAAAATTTGGAAAAAAAAAAAAAAAAATTTTTTAATTAAAAAAAAAAAAAAAATTTGAAAAAAATTTAAATATTTTTTAATTAAAAAAACAAAAAAAATTTGAGAAAAAAAAAAACAAAATTTGAAAAAAAAAAAAAAAAAAATTTGGAGAAAAAAAAAATTTAAAAAAAAAAAAAAAATTTGAAAAAAAACAAAATTTGAGAAAAAAAAAACGAAAAAAAAAAATTTGGAAAAAAAAAATTTTTTTAATTAAAAAAAAAAAAAAAAATTTAAAAAAAAAAAAAAATTTGAGAAAAAAAAAAAAAAACAAAAATTTGGAAAAAAAAAAAATTTGAGAAAAAAAAAAAAAATTTGAAAAAAAAAAAAAAAAAAATTTGGAAAAAAAATTTTTTTTTTTTAAATTACAGTAAAAAAATCATAATTTGAAAAAAAAAATTTGAGAAAAAAAAAAAAAAAAAAAATTTGAAAAAAAAAATTTCAGAAAAAAAAAAATTTGAAAAAAAAAATTTCAGAAAAAAAAAAAAAATTGGAAAAAACAAAATTTGAGAAAAAAAAAAATAAAATTGAAAAAAAAAAAAAAAAAAAAAATTTGAAAAAAAACAAAATTTGAGAAAAAAAAACAATAAAAAAAATTTGGAAAAAAAAAAAAAAAAAAATTTGGAAAAAAAAAAAAAAAAAAATTTGGAAAAAAAAAAAAAATTTGAAAAAAAAAAAAAAAATTTGGAAAAAAACAAAAAAAAAATTTGAGAAAAAAAAACAAAAAAAAAAAAAATTTGGAAAAAAAAAAAATTGAAAAAAAAAAAAAAAATTGAAAAAAACCAAATGTTGAGAAAGAAAAAAAAAAAATTTGGAAAAAAACAAAAACAAGATTTGAGAAAAAAAAACAAAAAAAAAAAATTTGGAAAAAAACAAAAATTGAAAAAAACCAAATGTTGAGAAAGAAAAAAAAAATTTGGAAAAAAAAACAAAAAAAAAATTTGGAAAATTTTTTTTTTTCTTAAATCACAGAAAAAATAATAATAATTTGAAAAAAAAAAAAATTTGAGAAAAAAAAAAAAAAAACAAATTTCAGAACAAAAAACAAAATTTGAAAAAAAAAAATTTGAGAAAAAAAAACAATAAAAAAAATTTGGAAAAAAAAAAAAAAAAATTTGGAAAAAAAAAAAATTTTTTTTAATTAAAAAAAAAAAAAAAAATTTGAAAAAAAAAAAATTTGAGAAAAAAAACAAAAAAAAAAATTTGGAAAAAAAAAAAAAAAAATTTGGAAAAAAAAAAAATTTGAATAAAACCAAAATTTGAGAAAGAAAACGAAAAAAAAACAAAAATTTGGAAAAAAAAAAAATTTGAGAAAAAAAAAAAAAATTTGAAAAAAAAAAAAAAAAAAATTTGGAAAAAAATTTGTTTTTTTTTTAAATTACAGTAAAAAAAATCATAATTTGAAAAAAAAAATTTGAGAAAAAAAACAAAAAACAAAATTTGGAAAAAAAAAAAAAAAAAAATTTGGAAAAAATTTTTTTTTTTTTTTAAATTACAGAAAAAATAATAATTTGAAAAAAAAAATTTTGAGAAAAAAAAAAAAAAAAAAAAAATTTCAGAAAAAAAAAAAAATTTGAAAAAAAAAATTTGGAAAAAAAAAAAAAATTTGGAAAAAAAAAAATTTGGAAAAATTTTTTTTTTTTTTTTTAAATTACAGAAAAATAATATTTTGAAAAAAAAAAATTTCAGAAAAAAAAAAAAAAAAAAAAATTTCAGAAAAAAAAAAAATTTGAAAAAAAAAATTTGAGAAAAAAAACAACAAAAAAAATTTGGAGAAAAAAAAAATTTGGAAAAAAAAAAAAAAAAAATTTGGAAAAAATAAACTTTGGAAAATTTTTTTTTTTTCATTTTAAATTACATAAAAAAAATTAATAATCTGAAAAAAACAACATTTGAGAAAAAAAAAAAAAAAAAAAAATTTCAGAAAAAAAAAAAAAATTAGAAAAAAAAAAATTTGAGAAGAAAAAAAACAAAAATTTGGAAAAAAAAAAATTTCCAAAAAAAAAAAATTTGGAAAAAAACAAAAAAAAAAATTTGAAAAAAAAAAAATTGAGAAAAAAAAACAACAAAAAAAATTTGGAGAAAAAAAAAAAATTGGAAAAAAAAAAAAAAAAATTTGGAAAAAAAAAACTGGAAAATTTTTTTTTTTTCATTTTAAATTACATAAAAAAAATTAATAATTTGAAAAAAAACAACATTTGAGAAAAAAAAAAAAAATAAAATTTCAGAAAAAAAAAAAAAATTTGGAAAAAAAAAAAAAAAATTTTAATTAAAAAAAAAAAAAAAAATTGAGAAAGAAAACGAAAAAAAAAAAATTTGGAAAAAAATAAAAATTTGAAAAAAACCAAAATTTGAGAAAGAAAACGAAAAAAAAAAAAATTTGAGAAAAAAAAAAAAAAAAAAAAATTGAAAAAAAAAAAATTTCAGAAAAAAAAAAAAAAAAAATTTTGAAAAAAAAAAAATTTTTTAATTAAAAAAAAAAAAAAAAATTTGAGAAAGAAAACGAAAAAAAAAAATTTGGAAAAAAAAAAAAAAATTTTTTTAATTAAAAAAAAAAAAAAAAATTTGGAAAAAAAACATTTTTTTTTTAAATTACACAAAGAAAAAATTTGAAAAAAAAAAAATTTGAGAAAAAAAAAAAAAAATTTGGAAAAAAAAACATTTTTTTTTTAAATTACACAAAAAAAAAATTTGAAAAAAAAACTTTCAGAAAAAAAACAAAAAATTTGAGAAAAAAAACAAAAAAAAAAATTTGGAAAAAAAACAAAAAAAAAATTTGGAAAATTTATTTTTTTTTCTATTTTTAATTACATAAAAAAATTCATAATTTGAAAAAAAACATTTGAGAAAAAAAAAAAAAATTTGAAAAAAAACAAAATTTGAGAAAAAAAAACAATAAAAAAAATTTGGAAAAAAAAAAAAAACAAAAATTTGGAAAAAAAAAAAAAAAAATTGGAAAAAAAAAAAAAAATTTTTTAATTAAAAAAAAAAAAAAAATTTGAAAAAAAAATAAATTTGAGAAAAAAAACAAAAAAAAAAATTTGGAAAAAAAAAAAAAAAAAAAATTTGGAAAAAAAAAAAAAAAAATTTGGAAAAAAAAAAAAAAAAATTTTTTAATTAAAAAAAAAAAAAAAATTTGAAAAAAATTTAAATATTTTTTAATTGAAAAAAAAAAAAAAATTTGAGAAAAAAAAAAAACAAAATTTGGAAAAAAAAAAAAAAAAAAAATTTGGAGAAAAAAAAAATTAAAAAAAAAAAAAAAAATTTGAAAAAAACAAAATTTGAGAAAAAAAAAACGAAAAAAAAAAAATTTGGAAAAAACAAATTTTTTTAATTAAAAAAAAAAAAAAAATTTAAAAAAAAAAAAAAATTTGAGAAAAAAAAAAAAAAAAAAAAATTTGGAAAAAAAAAAAAAAAATTTGGAAAAAAAAAAATTTGAAAGAACCAAAATTTGAGAAAGAAAACAAAAAAAAAAAAAATTTGGAAAAAAAAAAAATTTGAGAAAAAAAAAAAAAATTTGAAAAAAAAAAAAAAAAAAATTAGGAAAAAAATTTTTTTTTTTTTTTAAATTTCAGTAAAAAAATCATAATTTGAAAAAAAAAATTTGAGAAAAAAAAAAAAAAAAAAAATTGGAAAAAAAAATTTCAGAAAAAAAAAAATTTGAAAAAAAAAATTTCAGAAAAAAAAAAATTTGAAAAAAAAAATTTCAGAAAAAAAAAAATTTGAAAAAAAAAATTTCAGAAAAAAAAAAAAAAATTGGAAAAAACAAAATTTGAGAAAAAAAAAAATAAAATTGAAAAAAAAAAAAAAAAAATTTGGAAAAAAACAAAAAAAAAATTTGGAAAAAAAAAAAAAAAAAAAATTTGGAAAAAAAAAATTTGGAAAAAAAAAAAAAAAAAAAATTGGAAAAAAAAAAAAAAATTTGGAAAAAAAAAAAAATTTGAATAAAACCAAAATTTGAGAAAGAAAACGAAAAAAAAAAAAAAATTTGGAAAAAAAAAAAAAATTTGAAAAAAAAAAAAAAAATTGGAAAAAAACAAAAAAAAAATTTGAGAAAAAAAAAAAAAAAAAAAAATTTGGAAAAAAAAAAAAATTTGGAAAAACAAAAAAAAAATTTGGAAATTTTTTTTTTTTCTTAAATTACAGAAAAAATAATAATAATTTGAAAAAAAAAAAAAATTTGAAAAAAAAAAATTTGAGAAAAAAAAACAATAAAAAAAATTTGGAAAAAAAAAAATGTGAAAAAAAAATAAATTTGAGAAAAAAAAACAAAAAAAAAAATTTGGAAAAAAAAAAAAAAAAATTTGGAAAAAAAACATTTTTTTTTAAATTACACAAAAAAAAAAATTTGAAAAAAAACTTTCAGAAAAAAAAAAAAAAAATTAAAAAAAAAAAAAAAAAATTGGAAAAAAAAAAAAATTTTTAATTAAAAAAAAAAAAAAAATTTGAGAAAAAAAAAAAAAAAAAAATTTGGAAAAAAAAACAAAAAAAAATTTGGAGAAAAAAAAAAAATTGAAAAAAAAAAAAAAAAATTGAAAAAAAACAAAATTTGAGAAAAAAAAACAAAAAAAAAAAATTTCGAAAAAAAATATTTTTTTAATTAAAAAAAAAAAAAAAAATTTGAAAAAAAAAAAAAATTTGAGAAAAAAAAACAAAAAACAAAATTTGGAAAAAAAAATAAAAAATTTGGGAAAAAAAAAAAAAAAATTTGGAAAAAAAAATAAAATTTTTTTTTAATTGAAAAAAAAAAAATTTGGAAAAAAAACTTTCAGAAAAAAAAAAAAAAATTTGAGAAAAAAAAACAAAAAAAAAAATTTGGAAAAAAAAAAAAAAAAATTTGGAAAAAAAAAAAAAAAATATTTGAAAAAAAAAAAATTTGAGAAAAAAAAAAAAAATTTGGAAAAAAACAAAAAAAAAATTTGAGAAAAAAAAACAAAAAAAAAAAAATTGGAAAAAAAACAAAAAAAAAATTTGGAAAAAAAAAAAAAAAATTTAAAAAAAAAAACAAAATTTGAGAAAAAAAAAAAAAATAAAAATTTGGAAAAAAAAAAAATTTGAAAAAACCAAAATTTGAGAAAGAAAACGAAAAAAACACAAAAATTTGGAAAAAAAAAAAATTTAAGAAAAAAAAAAAAATTTGAAAAAAAAAAAAAAAAAATTGGAAAAAAAATTTTTTTTTTTTTTAAATTACAGTAAAAAAAATAACAATTTGAAAAAAAAAAAATTTGAGAAAAAAAAAAAAAAAAAAAATTTGAAAAAAAAAATTTCAGAAAAAAAAAAATTTGAAAAAAAAAATTTCAGAAAAAAAAAAATTTGAAAAAAAAAATTTCAGAAAAAAAAAAAATTTGAAAAAAAACAAAATTTCAGAAAAAAAAACAAAAAAAAAAAATTTGGAAAAAAAAAAAAAAAATTTGGAAAAAAAACAAAATTTCAGAAAAAAAACAAAAAAATTTCAGAAAAAAAAAAAAAAATTTGAAAAAATTTTTTTTTTTTTTTAAATTACAGAAAAAAAATAATAATTTGAAAAAAAAAAAATTTGAGAAAAAAAAAAAACAAAAAAATTTCAGAAAAAAAAAAAAAATTTGAAAAAAAAAAAAATTTGAGAAAAAAAAACAAAAAACAAAATTTGGAAAAAAAAATACAAAATTTGGAAAAAAAAAAAAAAATTTTTTAATTAAAAAAAAAAAAAAAAATTTGAAAAAAAATAAATTTGAGAAAAAAAAACAAAAAAAAAAATTTGGAAAAAAAAAAAAATTTGGAATTTTTTTTTTTTCTTAAATTACAGAAAAACAAATAATAATTTGAAAAAAAAAAAATTTGAGAAAAAAAAAAAAAAAAAAATTTCAGAAAAAAAACAACAAAAAAATTTGGAAAAAAAACAAAATTTGAAAAAAAAAAAAAAAAATTTGGAAAAAAAAACATTTTTTTTTTAAATTACACAAAAAAAAAATTTGAAAAAAAAACTTTCAGAAAAAAAACAAAAAATTTGAGAAAAAAAACAAAAAAAAAAATTTGGAAAAAAAACAAAAAAAAAATTTGGAAAATTTATTTTTTTTTCTATTTTTAATTACATAAAAAAATTCATAATTTGAAAAAAAACATTTGAGAAAAAAAAAAAAAAAAAAAATTTGGAAAATTTTGTTTTTTTCTTAAATTACAGAAAAAATAATAATAATTTGAAAAAAAAAAAAATTTGAGAAAAAAAAAAAAAAAAAAAATTTGAGAAAAAAAAAAAAAAATTTGAAAAAAAACAAAATTTGAGAAAAAAAAACAATAAAAAAAATT
>OX637863.1:33912819-33915319 GCA_951802705.1 Netelia virgata | reverse complement strand
AAAAAAAATTTGGAAAAAAAAAAAATTTGGAAAAACAAAAAAAAAATTTGGAAATTTTTTTTTTTTTCTTAAATTACAGAAAAAATAATAATAATTTGAAAAACAAACAAAATTTGAAAAAAAAAAATTTGAGAAAAAAAAACAATAAAAAAAATTTGAAAAAAAAATAAATTTGAGAAAAAAAAACAAAAAAAAAAATTTGGAAAAAAAAAAAAAAAAAATTTGGAAAAAAAACATTTTTTTTTAAATTACACAAAAAAAAAAATTTGAAAAAAAAACTTTCAGAAAAAAAAAAAAAAATTAAAAAAAAAAAAAAAAAATTGGAAAAAAAAAAAAAAATTTTAATTAAAAAAAAAAAAAAATTTGAGAAAAAAAAAAAAAAAAAAATTTGGAAAAAAAAACAAAAACAAATTTGGAGAAAAAAAAAAAATTGAAAAAAAAAAAAAAAAATTGAAAAAAAACAAAATTTGAGAAAAAAAAACAAAAAAAAAAAATTTGGAAAAAAAAAATTTTTTTAATTAAAAAAAAAAAAAAAAATTTGAAAAAAAAAAAAAATTTGAGAAAAAAAAACAAAAAACAAAATTTGGAAAAAAAAAATAAAAAATTTGGGAAAAAAAAAAAAAAAAAATTTGGAAAAAACAAAAAAAAAATTTGGAAAATTTTTTTTTTTCTCAAATTACAGAAAAAATAATAATAATTTGAAAAAAAAAAAATTTGAGAAAAAAAAAAAAAAAAAAATTTGAAAAAAAAAAAAAAAATTTGGAAAAAAAAATAAAATTTTTTTTTAATTGAAAAAAAAAAAATTTGGAAAAAAAACTTTCAGAAAAAAAAAAAAAAATTTGAGAAAAAAAAAAAAAAAAAAATATTTGAAAAAAAAAAATTTGAGAAAAAAAAAAAAAATTTGGAAAAAAACAAAAAAAAAATTTGAGAAAAAAAAAACAAAAAAAAAAAAATTGGAAAAAAAAAAAAAAAATTGAAAAAAAACAAAATTTGAGAAAAAAAAACAAAAAAAAAAAATTTGGAAAAAAAAAATTTTTTTAATTAAAAAAAAAAAAAAAAATTTGAAAAAAAAAAAAAATTTGAGAAAAAAAAACAAAAAACAAAATTTGGAAAAAAAAAATAAAAAATTTGGGAAAAAAAAAAAAAAAAAATTTGGAAAAAACAAAAAAAAAATTTGGAAAATTTTTTTTTTTTCTCAAATTACAGAAAAAATAATAATAATTTGAAAAAAAAAAAATTTGAGAAAAAAAAAAAAAAAAAAATTTGAAAAAAAAAAAAAAAATTTGGAAAAAAAAATAAAATTTTTGTTTAATTGAAAAAAAAAAAATTTGGAAAAAAAACTTTCAGAAAAAAAAAAAAAAATTTGAGAAAAAAAAACAAAAAAAAAATTTGGAAAAAAAAAAAAAAAAATTTGGAAAAAAAAAAAAAAAATATTTGAAAAAAAAAAAATTTGAGAAAAAAAAAAAAAATTTGGAAAAAAACAAAAAAAAAATTTGAGAAAAAAAAACAAAAAAAAAAAAATTGGAAAAAAAACAAAAAAAAAATTTGGAAAAAAAAATAAAAAAATTTGGAAAAAAAAAAAAAAAATTTTAAAAAAAAAAACAAAATTTGAGAAAAAAAAATAAAATAAAAATTTGGAAAAAAAAAAATTTGAAAAAACCAAAATTTGAGAAAGAAAACGAAAAAAACACAAAAATTTGGAAAAAAAAAAAATTTAAGAAAAAAAAAAAAATTTGAAAAAAAAAAAAAAAAATTGGAAAAAAAAAATTTTTTTTTTTTAAATTACAGTAAAAAAAATAATAATTTGAAAAAAAAAAAATTTGAGAAAAAAAAAAAAAAAAAAAATTTGAAAAAAAAAATTTCAGAAAAAAAAAAATTTGAAAAAAAAAATTTCAGAAAAAAAAAAATTTGAAAAAAAAAATTTCAGAAAAAAAAAAAATTTGAAAAAAAACAAAATTTCAGAAAAAAAAACAAAAAAAAAAAATTTGGAAAAAAAAAAAAAAAATTTGGAAAAAAAACAAAATTTCAGAAAAAAAACAAAAAAATTTCAGAAAAAAAATAATAATTTGAAAAAAAAAAAATTTGAGAAAAAAAAAAAACAAAAAAATTTCAGAAAAAAAAAAAAAATTTGAAAAAAAACAAAAAACAAAATTTGGAAAAAAAAATACAAAATTTGGAAAAAAAAAAAAAAACAAATTTGGAAAAAACAAAAAAAAAAAATTTGAAAAAAATTTAAATATTTTTTAATTGAAAAAAAAAAAAAAATTTGAGAAAAAAAAAACAAAATTTGGAAAAAAAAAAAAAAAAAATTTGGAGAAAAAAAAAATTAAAAAAAAAAAAAAAAATTTGAAAAAAAACAAAATTTGAGAAAAAAAAAAAAAAAAAAAAATTTGGAAAAAAAAAAAAAATTTGGAAAAAAAAAAAATTTGAAAAAACTAAAATTTGAGAAAGAAAACGAAAAAAAAACAAAAATTTGGAAAAAAAAAAAATTTTAGAAAAA
>OX637863.1:33900319-33910319 GCA_951802705.1 Netelia virgata | reverse complement strand
AAAAACTTTCAGAAAAAAAAAAAAAAAATTAAAAAAAAAAAAAAAAATTGGAAAAAAAAAAAAAAATTTTAATTAAAAAAAAAAAAAAAATTTGAGAAAAAAAAAAAAAAAAAAATTTGGAAAAAAAAACAAAAAAAAATTTGGAGAAAAAAAAAAAATTAAAAAAAAAAAAAAAAAATTGAAAAAAACAAAATTTGAGAAAAAAAAACAAAAAAAAAAAATTTGGAAAAAAAAAATTTTTTTAATTAAAAAAAAAAAAAAAAATTTGAAAAAAAAAAAAAATTTGAGAAAAAAAAACAAAAAACAAAATTTGGAAAAAAAAAATAAAAAATTTGGGAAAAAAAAAAAAAAAAAATTTGGAAAAAACAAAAAAAAAATTTGGAAAATTTTTTTTTTTTCTCAAATTACAGAAAAAATAATAATAATTTGAAAAAAAAAAAATTTGAGAAAAAAAAAAAAAAAAAATTTGAAAAAAAAAAAAAAAATTTGGAAAAAAAAATAAAATTTTTTTTTAATTGAAAAAAAAAAAATTTGGAAAAAAAACTTTCAAAAAAAAAAAAAAAAATTTGAGAAAAAAAAACAAAAAAAAAAATTTGGAAAAAAAAAAAAAAAAATTTGGAAAAAAAAAAAAAAAATATTTGAAAAAAAAAAAATTTGAGAAAAAAAAAAAAAATTTGGAAAAAAACAAAAAAAAAATTTGAGAAAAAAAAACAAAAAAAAAAAAAATTGGAAAAAAAACAAACAAAAAAATTTGGAAAAAAAATAAAAAAATTTGGAAAAAAAAAAAAAAAAAAAAAAAAAAAACAAAATTTGAGAAAAAAAAAAAAAATAAAAATTTGGAAAAAAAAAAAATTTGAAAAAACAAAAATTTGAGAAAAAAAAAAAAAAAAAAAATTTGAAAAAAAAAATTTCAGAAAAAAAAAAATTTGAAAAAAAAAATTTCAGAAAAAAAAAAATTGGAAAAAAAAAAAAAAATTTTAATTAAAAAAAAAAAAAAAAATTGAGAAAAAAAAAAAAAAAAAAATTTGAAAAAAAAAAAAATTTGAGAAAAAAAAACAAAAAACAAAATTTGGAAAAAAAAATACAAAATTTGGAAAAAAAAAAAAAAATTTTT
Source organism: Netelia virgata (assembly GCA_951802705.1). Lineage (NCBI taxonomy): Eukaryota > Metazoa > Arthropoda > Insecta > Hymenoptera > Ichneumonidae > Netelia > Netelia virgata. The sequence continues at coordinate 33,909,205 of OX637863.1, read as the reverse complement.
TAATTAAAAAAAAAAAAAAAAATTTGAAAAAAAATAAATTTGAGAAAAAAAAACAAAAAAAAAAATTTGGAAAAAAAAAAAAATTTGGAATTTTTTTTTTTTCTTAAATTACAGAAAAACAAATAATAATTTGAAAAAAAAAAAATTTGAGAAAAAAAAAAAAAAAAAAATTTCAGAAAAAAAACAACAAAAAAATTTGGAAAAAAAACAAAATTTGAAAAAAAAAAAAAAAAATTTGGAAAAAAAAACATTTTTTTTTTAAATTACACAAAAAAAAAATTTGAAAAAAAAACTTTCAGAAAAAAAACAAAAAATTTGAGAAAAAAAACAAAAAAAAAATTTGGAAAAAAAACAAAAAAAAAATTTGGAAAATTTATTTTTTTTTCTATTTTTAATTACATAAAAAAATTCATAATTTGAAAAAAAACATTTGAGAAAAAAAAAAAAAAAAAAAATTTGGAAAATTTTGTTTTTTTCTTAAATTACAGAAAAAATAATAATAATTTGAAAAAAAAAAAAATTTGAGAAAAAAAAAAAAAAAAAAAATTTGAGAAAAAAAAAAAAAAATTTGAAAAAAAACAAAATTTGAGAAAAAAAAACAATAAAAAAAATTTGGAAAAAAAAAAAAAACAAAAATTTGGAAAAAAAAAAAAAAAATTGGAAAAAAAAAAAAAAAATTTTTAATTAAAAAAAAAAAAAAAATTTGAAAAAAAAATAAATTTGAGAAAAAAAACAAAAAAAAAAATTTGGAAAAAAAAAAAAAAAAAAAATTTGGAAAAAAAAAAAAATTTGAATAAAACCAAAATTTGAGAAAGAAAACGAAAAAAAAAACAAAAATTTGGAAAAAAAACAAAAATTTGAAAAAAAAAAAAAAAATTTGGAAAATAAAATTTTTTTTTTTTTAAATTACAGAAAAAAAATAATAATTTCAAAAAAAAAAAATTTGAGAAAAAAAAAACAAAAAAATTTCAGAAAAAAAAAAAAAAATTGAAAAAAAAAACTTGAGAAAAAAAAAACAAAAAAAAAATTTGGAAAAAAAAAAAAAAAAATTTTTTAATTAAAAAAAAAAAAAAAATTTGAAAAAAATTTAAATATTTTTTAATTGAAAAAAAAAAAAAAATTTGAGAAAAAAAAAAAAACAAAATTTGGAAAAAAAAAAAAAAAAAAAATTTGGAGAAAAAAAAAATTAAAAAATTTGAAAAAAACAAAATTTGAGAAAAAAAAAACGAAAAAAAAAAATTTGGAAAAAACAAATTTTTTTAATTAAAAAAAAAAAAAAAATTTAAAAAAAAAAAAAATTTGAGAAAAAAAAAAAAAAAAAAAATTTGGAAAAAAAAAAATTTGAAAGAACCAAAATTTGAGAAAGAAAACGAAAAAAAAAAAAATTTGGAAAAAAAAAAAATTTGAGAAAAAAAAAAAAATTTGAAAAAAAAAAAAAAAAAAATTAGGAAAACAATTTTTTTTTTGTTTTAAATTTCAGTAAAAAAATCATAATTTGAAAAAAAAAATTTGAGAAAAAAAAAAAAAAAAAAAATTTGAAAAAAAAAATTTCAGAAAAAAAAAAATTTGAAAAAAAAAATTTCAGAAAAAAAAAAATTTGAAAAAAAAAATTTCAGAAAAAAAAAAAAAAATTGGAAAAAACAAAATTTGAGAAAAAAAAAAATAAAATTGAAAAAAAAAAAAAAAAAATTTCAGAAAAAAAAAATTTTTTAATTAAAAAAAAAAAAAAAATTGAGAAAAAAAAAAAAAAAAAATTTGGAAAAAAACAAAAAAAAAATTTGGAAAAAAAAAAAATAAAAAATTTGGAAAAAAAAAATTTGGAAAAAAAAAAAAAAAAAAAATTGGAAAAAAAAAAAAAAATTTGGAAAAAAAAAAAAATTTGAGAAAAAAAAAAAAAAAAAAAAATTTGAAAAAAAAACTTTCAGAAAAAAAAAAAAAAAATTAAAAAAAAAAAAAAAAATTGGAAAAAAAAAAAAAAATTTTAATTAAAAAAAAAAAAAAAATTTGAGAAAAAAAAAAAAAAAAAAATTTGGAAAAAAAAACAAAAAAAAATTTGGAGAAAAAAAAAAAATTAAAAAAAAAAAAAAAAAATTGAAAAAAACAAAATTTGAGAAAAAAAAACAAAAAAAAAAAATTTGGAAAAAAAAAATTTTTTTAATTAAAAAAAAAAAAAAAAATTTGAAAAAAAAAAAAAATTTGAGAAAAAAAAACAAAAAACAAAATTTGGAAAAAAAAAATAAAAAATTTGGGAAAAAAAAAAAAAAAAAATTTGGAAAAAACAAAAAAAAAATTTGGAAAATTTTTTTTTTTTCTCAAATTACAGAAAAAATAATAATAATTTGAAAAAAAAAAAATTTGAGAAAAAAAAAAAAAAAAAATTTGAAAAAAAAAAAAAAAATTTGGAAAAAAAAATAAAATTTTTTTTTAATTGAAAAAAAAAAAATTTGGAAAAAAAACTTTCAAAAAAAAAAAAAAAAATTTGAGAAAAAAAAACAAAAAAAAAAATTTGGAAAAAAAAAAAAAAAAATTTGGAAAAAAAAAAAAAAAATATTTGAAAAAAAAAAAATTTGAGAAAAAAAAAAAAAATTTGGAAAAAAACAAAAAAAAAATTTGAGAAAAAAAAACAAAAAAAAAAAAAATTGGAAAAAAAACAAACAAAAAAATTTGGAAAAAAAATAAAAAAATTTGGAAAAAAAAAAAAAAAAAAAAAAAAAAAACAAAATTTGAGAAAAAAAAAAAAAATAAAAATTTGGAAAAAAAAAAAATTTGAAAAAACAAAAATTTGAGAAAAAAAAAAAAAAAAAAAATTTGAAAAAAAAAATTTCAGAAAAAAAAAAATTTGAAAAAAAAAATTTCAGAAAAAAAAAAATTGGAAAAAAAAAAAAAAATTTTAATTAAAAAAAAAAAAAAAATTTGAGAAAAAAAAAAAAAAAAAAATTTGAAAAAAAAAAAAATTTGAGAAAAAAAAACAAAAAACAAAATTTGGAAAAAAAAATACAAAATTTGGAAAAAAAAAAAAAAATTTTTTAATTAAAAAAAAAAAAAAAAATTTGAAAAAAAATAAATTTGAGAAAAAAAAACAAAAAAAAAAATTTGGAAAAAAAAAAAAATTTGGAATTTTTTTTTTTTCTTAAATTACAGAAAAACAAATAATAATTTGAAAAAAAAAAAATTTGAGAAAAAAAAAAAAAAAAAAATTTCAGAAAAAAAACAACAAAAAAATTTGGAAAAAAAACAAAATTTGAAAAAAAAAAAAAAAAATTTGGAAAAAAAAACATTTTTTTTTTAAATTACACAAAAAAAAAATTTGAAAAAAAAACTTTCAGAAAAAAAACAAAAAATTTGAGAAAAAAAACAAAAAAAAAATTTGGAAAAAAAACAAAAAAAAAATTTGGAAAATTTATTTTTTTTTCTATTTTTAATTACATAAAAAAATTCATAATTTGAAAAAAAACATTTGAGAAAAAAAAAAAAAAAAAAAATTTGGAAAATTTTGTTTTTTTCTTAAATTACAGAAAAAATAATAATAATTTGAAAAAAAAAAAAATTTGAGAAAAAAAAAAAAAAAAAAAATTTGAGAAAAAAAAAAAAAAATTTGAAAAAAAACAAAATTTGAGAAAAAAAAACAATAAAAAAAATTTGGAAAAAAAAAAAAAACAAAAATTTGGAAAAAAAAAAAAAAAATTGGAAAAAAAAAAAAAAAATTTTTAATTAAAAAAAAAAAAAAAATTTGCAAAAAAAATAAATTTGAGAAAAAAAACAAAAAAAAAAATTTGGAAAAAAAAAAAAAAAAAAAATTTGGAAAAAAAAAAAAATTTGAATAAAACCAAAATTTGAGAAAGAAAACGAAAAAAAAAACAAAAATTTGGAAAAAAAACAAAAATTTGAAAAAAAAAAAAAAAATTTGGAAAATAAAATTTTTTTTTTTTTAAATTACAGAAAAAAAATAATAATTTCAAAAAAAAAAAATTTGAGAAAAAAAAAACAAAAAAATTTCAGAAAAAAAAAAAAAAATTGAAAAAAAAAACTTGAGAAAAAAAAAACAAAAAAAAAATTTGGAAAAAAAAAAAAAAAAATTTTTTAATTAAAAAAAAAAAAAAAATTTGAAAAAAATTTAAATATTTTTTAATTGAAAAAAAAAAAAAAATTTGAGAAAAAAAAAAAAACAAAATTTGGAAAAAAAAAAAAAAAAAAAATTTGGAGAAAAAAAAAATTAAAAAATTTGAAAAAAACAAAATTTGAGAAAAAAAAAACGAAAAAAAAAAATTTGGAAAAAACAAATTTTTTTAATTAAAAAAAAAAAAAAAATTTAAAAAAAAAAAAAATTTGAGAAAAAAAAAAAAAAAAAAAATTTGGAAAAAAAAAAATTTGAAAGAACCAAAATTTGAGAAAGAAAACGAAAAAAAAAAAAATTTGGAAAAAAAAAAAATTTGAGAAAAAAAAAAAAATTTGAAAAAAAAAAAAAAAAAAATTAGGAAAACAATTTTTTTTTTGTTTTAAATTTCAGTAAAAAAATCATAATTTGAAAAAAAAAATTTGAGAAAAAAAAAAAAAAAAAAAATTTGAAAAAAAAAATTTCAGAAAAAAAAAAATTTGAAAAAAAAAATTTCAGAAAAAAAAAAATTTGAAAAAAAAAATTTCAGAAAAAAAAAAAAAAATTGGAAAAAACAAAATTTGAGAAAAAAAAAAATAAAATTGAAAAAAAAAAAAAAAAAATTTCAGAAAAAAAAAATTTTTTAATTAAAAAAAAAAAAAAAATTGAGAAAAAAAAAAAAAAAAAATTTGGAAAAAAACAAAAAAAAAATTTGGAAAAAAAAAAAATAAAAAATTTGGAAAAAAAAAATTTGGAAAAAAAAAAAAAAAAAAAATTGGAAAAAAAAAAAAAAATTTGGAAAAAAAAAAAAATTTGAGAAAAAAAAAAAAAAAAAAAATTTGAAAAAAAAACTTTCAGAAAAAAAAAAAAAAATTAAAAAAAAAAAAAAAAATTGGAAAAAAAAAAAAAAATTTTAATTAAAAAAAAAAAAAAAATTTGAGAAAAAAAAAAAAAAAAAAATTTGGAAAAAAAAACAAAAAAAAATTTGGAGAAAAAAAAAAAATTAAAAAAAAAAAAAAAAAATTGAAAAAAACAAAATTTGAGAAAAAAAAACAAAAAAAAAAAATTTGGAAAAAAAAAATTTTTTTAATTAAAAAAAAAAAAAAAAATTTGAAAAAAAAAAAAAATTTGAGAAAAAAAAACAAAAAACAAAATTTGGAAAAAAAAAATAAAAAATTTGGGAAAAAAAAAAAAAAAAAATTTGGAAAAAACAAAAAAAAAATTTGGAAAATTTTTTTTTTTTCTCAAATTACAGAAAAAATAATAATAATTTGAAAAAAAAAAAATTTGAGAAAAAAAAAAAAAAAAAATTTGAAAAAAAAAAAAAAAATTTGGAAAAAAAAATAAAATTTTTTTTTAATTGAAAAAAAAAAAATTTGGAAAAAAAACTTTCAAAAAAAAAAAAAAAAATTTGAGAAAAAAAAACAAAAAAAAAAATTTGGAAAAAAAAAAAAAAAAATTTGGAAAAAAAAAAAAAAAATATTTGAAAAAAAAAAAATTTGAGAAAAAAAAAAAAAATTTGGAAAAAAACAAAAAAAAAATTTGAGAAAAAAAAACAAAAAAAAAAAAAATTGGAAAAAAAACAAACAAAAAAATTTGGAAAAAAAATAAAAAAATTTGGAAAAAAAAAAAAAAAAAAAAAAAAAAAACAAAATTTGAGAAAAAAAAAAAAAATAAAAATTTGGAAAAAAAAAAAATTTGAAAAAACAAAAATTTGAGAAAAAAAAAAAAAAAAAAAATTTGAAAAAAAAAATTTCAGAAAAAAAAAAATTTGAAAAAAAAAATTTCAGAAAAAAAAAAATTGGAAAAAAAAAAAAAAATTTTAATTAAAAAAAAAAAAAAAATTTGAGAAAAAAAAAAAAAAAAAAATTTGAAAAAAAAAAAAATTTGAGAAAAAAAAACAAAAAACAAAATTTGGAAAAAAAAATACAAAATTTGGAAAAAAAAAAAAAAATTTTTTAATTAAAAAAAAAAAAAAAAATTTGAAAAAAAATAAATTTGAGAAAAAAAAACAAAAAAAAAAATTTGGAAAAAAAAAAAAATTTGGAATTTTTTTTTTTTCTTAAATTACAGAAAAACAAATAATAATTTGAAAAAAAAAAAATTTGAGAAAAAAAAAAAAAAAAAAATTTCAGAAAAAAAACAACAAAAAAATTTGGAAAAAAAACAAAATTTGAAAAAAAAAAAAAAAAATTTGGAAAAAAAAACATTTTTTTTTTAAATTACACAAAAAAAAAATTTGAAAAAAAAACTTTCAGAAAAAAAACAAAAAATTTGAGAAAAAAAACAAAAAAAAAAATTTGGAAAAAAAACAAAAAAAAAATTTGGAAAATTTATTTTTTTTTCTATTTTTAATTACATAAAAAAATTCATAATTTGAAAAAAAACATTTGAGAAAAAAAAAAAAAAAAAAAATTTGGAAAATTTTGTTTTTTTCTTAAATTACAGAAAAAATAATAATAATTTGAAAAAAAAAAAAATTTGAGAAAAAAAAAAAAAAAAAAAATTTGAGAAAAAAAAAAAAAAATTTGAAAAAAAACAAAATTTGAGAAAAAAAAACAATAAAAAAAATTTGGAAAAAAAAAAAAAACAAAAATTTGGAAAAAAAAAAAAAAAATTTGAAAAAAACCAAAATTTGAGAAAGAAAACGAAAAAAAAAACAAAAATTTGGAAAAAAAACAAAAATTTGAAAAAAAAAAAAAAAATTTGGAAAATAAAATTTTTTTTTTTTTAAATTACAGAAAAAAAATAATAATTTCAAAAAAAAAAAATTTGAGAAAAAAAAAACAAAAAAATTTCAGAAAAAAAAAAAAAAATTGAAAAAAAAAACTTGAGAAAAAAAAAACAAAAAAAAAATTTGGAAAAAAAAAAAAAAAAATTTTTTAATTAAAAAAAAAAAAAAAATTTGAAAAAAATTTAAATATTTTTTAATTGAAAAAAAAAAAAAAATTTGAGAAAAAAAAAAAAACAAAATTTGGAAAAAAAAAAAAAAAAAAAATTTGGAGAAAAAAAAAATTAAAAAATTTGAAAAAAACAAAATTTGAGAAAAAAAAAACGAAAAAAAAAAAATTTGGAAAAAACAAATTTTTTTAATTAAAAAAAAAAAAAAAATTTAAAAAAAAAAAAAATTTGAGAAAAAAAAAAAAAAAAAAAATTTGGAAAAAAAAAAATTTGAAAGAACCAAAATTTGAGAAAGAAAACGAAAAAAAAAAAATTTGGAAAAAAAAAAAATTTGAGAAAAAAAAAAAAATTTGAAAAAAAAAAAAAAAAAAATTAGGAAAACAATTTTTTTTTTGTTTTAAATTTCAGTAAAAAAATCATAATTTGAAAAAAAAAATTTGAGAAAAAAAAAAAAAAAAAAAATTTGAAAAAAAAAATTTCAGAAAAAAAAAAATTTGAAAAAAAAAATTTCAGAAAAAAAAAAATTTGAAAAAAAAAATTTCAGAAAAAAAAAAAAAAATTGGAAAAAACAAAATTTGAGAAAAAAAAAAATAAAATTGAAAAAAAAAAAAAAAAAATTTCAGAAAAAAAAAATTTTTTAATTAAAAAAAAAAAAAAAATTGAGAAAAAAAAAAAAAAAAAATTTGGAAAAAAACAAAAAAAAAATTTGGAAAAAAAAAAAATAAAAAATTTGGAAAAAAAAAATTTGGAAAAAAAAAAAAAAAAAAAATTGGAAAAAAAAAAAAAAATTTGGAAAAAAAAAAAAATTTGAATAAAACCAAAATTTGAGAAAGAAAACGAAAAAAAAAAAAAAATTTGGAAAAAAAAAAAAAATTTGAAAAAAAAAAAAAAAATTGGAAAAAAACAAAAAAAAAATTTGAGAAAAAAAAAAAAAAAAAAAAATTTGGAAAAAAAAAAAAATTTGGAAAAACAAAAAAAAAATTTGGAAATTTTTTTTTTTTTCTTAAATTACAGAAAAAATAATAATAATTTGAAAAAAAAAAAAAATTTGAAAAAAAAAAAATTTGAGAAAAAAAAACAATAAAAAAAATTTGAAAAAAAAATAAATTTGAGAAAAAAAAACAAAAAAAAAAATTTGGAAAAAAAAAAAAAAAAAATTTGGAAAAAAAACATTTTTTTTTAAATTACACAAAAAAAAAAATTTGAAAAAAAAACTTTCAGAAAAAAAAAAAAAAATTAAAAAAAAAAAAAGAAAATTGGAAAAAAAAAAAAAATTTTAATTAAAAAAAAAAAAAAATTTGAGAAAAAAAAAAAAAAAAAAATTTGGAAAAAAAAAACAAAAAAAAATTTGGAGAAAAAAAAAAAATTGAAAAAAAAAAAAAAAAATTGAAAAAAAAAAAAATTTGAGAAAAAAAAACAAAAAAAAAAAATTTGGAAAAAAAAAATTTTTTTAATTAAAAAAAAAAAAAAAAATTTGAAAAAAAAAAAAAATTTGAGAAAAAAAAACAAAAAACAAAATTTGGAAAAAAAAAATAAAAAATTTGGGAAAAAAAAAAAAAAAAAATTTGGAAAAAACAAAAAAAAAATTTGGAAAATTTTTTTTTTTCTCAAATTACAGAAAAAATAATAATAATTTGAAAAAAAAAAATTTGAGAAAAAAAAAAAAAAAAAAATTTGAAAAAAAAAAAAAAAATTTGGAAAAAAAAATAAAATTTTTTTTTAATTGAAAAAAAAAAAATTTGGAAAAAAAACTTTCAGAAAAAAAAAAAAAAATTTGAGAAAAAAAAACAAAAAAAAAAATTTGGAAAAAAAAAAAAAAAAATTTGGAAAAAAAAAAAAATTTAAATAAAACCAAAATTTGAGAAAGAAAACGAAAAAAAAAACAAAAATTT
>OX637863.1:33780319-33895319 GCA_951802705.1 Netelia virgata | reverse complement strand
AAAAAAAAACTTTGGAAAATTTTTTTTTTTTATTTTAAATTACATAAAAAAAAATAATAATTTGAAAGAAAAACTTTCAGAAAAAAAAAAAAAAATTTGATAAAAAACAAAATTTGAGAAAAAAAAAAAAAAAAAAAAATTTGGAAAAAAAAAAAATTTGGAAAAACAAAAAAAAAATTTGAAAATTTTTTTTTTTTTCTTAAATTACAGAAAAAATAATAATAATTTGAAAAAAAAAAAAAATTTGAAAAAAAAAAAAATTTGAGAAAAAAAAAAAAAAAATTTGGAAAAAAAAAAATTTGAAAAAACCAAAATTTGAGAAAGAAAACGAAAAAAAAAAAAAATTTGGAAAAAAAAAAAATTTGAGAAAAAAAAAAAAAATTTGAAAAAAAAAAAAAAAAAAATTTGGAAAATTTTTTTTTTTTATATTTAATTACATAAAAAAATTCATAATTTGAAAAAAAAACATTTGAGAGAAAAAAAAAAAAAAAATTTTCAGAAAAAAAAAAAAAATTGAAAAAAAACAAAATTTGAGAAAAAGAAAAAAAAAAAATAAAAAAAAAAAAAAAAATTTCAGAAAAAAAAAAAAATTAAAAAAAAAAACTTTGGAAAATTTTTTTTTTTTTATTTTAAATTACATAAAAAAAAATAATAATTTGAAAGAAAAACTTTCAGAAAAAAAAAAAAAAATTTGATAAAAAACAAAATTTGAGAAAAAAAAAAAAAAAAAAAAATTTGGAAAAAAAAAAAAAAAATTTGAAAATTTTTTTTTTTTTCTTAAATTACAGAAAAAATAATAATAATTTGAAAAAAAAAAAAAATTTGAAAAAAAAAAAAATTTGAGAAAAAAAAAAAAAAAAAAAAATTTGGAAAAAAAAAAAAAAAATTTGGAAAAAAAAAAATTTGAAAAAACCAAAATTTGAGAAAGAAAACGAAAAAAAAAAAATTTGGAAAAAAAAAAAATTTGAGAAAAAAAAAAAAAATTTAAAAAAAAAAAAAAAAAATTAGGAAAAATTTTTTTTTTTTTTTTTAAATTTCAGTAAAAAAATCATAATTTGAAAAAAAAATTTGAGAAAAAAAAAAAAAAAAAAAATTTGAAAAAAAAAATTTCAGAAAAAAAAAAATTTGAAAAAAAAAATTTGGAAAAAAAAAAAAAAAAAAAATTGAAAAAAAAAAAAAATTTGGAAAAAAAAAAAAATTTGAATAAAACCAAAATTTGAGAAAGAAAACGAAAAAAAAAAAAATTTGGAGAAAAAAAAAAAATTTGAAAAAAAAAAAAAATTTGGAAAAAAACAAAAAAAAAATTTGAGAAAAAAAAAAAAAAAAAAAATTTGGAAAAAAAAAAAAAATTTGGAAAAACAAAAAAAAAATTTGGAAATTTTTTTTTTTTCTTAAATTACAGAAAAAATAATAATAATTTGAAAAAAAAAAAAAATTTGAAAAAAAAAAAATTTGAGAAAAAAAAACAATAAAAAAAATTTGGAAAAAAAAAAAAAAAAAAATTTGAAAAAAAAATAAATTTGAGAAAAAAAAACAAAAAAAAAAATTTGGAAAAAAAAAAAAATTTGGAAAAAAAAAAAAAAAAAATTTGGAAAAAAAACATTTTTTTTTAAATTACACAAAAAAAAAATTTGAAAAAAAAACTTTCAGAAAAAAAAAAAAAAAATTAAAAAAAAAAAAAAAAATTGGAAAAAAAAAAAAAAATTTTAATTAAAAAAAAAAAAAAAATTTGAGAAAAAAAAAAAAAAAAAAATTTGGAAAAAAAAACAAAAAAAAATTTGGAGAAAAAAAAAAAATTAAAAAAAAAAAAAAAAAATTGAAAAAAACAAAATTTGAGAAAAAAAAACAAAAAAAAAAAATTTGGAAAAAAAAAATTTTTTTAATTAAAAAAAAAAAAAAAAATTTGAAAAAAAAAAAAAATTTGAGAAAAAAAAACAAAAAACAAAATTTGGAAAAAAAAAATAAAAAATTTGGGAAAAAAAAAAAAAAAAAATTTGGAAAAAACAAAAAAAAAATTTGGAAAATTTTTTTTTTGTTCTCAAATTACAGAAAAAATAATAATAATTTGAAAAAAAAAAAATTTGAGAAAAAAAAAAAAAAAAAATTTGAAAAAAAAAAAAAAAATTTGGAAAAAAAAATAAAATTTTTTTTTAATTGAAAAAAAAAAAATTTGGAAAAAAAACTTTCAAAAAAAAAAAAAAAAATTTGAGAAAAAAAAACAAAAAAAAAAATTTGGAAAAAAAAAAAAAAAATATTTGAAAAAAAAAAAATTTGAGAAAAAAAAAAAAAATTTGGAAAAAAACAAAAAAAAAATTTGAGAAAAAAAAACAAGAAAAAAAAAATTGGAAAAAAAACAAACAAAAAAATTTGGAAAAAAAATAAAAAAATTTGGAAAAAAAAAAAAAAAAAAAAAAAAAAAACAAAATTTGAGAAAAAAAAAAAAAATAAAAATTTGGAAAAAAAAAAAATTTGAAAAAACAAAAATTTGAGAAAAAAAAAAAAAAAAAAAATTTGAAAAAAAAAATTTCAGAAAAAAAAAAATTTGAAAAAAAAAATTTCAGAAAAAAAAAAAATTTGAAAAAAAAAATTTCAGAAAAAAAAAAAATTTGAAAAAAAACAAAATTTCAGAAAAAAAAACAAAAAAAAAAAAATTTGGAAAAAAAAAAGAAATTTGGAAAAAAAAAAACAAAAAAATTTCAGAAAAAAAAAAAAAAAATTGAAAAAAAACAAAATTTGAGAAAAAAAAACAAAAAACAAAATTTGGAAAAAAAAAATACAAAATTTGGAAAAAAAAAAAAAAATTTGGAGAAAAAAAAAATTAAAAAAAAAAAAAAAAATTTGAAAAAAAACAAAATTTGAGAAAAAAAAAAAAAAAAAAAAATTTGGAAAAAAAAAAAAAAATTTGGAAAAAAAAAAAATTTGAAAAAACCATAATTTGAGAAAGAGAACGAAAAAAAAACAAAAATTTGGAAAAAAAAAAAATTTTAGAAAAACAAAAAAAATTTGGAAAAAAAAATTTCAGAAAAAAAAAAAATTTGAAAAAAAAAATTTCAGAAAAAAAAAAAAAAATTGAAAAAAAAAAAAATTTGAAAAAAAAAAAAAAAAATTTCAGAAAAAAAAAAAAATTAAAAAAAAAAAACTTAGGAAAATTTTTTTTTTTTTATTTTAAATTACATAAAAAAAAATAATAATTTGAAAGAAAAACTTTCAGAAAAAAAAAAAAAATTTGAAAAAAAACAAAATTTGAGAAAAAAAAAAAAAAAAAAATTTGGAAAAACAAAAAACAAAATTGGAAAATTTTTTTTTTTTCTTAAATTACAGAAAAAATAATAATAATTTGAAAAAAAAAAAAATTTGAGAAAAAAAAAAAAAAAAAAAATTTCAGAAAAAAAAAAAAAATTTGAAAAAAAAAAAATTTGAGAAAAAAAAACAATAAAAAAAATTTGGAAAAAAAAATTTGGAAAAAAAAAAAAAAAAAAAATTTGGAAAAAAAAAAAAAAATTTTGAAAAAAAAAAAAATTTGAATAAAACCAAAATTTGAGAAAGAAAACGAAAAAAAAAAAAAAATTGAAAAAACCAAATGTTGAGAAAGAAAAAAAAAATTTGGAAAAAAAACAAAAAAAAAATTCGGAAAATTTTTTTTTTTTATATTTAATTACATAAAAAAATTCATAATTTGAAAAAAAAACATTTGAGAAAAAAAAAAAAAAAAAATTTTCAGAAAAAAAAAAAAAATTGAAAAAAAACAAAATTTGAGAAAAAAAAAAAAAAAAAATTAAAAAAAAAAAAAAAATTTCAGAAAAAAAAAAAAATAAAAAAAAAAAACTTTGGAAAATTTTTTTTTTTTTATTTTAAATTACATAAAAAAAAATAATAATTTGAAAGAAAAACTTTCAGAAAAAAAAAAAAAAATTTGATAAAAAACAAAATTTGAGAAAAAAAAAAAAAAAAAAAAATTTGGAAAAACAAAAAAAAAATTTGGAAATTTTTTTTTTTTTCTTAAATTACAGAAAAAATAATAATAATTTGAAAAAAAACAAAATTTGAGAAAAAAAAAAAAAACAAAAAATTTGGAAAAAAAAAAAAAACATTTTTTTAATTAAAAAAAAAAAAAAAAATTTGAAAAAAAAAAAAAAAATTTGAGAAAAAAAAAAAAAAAAAAATTTGGAAAAAAAAAAAAAAAATTTGAGAAAAAAAAAAAAAAAAAAATTTGAAAAAAAAAATTTCAGAAAAAAAAAAATTTGAAAAAAAAAATTTCAGAAAAAAAAAAAATTTGAAAAAAAAAATTTCAGAAAAAAAAAAAAAATTGAAAAAAAAACAAAATTTGAGAAAAAAAAAAAAAAAAAATTTCAGACAAAAAAATAAAAAAAAAAAAACTTTGGAAAAATTTTTTTTTTTTATTTTAAATTACATAAAAAAAAATAATAATTTGAAAGAAAAACTTTCAGAAAAAAAAAAAAAATTTGAAAAAAAACAAAATTTGAGAAAAAAAAAAAAAAAAAAAATTTGGAAAAAAAAAAAAATTTGGAAAAACAAAAAAAAAATTTGGAAATTTTTTTTTTTTTCTTAAATTACAGAAAAAATAATAATAATTTGAAAAAAAAAAAAAATTTGAAAAAAAAAAAAATTTGAGAAAAAAAAACAATAAAAAAAATTTGGAGAAAAAAAAAAAATTAAAAAAAAAAAAAAAAATTTGAAAAAAAACAAAATTTGAGAAAAAAAAAAAAAAAAAAAAATTTGGAAAAACAAAAAAAAAATTTGGAAATTTTTTTTTTTTTCTTAAATTACAGAAAAAATAATAATAATTTGAAAAAAAACAAAATTTGAGAAAAAAAAAAAAAACAAAAAATTTGGAAAAAAAAAAAAAACATTTTTTTAATTAAAAAAAAAAAAAAAAATTTGAAAAAAAAAAAAAAAATTTGAGAAAAAAAAAAAAAAAAAAATTTGGAAAAAAAAAAAAAAAAATTTGAGAAAAAAAAAAAAAAAAAAAATTTGAAAAAAAAAATTTCAGAAAAAAAAAAATTTGAAAAAAAAAATTTCAGAAAAAAAAAAAATTTGAAAAAAAAAATTTCAGAAAAAAAAAAAAAATTGAAAAAAAAACAAAATTTGAGAAAAAAAAAAAAAAAAAATTTCAGACAAAAAAATAAAAAAAAAAAAACTTTGGAAAAAAAAAAAAAAAATTTGGAAAAACAAAAAAAAAAATTGGAAAATTTTTTTTTTTTCTTAAATTACAGAAAAAATAATAATAATTTGAAAAAAAAAAAAATTTGAGAAAAAAAAAAAAAAAAAAAATTTCAGAAAAAAAAAAAAAATTTGAAAAAAAAAAAATTTGAGAAAAAAAAACAATAAAAAAAATTTGGAAAAAAAAATTTGGAAAAAAAAAAAAAAAAAAAATTTGGAAAAAAAAAAAAAAATTTGGAAAAAAAACAAAAAAAAAATTTGGAAAATTTTTTTTTTTTATATTTAATTACATAAAAAAATTCATAATTTGAAAAAAAAACATTTGAGAAAAAAAAAAAAAAAAAATTTTCAGAAAAAAAAAAAAAATTGAAAAAAAACAAAATTTGAGAAAAAAAAAAAAAAAAAATTAAAAAAAAAAAAAAAATTTCAGAAAAAAAAAAAAATTAAAAAAAAAAACTTTGGAAAATTTTTTTTTTTTTATTTTAAATTACATAAAAAAAAATAATAATTTGAAAGAAAAACTTTCAGAAAAAAAAAAAAAAATTTGATAAAAAACAAAATTTGAGAAAAAAAAAAAAAAAAAAAAATTTGGAAAAACAAAAAAAAAAATTGGAAATTTTTTTTTTTTTCTTAAATTACAGAAAAAATAATAATAATTTGAAAAAAAACAAAATTTGAGAAAAAAAAAAAAAACAAAAAATTTGGAAAAAAAAAAAAAACATTTTTTTAATTAAAAAAAAAAAAAAAAATTTGAAAAAAAAAAAAAAATTTGAGAAAAAAAAAAAAAAAAAAATTTGGAAAAAAAAAAAAAAAAATTTGAGAAAAAAAAAAAAAAAAAAAATTTGAAAAAAAAAATTTCAGAAAAAAAAAAATTTGAAAAAAAAAATTTCAGAAAAAAAAAAAATTTGAAAAAAAAAATTTCAGAAAAAAAAAAAAAATTGAAAAAAAACAAAATTTGAGAAAAAAAAAAAAAAAAAATTTCAGACAAAAAAATAAAAAAAAAAAAACTTTGGAAAAATTTTTTTTTTTTATTTTAAATTACATAAAAAAAAATAATAATTTGAAAGAAAAACTTTCAGAAAAAAAAAAAAAATTTGAAAAAAACAAAATTTGAGAAAAAAAAAAAAAAAAAAAAATTTGGAAAAAAAAAAAAATTTGGAAAAACAAAAAAAAAATTTGGAATTTTTTTTTTTTTTCTTAAATTACAGAAAAAATAATAATAATTTGAAAAAAAAACAAAATTTGAGAAAAAAAAACAAAAAAAAAAAATTTGGAAAAAAAAAATTTTTTTAATTAAAAAAAAAAAAAAAAAATCAGAAAAAAAAAACAAATTGGAAAAAAAAAAAAAATTTTTTTAATTAAAAAAAAAAAAAAAAAATTGAGAAAAAAAACGAAAAAAAAAAAAATTTGGAAAAAAAAAAAAAAATTTTTAATTAAAAAAAAAAAAAAAAATTTGAGAAAGAAAACGAAAAAAAAAAAATTTGGAAAAAAAAAAAAAAATTTTTTTAATTAAAAAAAAAAAAAAAAAATTGGAAAACAAACATTTTTTTTTTAAATTACACAAAGAAAAAATTTGAAAAAAAAAAAATTTAAGAAAAAAAAAAAAAAAAAAATTTGGAAAAAAAACAAATTTGAAAAAAAAAAATTTGAGAAAGAAAACGAAAAAAAACAAAAATTTGGAAAAAAAAAAAATTTGAGAAAAAAAAAAAAAAAAAAAAATTAGAAAAAAAAAAAAAATTGAGAAGAAAAAAAAAAAAATTTGAAAAAAAAATTTGGAAAAAAAAAAAAAAAAAAATTTGAGAAAAAAAAAAAAAAAAAAAAATTTGAGAAAAAAAAAAAAAAAAAAAATTTGGAAAAAAAAAATTTGAGAAAAAAACAAAAAAAAAAATTTGGAAAATTTTTTTTTTTTTTTTTAAATTACAGAAAACCAATAATTTGAAAAAAAAAATTTGAGAACAAAAAAAAAAAAAAAAAATTTCAGAAAAAAAAAAATTTCAGAAAAAAAACAACAAAAAAAATTTGGAGAAAAAAAAAAATTTGGAAAAAAAAAACTTTGGAAATTTTTTTTTTTTCATTTTAAATTACATAAAAAAAATTAATAATTTGAAAAAAAACAACATTTGAGAAAAAAAAAAAAAAAAAAAAATTCAGAAAAAAAACAGCAAAAAAATTTGGAAAAAAAAACAAAATTTGAAAAAAAAAAAAAAAAATTTGGAAAAAAAACAAAATTTGAGAAAAAAAAAAAAAAAAAAAAAATTTGGAAAAAAAAAATTTTTTTAATTAAAAAAAAAAAAAAAAATTCAGAAAAAAAAAACAAATTGGAAAAAAAAAAAAAATTTTTTTAATTAAAAAAAAAAAAAAAAAATTGAGAAAGAAAACGAAAAAAAAAAAAATTTGGAAAAAAAAAAAAAAAAATTTTTAATTGAAAAAAAAAAAAAAAAATTGAGAAAAAAAACGAAAAAAAAAAAAATTTGGAAAAAAAAAAAAAAATTTTTAATTAAAAAAAAAAAAAAAAATTTGAGAAAGAAAACGAAAAAAAAAAAATTTGGAAAAAAAAAAAAAAATTTTTTTAATTAAAAAAAAAAAAAAAAATTTGGAAAACAAACATTTTTTTTTTAAATTACACAAAGAAAAAATTTGAAAAAAAAAAAATTTAAGAAAAAAAAAAAAAAAAAAATTTGGAAAAAAAACAAATTTGAAAAAAAAAAATTTGAGAAAGAAAACGAAAAAAAACAAAAATTTGGAAAAAAAAAAAATTTGAGAAAAAAAAAAAAAAAAAAAAATTAGAAAAAAAAAAAAAATTGAGAAGAAAAAAAAAAAATTTGAAAAAAAAATTTGGAAAAAAAAAAAAAAAAAAATTTGAGAAAAAAAAAAAAAAAAAAAATTTGAGAAAAAAAAAAAAAAAAAAAATTTGGAAAAAAAAAATTTGAGAAAAAAACAAAAAAAAAAATTTGGAAAATTTTTTTTTTTTTTTTTAAATTACAGAAAACCAATAATTTGAAAAAAAAAATTTGAGAACAAAAAAAAAAAAAAAAAATTTCAGAAAAAAAAAAATTTCAGAAAAAAAACAACAAAAAAAATTTGGAGAAAAAAAAAAATTTGGAAAAAAAAAACTTTGGAAATTTTTTTTTTTTCATTTTAAATTACATAAAAAAAATTAATAATTTGAAAAAAAACAACATTTGAGAAAAAAAAAAAAAAAAAAAAATTCAGAAAAAAAACAGCAAAAAAATTTGGAAAAAAAAACAAAATTTGAAAAAAAAAAAAAAAAATTTGGAAAAAAAACAAAATTTGAGAAAAAAAAACAAAAAAAAAAAATTTGGAAAAAAAAAATTTTTTTAATTAAAAAAAAAAAAAAAAATTCAGAAAAAAAAAACAAATTGGAAAAAAAAAAAAAAATTTTTTAATTAAAAAAAAAAAAAAAAAATTGAGAAAGAAAACGAAAAAAAAAAAAATTTGGAAAAAAAAAAAAAAAAATTTTTAATTGAAAAAAAAAAAAAAAAATTGAGAAAGAAAACGAAAAAAAAAAAATTTGGAAAAAAAAAAAAAAATTTTTTTAATTAAAAAAAAAAAAAAAATTTGGAAAAAAAACATTTTTTTTTTAAATTACACAAAGAAAAAATTTGAAAAAAAAAAAATTTGAGAAAAAAAAAAAAAAAAAAATTTGGAAAAAAAAAAAATTTGAGAAAGAAAACGAAAAAAAACAAAAATTTGGAAAAAAAAAAAATTTGAGAAAAAAAAAAAAAAAAAAAAATTAGAAAAAAAAAAAAAAATTGAGAAGAAAAAAAAAAATTTGAAAACAAAATTTGGAAAAAAAAAAAAAAAAATTTGAGAAAAAAAAAAACAAAAAAATTTGGAAAAAAAAAATTTGAGAAAAAAACAAAAAAAAAAATTTGGAAAATTTTTTTTTTTTTTTTTAAATTACAGAAAACCAATAATTTGAAAAAAAAATTTGAGAACAAAAAAAAAAAAAAAAAATTTCAGAAAAAAAAAAATTTGAGAAAAAAAACAACAAAAAAAATTTGGAGAAAAAAAAAATTTGGAAAAAAAAAACTTTGGAAATTTTTTTTTTTTCATTTTAAATTACATAAAAAAAATTAATAATTTGAAAAAAAACAACATTTGAGAAAAAAAAAAAAAAAAAAAAAATTTCAGAAAAAAAAAAAAACTTGGAAAAAAAACAAATTTGAAAAAAACCAAAATTTGAGAAAGAAAACGAAAAAAAAACCAAATTTGGAAAAATTTTTTTTTTTTTTTCTCAAATTACAGAAAAAATAATAATAATTTGAAAAAAAAAAAATTTGAGAAAAAAAAAAAAAAAAAAATTTGAAAAAAAAAAAAAAAAATTTGGAAAAAAAAAAAAAAATTTTTTTTAATTGAAAAAAAAAAAAAAAATTGGAAAAGAAACTTTCAGAAAAAAAAAAAAAAATTTGAGAAAAAAAAACAAAAAAAAAAATTTGGAAAAAAAAAAAAAAAAAATTTGGAAAAAAAAAAAAAAAATATTTGAAAAAAAAAAAATTTGAGAAAAAAAAAACAAAAAAAAAAATTTGGAAAAAAAAAAAAATTTGAAAAAAAAAAAAAAATTTGGAACAAAAACAAAATTTCAGAAAAAAAACAAAAAAATTTCAGAAAAAAAAAAAAAAAATTGGAAAATTTTTTTTTTTTTTTTTAAATTACAGAAAAAAAATAATAATTTGAAAAAAAAAAATTTGAGAAAAAAAAAAACAAAAAAATTTCAGAAAAAAAAAAAAAAATTGAAAAAAAACAAAATTTGAGAAAAAAAAACAAAAAACAAAATTTGGAAAAAAAAAATACAAACTTTGGAAAAAAAAAAAAAAAAATTTGGAAAAAACAAAAAAAAAAAATTGGAAAAAAAAAAAAATTTTTTTTAATTAAAAAAAAAAAAAAAAAATTGAAAAAAAATAAATTTGAGAAAAAAAAACAAAAAAAAAAATTTGGAAAAAAAAAAAAAATTTGGAAATTTTTTTTTTTTTCTTAAATTACAGAAAAACAAATAATAATTTGAAAAAAAAAAATTTGAGAAAAAAAAAAAAAAAAAAAATTTCAGAAAAAAAACAGCAAAAAAGTTTGGAAAAAAAAAAAAATTTGAAAAAAAAAAAAAAAAATTTGGAAAAAAAAAAAAAAGTTTGAAAAAAAAAAAAAAATTTTTTTTAATTAAAAAAAAAAAAAAATTTGGAAAAAAAAACATTTTTTTTTTAAATTACGCAAAAAAAAAATTTGAAAAAAAAACTTTCAGAAAAAAAAAAAAAAAATTTGAGAAAAAAAAACAAAAAAAAAAATTTGGAAAAAAAACAAAAAAAAAATTTGGAAAATTTATTTTTTTTTTATTTTTGATTACATAAAAAAATTCATAATTTGAAAAAAAAACATTTGAGAAAAAAAAAAAAAAAAAAAAATTTGGAAAATTTTTTTTTTTTCTTAAATTACAGAAAAAATAATAATAATTTGAAAAAAAAAAAAATTCGAGAAAAAAAAAAAAAAAAAAAATTTGAGAAAAAAAAAAAAAAATTTGAAAAAAAAAAAAATTTGAGAAAAAAAAACAATAAAAAAAATTTGGAAAAAAAAAAAAAAAAAAAATTTGGAAAAAAAAAAAAACAAATTTGGAAAAAAAAAAAAAAATTTTTTAATTAAAAAAAAAAAAAAAAATTTGAAAAAAAAAAAATTTGAGAAAAAAAACAAAAAAAAAAATTTGGAAAAAAAAAAAAAAAAAAAATTTGGAAAAAAAAAAAAATTTGAATAAAACCAAAATTTGAGAAAGAAAACGAAAAAAAAACAAAAATTTGGAAAAAAAAAAAATTTGAAAAAAAAAAAAAAAATTTGGAAAAAAAAAAAAAAAAAAATTTGGAAAATAAAATTTTTTTTTTTTAAATTACAGAAAAAAAATAATAATTTCAAAAAAAAAAAATTTGAGAAAAAAAAAAACAAAAAAATTTCAGAAAAAAAAAAAAAATTTGAAAAAAAACAAAATTTGAGAAAAAAAAAACAAAAAACAAAATTTGGAAAAAAAAAATACAAAATTTGGAAAAAAAAAAAAAAAAAAAATTTGGAAAAAACAAAAAAAAATTGGAAAAAAAAAAAAAAAAATTTTAATTAAAAAAAAAAAAAAAAATTTGAAAAAAAATAAATTTGAGAAAAAAAACAAAAAAAAAAATTTGGAAAAAAAAAAAAAAAAAAAATTTGGAAAAAAAAAAAAATTTGAATAAAACCAAAATTTGAGAAAGAAAACGAAAAAAAAACAAAAATTTGGAAAAAAAAAAAATTTGAAAAAAAAAAAAATTTGGAAAAAAAAAAAAAAAAATATTTGGAAAATAAAATTTTTTTTTTTTAAATTACAGAAAAAAAATAATAATTTCAAAAAAAAAAAATTTGAGAAAAAAAAAAACAAAAAAATTTCAGAAAAAAAAAAAAATTTGAAAAAAAACAAAATTTGAGAAAAAAAAACAAAAAACAAAATTTGGAAAAAAAAAATACAAAATTTGGAAAAAAAAAAAAAAAAAAAATTTGGAAAAAACAAAAAAAAATTGGAAAAAAAAAAAAAAATTTTTAATTAAAAAAAAAAAAAAAAATTTGAAAAAAAATAAATTTGAGAAAAAAAACAAAAAAAAAATTTGGAAAAAAAAAAAAAATTTGGAAATTTTTTTTTCTTAAATTACAGAAAAACAAATAATAATTTGAAAAAAAAAAATTTGAGAAAAAAAAAAAAAAAAAAAATTTCAGAAAAAAAACAACAACAAAATTTGGAAAAAAAAACAAAATTTGAAAAAAAAAAAAAAAAATTTGGAAAAAAAAAAATTAAAAAAAAAAAAAATTTGAAAAAAACCAAATGTTGAGAAAGAAAAAAACAAAAATTTGGAAAAAAAAAATTTGAAAAAAAAAAAAAAAAAAATTTGTTTTAATTAAAAAAAAAAAACCAAAATTTGAGAAAAAAAAAAACAAAAAAAAAAATTTCAGAAAAAAAAAACAAATTGGAAAAAAAAAAAAAATTTTTTTAATTAAAAAAAAAAAAAAAAATTGAGAAAGAAAACGAAAAAAAAAAAAATTTGGAAAAAAAAAAAATTTGAGAAAAAAAAAAAAAAAAAAAAATTAGAAAAAAAAAAAAAAATTGAGAAGAAAAAAAAAAAATATTTGAAAAAAAAAAAATTTGAGAAAAAAAAAACAAAAAAAAAAATTTGGAAAAAAAAAAAATTTGAAAAAAAAAAAAAATTTGGAAAAAAACAAAAAAAAAATTTGAGAAAAAAAACAAAAAAAAAAAAATTGGAAAAAAAAACAAAAAAAAAATTTGGAAAAAAAAATAAAAAAATTTGGAAAAAAAAAAAAAAAAATTTTAAAAAAAAAACAAAATTTGAGAAAAAAAAAAAAATAAAAATTTGGAAAAAAAAAAAATTTGAAAAAACCAAAATTTGAGAAAGAAAACGAAAAAAACACAAAAATTTGGAAAAAAAAAAAATTTAAGAAAAAAAAAAAAATTTGAAAAAAAAAAAAAAAAAATTGGAAAAAAAATTTTTTTTTTTTTTAAATTACAGTAAAAAAAATAATAATTTGAAAAAAAAAAAATTTGAGAAAAAAAAAAAAAAAAAAAATTTGAAAAAAAAAATTTCAGAAAAAAAAAAATTTGAAAAAAAAAATTTCAGAAAAAAAAAAAATTTGAAAAAAAAAATTTCAGAAAAAAAAAAAATTTGAAAAAAAACAAAATTTCAGAAAAAAAAAACAAAAAAAAAAAAATTTGGAAAAAAAAAAAAAAAATTTGGAAAAAAAAAAAATTTCAGAAAAAAAAAAAAAAATTTCAGAAAAAAAATAATAATTTGAAAAAAAAAAAATTTGAGAAAAAAAAAAAAACAAAAAAATTTCAGAAAAAAAAAAAAAAATTTGAAAAAAAACAAAATTTGAGAAAAAAAAACAAAAAACAAAATTCGGAAAAAAAAAATACAAAATTTGGAAAAAAAAAAAAAAACAAATTTGGAAAAAACAAAAAAAAAAAATTTGAAAAAAATTTAAATATTTTTTAATTGAAAAAAAAAAAAAAATTTGAGAAAAAAAAAAAAAAAATTTGGAAAAAAAAAAAAAAAATTTGGAGAAAAAAAAAATTAAAAAAAAAAAAAAAAATTTGAAAAAAAACAAAATTTGAGAAAAAAAAAAAAAAAAAAAATTTGGAAAAAAAAAAAATTTGAAAAAACCAAAATTTGAGAAAGAAAACGAAAAAAAACAAAAATTTGGAAAAAAAAAAAATTTGAGAAAAAAAAAAAAATTTGGAAAAAAAAATTTCAGAAAAAAAAAAATTTGAAAAAAAAAATTTCAGAAAAAAAAAAAAAAATTGAAAAAAAACAAAATTTGAGAAAAAAAAAAAAAAAAATTGAAAAAAAAAAAAAAAAAATTTCAGAAAAAAAAAAAAAATTAAAAAAAAAAAACTTAGGAAAATTTTTTTTTTTTTATTTTAAATTACATAAAAAAAAATAATAATTTGAAAGAAAAACTTTCAGGAAAAAAAAAAAAAAATTTGAAAAAAAACAAAATTTGAGAAAAAAAAAAAAAAAAAATTTGGAAAAAAAAAAAAAAATTTTGAAAAAAAAAAAAATTTGAATAAAACCAAAATTTGAGAAAGAAAACGAAAAAAAAAAAAAAATTGAAAAAACCAAATGTTGAGAAAGAAAAAAAAAATTTGGAAAAAAAACAAAAAAAAAATTTGGAAAATTTTTTTTTTTTATATTTAATTACATAAAAAAATTCATAATTTGAAAAAAAAACATTTGAGAAAAAAAAAAAAAAAAAATTTTCAGAAAAAAAAAAAAAATTGAAAAAAAACAAAATTTGAGAAAAAAAAAAAAAAAAAAATTAAAAAAAAAAAAAAAAATTTCAGAAAAAAAAAAAATAATAATTTGAAAGAAAAACTTTCAGAAAAAAAAAAAAAAATTCATAAAAAACAAAATTTGAGAAAAAAAAAAAAAAAAAAAATTTGGAAAAACAAAAAAAAAATTTGGAAATTTTTTTTTTTTTCTTAAATTACAGAAAAAATAATAATAATTTGAAAAAAAACAAAATTTGAGAAAAAAAAAGAATAAAAAAAATTTGGAAAAAAAAAAAAAAAAAAATTAAAAAAAAAAAAAAAAAAATTTGGAAAAAAAAAAAAAACATTTTTTTAATTAAAAAAAAAAAAAAAAAATTGAAAAAAAAAAAAAAAAAAAAATTTGGAAAAAAAAAAAAAAAATTTGAGAAAAAAAAAAAAAAAAAAAATTTGAAAAAAAAAATTTCAGAAAAAAAAAAATTTGAAAAAAAAAATTTCAGAAAAAAAAAAAATTTGAAAAAAAAAATTTCAGAAAAAAAAAAAAAATTGAAAAAAACAAAATTTGAGAAAAAAAAAAAAAAAAAATTTCAGACAAAAAAATTAAAAAAAAAAAACTTTGGAAAAATTTTTTTTTTTTATTTTAAATTACATAAAAAAAAATAATAATTTGAAAGAAAAACTTTCAGAAAAAAAAAAAAAAATTTGAAAAAAAACAAAATTTGAGAAAAAAAAAAAAAAAAAAAAAATTGGAAAAAAAAAAATTTGGAAAAACAAAAAAAAAATTTGGAAATTTTTTTTTTTTTCTTAAATTACAGAAAAAATAATAATAATTTGAAAAAAAAAAAAAATTTGAAAAAAAAAAAAATTTGAGAAAAAAAAACAATAAATAAAATTTGGAAAAAAAAAAAAAAAAAAATTTGAAAAAAAAAAAATTTGGAAAAAAAACATTTTTTTTTTAAATTACACAAAAAAAAAAATTTGAAAAAAAAACTTTCAGAAAAAAAAAAAAAAATTAAAAAAAAAAAAAAAAAATTGGAAAAAAAAAAAAATTTTTAATTAAAAAAAAAAAAAAAATTTGAGAAAAAAAAAAAAAAAAAAATTTGGAAAAAAAAAAAAAAAAAAATTTGGAGAAAAAAAAAAAATTAAAAAAAAAAAAAAAAAATTGAAAAAAAACAAAATTTGAGAAAAAAAACAAAAAAAAAAATATTTGAAAAAAAAAAATTTGAGAAAAAAAAAACAAAAAAAAAAATTTGGAAAAAAAAAAAATTTGAAAAAAAAAAAAAAATTTGGAAAAAAACAAAAAAAAAATTTGAGAAAAAAAAACAAAAAAAAAAAAATTGGAAAAAAAACAAAAAAAAAATTTGGAAAAAAAAATAAAAAAATTTGGAAAAAAAAAAAAAAAAATTTAAAAAAAAAAACAAAATTTGAGAAAAAAAAAAAAATAAAAATTTGGAAAAAAAAAAAATTTGAAAAAACCAAAATTTGAGAAAGAAAACGAAAAAAACACAAAAATTTGGAAAAAAACAAAATTTAAGAAAAAAAAAAAAATTTGAAAAAAAAAAAAAAAAAATGGAAAAAAAAATTTTTTTTTTTTTTAAATTACAGTAAAAAAAATAATAATTTGAAAAAAAAAAAATTTGAGAAAAAAAAAAAAAAAAAAAATTTGAAAAAAAAAATTTCAGAAAAAAAAAAATTTTAAAAAAAAAATTTCAGAAAAAAAAAAAATTTGAAAAAAAAAATTTCAGAAAAAAAAAAAATTTGAAAAAAAACAAAATTTCAGAAAAAAAAACAAAAAAAAAAAAAATTTGGAAAAAAAAAAAAAAAATTTGGAAAAAAAACAAAATTTCAGAAAAAAAACAAAAAAATTTCAGAAAAAAAATAATAATTTGAAAAAAAAAAAATTTGAGAAAAAAAAAAAACAAAAAAATTTCAGAAAAAAAAAAAAAAATTTGAAAAAAAACAAAATTTGAGAAAAAAAAACAAAAAACAAAATTTGGAAAAAAAAAATACAAAATTTGGAAAAAAAAAAAAAACAAATTTGGAAAAAACAAAAAAAAAAAAATTGGAAAAAAAAAAAAAAATTTTTAATTAAAAAAAAAAAAAAAATTTGAAAAAAAATAAATTTGAGAAAAAAAAACAAAAAAAAAAATTTGGAAAAAAAACAAAATTTGAAAAAAAAAAAAAAAAATTTGGAAAAAAAAAAAAAATTTGAAAAAAAAAAAAAAAAAAAAAATTTGGAAAAAAAAAAATTAAAAAAAAAAAAAATTTGAAAAAAACCAAATGTTGAGAAAGAAAAAAACAAAAATTTGGAAAAACAAAATTTGAAAAAAAAAAAAAAAAAAATTTGTTTTAATTAAAAAAAAAAACCAAAATTTGAGAAAAAAAAAAACAAAAAAAAAATTTCAGAAAAAAAAAACAAATTGGAAAAAAAAAAAAATTTTTTTAATTAAAAAAAAAAAAAAAAAATTGAGAAAGAGAACGAAAAAAAAAAAAATTTGGAAAAAAAAAAAAAAAATTTTTTAATTAAAAACAAAAAAAAAAATTTGAGAAAGAAAACGAAAAAAAAAAATTTGGAAAAAAAAAAAAAAATTTTTTTAATTAAAAAAAAAAAAAAAAATTTGGAAAAAAAAAATTTGAGAAAAAAACAAAAAAAAAAATTTGGAAAAATTTTTTTTTTTTTTTTAAATTACAGAAAAATAATAATTTGAAAAAAAAAAATTTGAGAAAAAAAAAAAAAAAAAAAATTTCAGAAAAAAAAAAATTTGAGAAAAAAAACAACAAAAAAAATTTGGAGAAAAAAAAAAATTTGGAAAAAAAAAACTTTGGAAATTTTTTTTTTTTCATTTTAAATTACATAAAAAAAATTAATAATTTGAAAAAAAACAACATTTGAGAAAAAAAAAAAAAAAAAAAAAATTTCAGAAAAAAAAAAAAACTTGGAAAAAAAAACAAATTTGAAAAAAACCAAAATTTGAGAAAGAAAACGAAAAAAAAACCAAATTTGGAAAAAATTTTTTTTTTTTTCTCAAATTACAGAAAAAATAATAATAATTTGAAAAAAAAAAAATTGAGAAAAAAAAAAAAAAAAAAATTTGAAAAAAAAAAAAAAAAATTTGGAAAAAAAAAAAAAAATTTTTTTTAATTGAAAAAAAAAAAAAAAATTGGAAAAAAAACTTTCAGAAAAAAAAAAAAAAATTTGAGAAAAAAAAACAAAAAAAAAAATTTGGAAAAAAAAAAAAAAAATATTTGAAAAAAAAAAAATTTGAGAAAAAAAAAACAAAAAAAAAAATTTGGAAAAAAAAAAAATTTGAAAAAAAAAAAAAAAATTTGGAAAAAAAACAAAATTTCAGAAAAAAAACAAAAAAATTTCAGAAAAAAAATAATAATTTGAAAAAAAAAAAATTTGAGAAAAAAAAAAAACAAAAAAATTTCAGAAAAAAAAAAAAAATTGAAAAAAAAACAAAATTTCAGAAAAAAAAACAAAAAACAAAATTTGGAAAAAAAAAATACAAAATTTGGAAAAAAAAAAAAAAAAAATTTGGAAAAAACAAAAAAAAAAAATTGGAAAAAAAAAAAAAATTTTTTTAATTAAAAAAAAAAAAAAAAAATTGAAAAAAAATAAATTTGAGAAAAAAAAACAAAAAAAAAAATTTGGAAAAAAAAAAAAATTTGGAAATTTTTTTTTTTTTCTTAAATTACAGAAAAACAAATAATAATTTGAAAAAAAAAAAAATTTGAGAAAAAAAAAAAAAAAAAAAATTTCAGAAAAAAAACGACAAAAAAATTTGGAAAAAAAAACAAAATTTGAAAAAAAACAAAAAAAATTTGGAAAAAAAAAAAAAAATTTGAAAAAAAAAAAAAAAATTTTTTTAATTAAAAAAAAAAAAAAATTTGGAAAAAAAAACATTTTTTTTTTAAATTACACAAAAAAAAAATTTGAAAAAAAAACTTTCAGAAAAAAAAAAAAAAATTTGAGAAAAAAAAACAAAAAAAAAAATTTGGAAAAAAAACAAAAAAAAAATTTGGAAAATTTATTTTTTTTTTTATTTTTAATTACATAAAAAAATTCATAATTTGAAAAAAAAACATTTGAAAAAAAAAAAAATTGAGAAAAAAAAAAAAAAAAAAAATTTCAGAAAAAAAACAAAAATTTGAAAAAAAACAAAATTTGAGAAAAAAAAACAAAAAACAAAATTTGGAAAAAAAAATACAAAATTTGGAAAAAAAAAAAAAAAAAAAATTTGGAAAAAAAAAAAACAAATTTGGAAAAAAAAAAAAAATTTTTTTAATTAAAAAAAAAAAAAAAAATTTGAAAAAAAAAAAATTTGAGAAAAAAAACAAAAAAAAAAATTTGGAAAAAAAAAAAAAAAAAAAATTTGGAAAAAAAAAAAAAAAAAATTTGGAAAAAAAAAAAATTTGAATAAAACCAAAATTTGAGAAAGAAAACGAAAAAAAAACAAAAATTTGGAAAAAAAAAAAATTTGAAAAAAAAAAAAAAATTTGGAAAAAAAAAAAAAAAAAATTTGGAAAATAAATTTTTTTTTTTTAAATTACAGAAAAAAAATAATAATTTCAAAAAAAAAAAATTTGAGAAAAAAAAAACAAAAAAATTTCAGAAAAAAAAAAAAAAATTGAGAAAAAAAAACAAAAAACAAAATTTGGAAAAAAAAATACAAAATTTGGAAAAAAAAAAAAAAAAAAAATTTGGAAAAAACAAAAAAAAATTGGAAAAAAAAAAAAAAAATTTTTAATTAAAAAAAAAAAAAAAAATTTGAAAAAAAATAAATTTGAGAAAAAAAACAAAAAAAAAAATTTGGAAAAAAAAAAAAAAAAAAAATTTGGAAAAAAAAAAAAATTTGAATAAAACCAAAATTTGAGAAAGAAAACGAAAAAAAAACAAAAATTTGGAAAAAAAAAAATTTGAAAAAAAAAATAAAAATTTGGAAAAAAAAAAAAAAAAATATTTGGAAAATAAAATTTTTTTTTTTTAAATTACAGAAAAAAAATAATAATTTCAAAAAAAAAAAATTTGAGAAAAAAAAAAACAAAAAAATTTCAGAAAAAAAAAAAAATTTGAAAAAAAAAAAAATTTGAGAAAAAAAAACAAAAAACAAAATTTGGAAAAAAAAATACAAAATTTGGAAAAAAAAAAAAAAAAAAAATTTGGAAAAAACAAAAAAAAATTGGAAAAAAAAAAAAAAAATTTTTAATTAAAAAAAAAAAAAAAAATTTGAAAAAAAATAAATTTGAGAAAAAAAACAAAAAAAAAATTTGGAAAAAAAAAAAAAATTTGGAAATTTTTTTTTTTTTCTTAAATTACAGAAAAACAAATAATAATTTGAAAAAAAAAAAATTTGAGAAAAAAAAAAAAAAAAAAAATTTCAGAAAAAAAACAACAACAAAATTTGGAAAAAAAAACAAAATTTGAAAAAAAAAAAAAAAAATTTGGAAAAAAAAAAAAAATTTGAAAAAAAAAAAAAAAAAAAAAAATTTGGAAAAAAAAAAATTAAAAAAAAAAAAAATTTGAAAAAAACCAAATGTTGAGAAAGAAAAAAACAAAAATTTGGAAAAAAAAAATTTGAAAAAAAAAAAAAAAAAAATTTGTTTTAATTAAAAAAAAAAAACCAAAATTTGAGAAAAAAAAAAAACAAAAAAAAAATTTCAGAAAAAAAAAACAAATTGGAAAAAAAAAAAAAATTTTTTTAATTAAAAAAAAAAAAAAAAATTGAGAAAGAAAACGAAAAAAAAAAAAATTTGGAAAAAAAAAAAAAAAATTTTTTAATTAAAAAAAAAAAAAAAAAATTTGAGAAAGAAAACGAAAAAAAAAAATTTGGAAAAAAAAAAAAAATTTTTTTAATTAAAAAAAAAAAAAAAAATTTGGAAAAAAAACATTTTTTTTTTAAATTACACAAAGAAAAAATTTGAAAAAAAAAAATTTAAGAAAAAAAAAAAAAAAAAAATTTGGAAAAAAAACAAATTTGAACAAAACCAAAATTTGAGAAAGAAAACGAAAAAAAACAAAAATTTGGAAAAAAAAAAAATTTGAGAAAAAAAAAAAAAAAAAAAAATTAGAAAAAAAAAAAAAAATTGAGAAGAAAAAAAAAAAAATATTTGAAAAAAAAAAAATTTGAGAAAAAAAAACAAAAAAAAAAATTTGGAAAAAAAAAAAATTTGAAAAAAAAAAAAAAAATTTGGAAAAAAACAAAAAAAAAATTTGAGAAAAAAAAACAAAAAAAAAAAAATTGGAAAAAAAACAAAAAAAAAATTTGGAAAAATAAATAAAAAAATTTGGAAAAAAAAAAAAAAAAATTTAAAAAAAAAAACAAAATTTGAGAAAAAAAAAAAAAATAAAAATTTGGAAAAAAAAAAAATTTGAAAAAACCAAAATTTGAGAAAGAAAACGAAAAAAACACAAAAATTTGGAAAAAAAAAAAATTTAAGAAAAAAAAAAAAATTTGAAAAAAAAAAAAAAAAAATTGGAAAAAAAAAAATTTTTTTTTTTAAATTACAGTAAAAAAAATAATAATTTGAAAAAAAAAAATTTGAGAAAAAAAAAAAAAAAAAAAATTTGAAAAAAAAAATTTCAGAAAAAAAAAAATTTGAAAAAAAAAATTTCAGAAAAAAAAAAAATTTGAAAAAAAAAATTTCAGAAAAAAAAAAAAATTGAAAAAAAACAAAATTTCAGAAAAAAAAAAAAAATTTGAAAAAAAACAAAATTTGAGAAAAAAAAACAAAAAACAAAATTTGGAAAAAAAAAATACAAAATTTGGAAAAAAAAAAAAAAAACAAATTTGGAAAAAACAAAAAAAAAAAATTTGAAAAAAATTTAAATATTTTTTAATTGAAAAAAAAAAAAAATTTGAGAAAAAAAAAAAAAAAATTTGGAAAAAAAAAAAAAAAATTTGGAGAAAAAAAAAATTAAAAAAAAAAAAAAAAATTTGAAAAAAAACAAAATTTGAGAAAAAAAAAAAAAAAAAAAAATTTGGAAAAAAAAAAAATTTGAAAAAACCAAAATTTGAGAAAGAAAACGAAAAAAAAACAAAAATTTGGAAAAAAAAAAAATTTGAGAAAAAAAAAAAAATTTGGAAAAAAAAATTGCAGAAAAAAAAAAAATTTGAAAAAAAAAATGTCAGAAAAAAAAAAAAAAATTGAAAAAAAACAAAATTTGAGAAAAAAAAAAAAAAAAATTGAAAAAAAAAAAAAAAAATTTCAGAAAAAAAAAAAAAATTAAAAAAAAAAAACTTAGGAAAAATTTTTTTTTTTTATTTTAAATTACATAAAAAATAATAATAATTTGAAAGAAAAACTTTCAGAAAAAAAAAAAAAAATTTGAAAAAAAACAAAATTTGAGAAAAAAAAAAAAAAAAAATTTGGAAAAAAAAAAAAAAATTTTGAAAAAAAAAAAAATTTGAATAAAACCAAAATTTGAGAAAGAAAACGAAAAAAAAAAAAAATTGAAAAAACCAAATGTTGAGAAAGAAAAAAAAAATTTGGAAAAAAAACAGAAAAAAAATTTGGAAAATTTTTTTTTTTTATATTTAATTACATAAAAAAATTCATAATTTGAAAAAAAAACATTTGAGAAAAAAAAAAAAAAAAAATTTTCAGAAAAAAAAAAAAAATTGAAAAAAAACAAAATTTGAGAAAAAAAAAAAAAAAAAAATTAAAAAAAAAAAAAAAATTTCAGAAAAAAAAAAAAATAAAAAAAAAAAACTTTGGAAAATTTTTTTTTTTTTATTTTAAATTACATAAAAAAAAATAATAATTTGAAAGAAAAACTTTCAGAAAAAAAAAAAAAAATTTCATAAAAAACAAAATTTGAGAAAAAAAAAAAAAAAAAAAAATTTGGAAAAACAAAAAAAAAATTTGGAAATTTTTTTTTTTTTCTTAAATTACAGAAAAAATAATAATAATTTGAAAAAAAACAAAATTTGAGAAAAAAAAAGAATAAAAAAAATTTGGAAAAAAAAAAAAAAAAAAATTTGGAAAAAAAAAAAAAAAAAATTTGGAAAAAAAAAAAAAACATTTTTTTAATTAAAAAAAAAAAAAAAAATTTGAAAAAAAAAAAAAAAAAAAAATTTGGAAAAAAAAAAAAAAAAATTTGAGAAAAAAAAAAAAAAAAAAAATTTGAAAAAAAAAATTTCAGAAAAAAAAAAATTTGAAAAAAAAAATTTCAGAAAAAAAAAAAATTTGAAAAAAAAAATTTCAGAAAAAAAAAAAAATTGAAAAAAACAAAATTTGAGAAAAAAAAAAAAAAAAAATTTCAGACAAAAAAATTAAAAAAAAAAAACTTTGGAAAAATTTTTTTTTTTATTTTAAATTACATAAAAAAAAATAATAATTTGAAAGAAAAACTTTCAGAAAAAAAAAAAAAAATTTGAAAAAAAACAAAATTTGAGAAAAAAAAAAAAAAAAAAAAATTTGGAAAAAAAAAAAAATTTGGAAAAACAAAAAAAAAATTTGGAAATTTTTTTTTTTTTCTTAAATTACAGAAAAAATAATAATAATTTGAAAAAAAAAAAAATTTGAAAAAAAAAAAAATTTGAGAAAAAAAAACAATAAAAAAAATTTGGAAAAAAAAAAAAAAAAAAATTTGAAAAAAAAAAAATTTGGAAAAAAAACATTTTTTTTTTAAATTACACAAAAAAAAAAATTTGAAAAAAAAACTTTCAGAAAAAAAAAAAAAAAATTAAAAAAAAAAAAAAAAAATTGGAAAAAAAAAAAAATTTTTAATTAAAAAAAAAAAAAAAATTTGAGAAAAAAAAAAAAAAAAAAATTTGGAAAAAAAAACAAAAAAAAATTTGGAGAAAAAAAAAAAATTAAAAAAAAAAAAAAAAATTTGAAAAAAAACAAAATTTGAGAAAAAAAAACAAAAAAAAAAATATTTGAAAAAAAAAAATTTGAGAAAAAAAAAACAAAAAAAAAATTTGGAAAAAAAAAAAATTTGAAAAAAAAAAAAAAATTTGGAAAAAAAAAAAATAAAAATTTGGAAAAAAAAAAAATTTGAAAAAACCAAAATTTGAGAAAGAAAACGAAAAAAACACAAAAATTTGGAAAAAAAAAAAATTTAAGAAAAAAAAAAAAATTTGAAAAAAAAAAAAAAAAATTGGAAAAAAAAAATTTTTTTTTTTTAAATTACAGTAAAAAAAATAATAATTTGAAAAAAAAAAAATTTGAGAAAAAAAAAAACAAAAAAATTTCAGAAAAAAAAAAAAAAATTTGAAAAAAAACAAAATTTGAGAAAAAAAAAACAAAAAACAAAATTTGGAAAAAAAAAATACAAAATTTGGAAAAAAAAAAAAAAAAATTTGGAAAAAACAAAAAAAAAAAATTGGAAAAAAAAAAAAAAATTTTTAATTAAAAAAAAAAAAAAAATTTGAAAAAAAATAAATTTGAGAAAAAAAAACAAAAAAAAAAATTTGGAAAAAAAAAAAAAATTTGGAAATTTTTGTTTTTTTCTTAAATTACAGAAAAAAAAATAATAATTTGAAAAAAAAAAATTTGGGAAAAAAAAAAAAAAAAAAAATTTCAGAAAAAAAACAACAAAAAAATTTGGAAAAAAAAAAAAAATTTGAAAAAAAAAAAAAAAAATTTGGAAAAAAAAAAAAATTTGAAAAAAAAAAAAAAAAAAAAAATTTGGAAAAAAAAAAATTAAAAAAAAAAAAATTTGAAAAAAACCAAATGTTGAGAAAGAAAAAAAAAAAAATTTGGAAAAACAAAATTTGAAAAAAAAAAAAAAAAAAAATTTGTTTTAATTAAAAAAAAACACCAAAATTTGAGAAAAAAAAAAACAAAAAAAAAATTTCAGAAAAAAAAACAAATTGGAAAAAAAAAAAAAAATTTTTTAATTAAAAAAAAAAAAAAAAATTGAGAAAGAAAACGAAAAAAAACAAAAATTTGGAAAAAAAAAAATTTGAGAAAAAAAAAAAAAAAAAAAAATTAGAAAAAAAAAAAAAAAATTGAGAAGAAAAAAAAAAAAACTTGGAAAAAAAAAAAAATTTGAAAAAAAAATTTGGAAAAAAAACAAAAAAAAAATTTGAGAAAAAAAAAAAAAAAAAAAAAAATTTGAGAAAAAAAAAAAACAAAAAAATTTGGAAAAACAAAATTTGAGAAAAAAACAAAAAAAAAAATTTGGAAAATTTTTTTTTTTTTTTTTAAATTACAGAAAAATAATAATTTGAAAAAAAAAAAATTTTAGAAAAAAAAAAAAAAAAAAAAATTTCAGAAAAAAAAAATTTGAGAAAAAAATCAACAAAAAAAATTTGGAGAAAAAAAAAAATTTGGAAAAAAAAAACTTTGGAAATTTTTTTTTTTTCATTTTAAATTACATAAAAAAAATTAATAATTTGAAAAAAACAACATTTGAGAAAAAAAAAAAAAAAAAAAAATTTCAGAAAAAAAAAAAAACTTGGAAAAAAAAACAAACTTGAAAAAAACCAAAATTTGAGAAAGAAAACGAAAAAAAAACCAAATTTGGAAAAACAAATTTTTTTTTTTTAAATTACAGAAAAAAAATAATAATTTGAAAAAAAAAAAATTTGAGAAAAAAAAAAAAACAAAAAAATTTCAGAAAAAAAAAAAAAATTGAAAAAAACAAAATTTGAGAAAAAAAAACAAAAACAAAAATTTGGAAAAAAAAAAAAAAAAAATTTGGAAAAAAAAAAAAAAAAATTTGGAAAAAAAAAAAAAAATTTTTTTGATTAAAAAAAAAAAAAAAATTTGAAAAAAAAATAAATTTGAGAAAAAAAAACAAAACAAAAAATTTGGAAAAAAAAAAAAATTTGGAAAAAAAAAAAAAAAAATTTGGAAAAAAAACATTTTTTTTTAAATTACACAAGAAAAAAAATTTGAAAAAAAACTTTCAGAAAAAAAAAAAAAAAATTAAAAAAAAAAAAAAAAATTGGAAAAAAAAAAAAAAAATTTGATTAAAAAAAAAAAAAAAATTTGAGAAAAAAAAAAAAAAAAAATTTGGAAAAAAAAACAAAAAAAAATTTGGAGAAAAAAAAAAAATTAAAAAAAAAAAAAAAAATTTGAAAAAAAAAAATTTGAGAAAAAAAAACAAAAAAAAAAAATTTGGAAAAAAAAAATTTTTTTAATTAAAAAAAACAAAAAAAATTTGAAAAAAAAAAAAAAAAGAGAAAAAAAAACAAAAAAAAAATTTGGAAAAAAAAAATAAAAAATTTGGGAAAAAAAAAAAAAAAAAATTTGGAAAAAACAAAAAAAAAAATTTGGAAAAAAAAAAAATTTTTTTTAATTAAAAAAAAAAAAAAAAAATTGAAAAAAAATAAATTTGAGAAAAAAAAACAAAAAAAAAAATTTGGAAAAACAAAAAAAAAATTTGGAAAATTTTTTTTTTTTCTCAAATTACAGAAAAAATAATAATAATTTGAAAAAAAAAAAATTTGAGAAAAAAAAAAAAAAAAATTGGAAAAAAAAAAAAATTTGTTTTTAATTGAAAAAAAAAAAAAAATTTGGAAAAAAAACTTTCAGAAAAAAAAAAAAAAATTTGAGAAAAAAAAACAAAATTCGGAAAAAAAAAAAATTTCAGAAAAAAAACAAAAAAATTTCAGAAAAAAAATAATAATTCGAAAAAAAAAAAATTTGAGAAAAAAAAAAAACAAAAAAATTTCAGAAAAAAAAAAAAAAATTTGAAAAAAAACAAAATTTGAGAAAAAAAACAAAAAACAAAATTTGGAAAAAAAAATACAAAATTTGGAAAAAAAAAACAAAAAAAAATTTGGAAAAAACAAAAAAAAAAAATTGGAAAAAAAAAAAAATTTTTTTAATTAAAAAAAAAAAAAAAAATTTGGAAAAAAAAAAAAAAAATTGAAAAAAAAAAAAAAAATTTTTTTAATTAAAAAAAAAAAAAAAATTTGGAAAAAAAAACATTTTTTTTTTAAATTACACAAAAAAAAAATTTGAAAAAAAAACTTTCAGAAAAAAAAAAAAAAAATTTGAGAAAAAAAACATTTTTTTTTTAAATTACACAAAGAAAAAATTTGAAAAAAAAAAAATTTGAGAAAAAAAAAAAAAAAAAAATTTGGAAAAAAAACAAATTTGAACAAAACCAAAATTTGAGAAAGAAAACGAAAAAAAACAAAAATTTGGAAAAAAAAAATTTGAGAAAAAAAAAAAAAAAAAAAAATTAGAAAAAAAAAAAAAAATTGAGAAGAAAAAAAAAAAAACTTGGAAAAAAAAAAAAATTTGAAAAAAAATTTTGGAAAAAAAACAAAAAAAAAAATTTGAGAAAAAAAAAAAAAAAAAAAAAAATTTGAGAAAAAAAAAAAACAAAAAAATTTGGAAAAACAAAATTTGAGAAAAAAACAAAAAAAAAAATTTGGAAAAATTTTTTTTTTTTTTTTAAATTACAGAAAAATAATAATTTGAAAAAAAAAAATTTGAGAAAAAAAAAAAAAAAAAAAAAATTCAGAAAAAAAAAAATTTGAGAAAAAAAACAACAAAAAAAATTTGGAGAAAAAAAAAAATTTGGAAAAAAAAAACTTTGGAAATTTTTTTTTTTTCATTTTAAATTACATAAAAAAAATTAATAATTTGAAAAAAACAACATTTGAGAAAAAAAAAAAAAAAAAAAAATTTCAGAAAAAAAAAAAAACTTGGAAAAAAAAACAAACTTGAAAAAAACCAAAATTTGAGAAAGAAAACGAAAAAAAAAACAAATTTGGAAAAACAAATTTTTTTTTTTTAAATTACAGAAAAAAAATAATAATTTGAAAAAAAAAAAATTTGAGAAAAAAAAAAAAACAAAAAAATTTCAGAAAAAAAAAAAAAATTGAAAAAAACAAAATTTGAGAAAAAAAAACAAAAACAAAAATTTGGAAAAAAAAAAAAAAAAAAATTGGAAAAAAAAAAAAAAAAATTTGGAAAAAAAACATTTTTTTTTAAATTACACAAGAAAAAAAATTTGAAAAAAAACTTTCAGAAAAAAAAAAAAAAAATTAAAAAAAAAAAAAAAAATTGGAAAAAAAAAAAAAATTTTAATTAAAAAAAAAAAAAAAATTTGAGAAAAAAAAAAAAAAAAAATTTGGAAAAAAAAACAAAAAAAAATTTGGAGAAAAAAAAAAAATTAAAAAAAAAAAAAAAAATTTGAAAAAAAAAATTTGAGAAAAAAAAACAAAAAAAAAAATTTGGAAAAAAAAAATTTTTTTAATTAAAAAAAAAAAAAAAAATTTGAAAAAAAAAAAAAATTTGAGAAAAAAAAACAAAAAAAAAATTTGGAAAAAAAAAATAAAAAATTTGGGAAAAAAAAAAAAAAAAAAAATTTGGAAAAAACAAAAAAAAAAATTTGGAAAAAAAAAAAATTTTTTTTAATTAAAAAAAAAAAAAAAAAATTGAAAAAAAATAAATTTGAGAAAAAAAAACAAAAAAAAAAATTTGGAAAAACAAAAAAAAAATTTGGAAAATTTTTTTTTTTTCTCAAATTACAGAAAAAATAATAATAATTTGAAAAAAAAAAAATTTGAGAAAAAAAAAAAAAAAAATTGGAAAAAAAAAAAAATTTGTTTTTAATTGAACAAAAAAAAAAAATTTGGAAAAAAAACTTTCAGAAAAAAAAAAAAAATTTGAGAAAAAAAAACAAAATTCGGAAAAAAAAAAAATTTCAGAAAAAAAACAAAAAAATTTCAGAAAAAAAATAATAATTTGAAAAAAAAAAAATTTGAGAAAAAAAAAAAACAAAAAAATTTCAGAAAAAAAAAAAAAAATTTGAAAAAAAACAAAATTTGAGAAAAAAAACAAAAAACAAAATTTGGAAAAAAAAATACAAAATTTGGAAAAAAAAAAAAAAAAAAATTTGGAAAAAAAAAAAAAATTTGAAAAAAAAAAAAAAAATTTTTTTAATTAAAAAAAAAAAAAAAATTTGGAAAAAAAAACATTTTTTTTTTAAATTACACAAAAAAAAAATTTGAAAAAAAAACTTTCAGAAAAAAAAAAAAAAAATTTGAGAAAAAAAAACAAAAAAAAAAATTTGGAAAAAAAAAAAAAAAAAAATTTCAGAAAAAAAAAAAAAATTTGAAAAAAAACGAGAAAAAAAAAAAAAAAAAATTTGGAAAAAAAAAAAAAAATTTGGAAAAAAAAAAAAAATTTGGAAAAAAAAAAAAAAAAAATTTTCAATTAAAAAAAAAAAAAAAATTTGAAAAAAATTTAAATATTTTTTAATTAAAAAAAAAAAAAAAAATTGAGAAAAAAAAAAAAACAAAATTTGGAAAAAAAAAAAAAAAAAATTTGGAGAAAGAAAAAATTAAAAAAAAAAAAAAAATTTGAAAAAAACAAATTTTTTTAATTAAAAAAAAAAAAAAAAAATTAAAAAAAAAAAAAAAATTTGAGAAAAAAAAAAAAAAAAAAAAATTTGGAAAAAAAAAAAATTTGAAAAAACAAAATTTGAGAAAGAAAACGAAAAAAAAAAAAATTTGGAAAAAAAAAAATTTAAGAAAAAAAAAAAAAATTTGAAAAAAAAAAAAAAAAAAATTTGGAAAAAATTTTTTTTTTTTTTTAAATTACAGTAAAACAATCATAATTTGAAAAAAAAAATTTGAGAAAAAAAAAAAAAAAAAAAAAATTGGAAAAAATTGGAAAAAAAACAAACAAAAAATTTGGAAAAAAAAAAAAAAAAATTGGAAAATTTTTTTTTTTTTTTTTAAATTACAGAAAAAAAATAATAATTTGAAAAAAAAAAAATTTGAGAAAAAAAAAAACAAAAAAATTTCAGAAAAAAAAAAAAAATTTGAAAAAAAACAAAATTTGAGAAAAAAAAACAAAAAACAAAATTTGGAAAAAAAAAATACAAAATTTGGAAAAAAAAAAAAAAAAAAATTTGGAAAATAAAATTTTTTTTTTTCAATTACAGAAAAAAAATAATAATTTCAAAAAAAAAAAATTTGAGAAAAAAAAAAACAAAAAAATTTCAGAAAAAAAAAAAAAATTTGAAAAAAAACAAAATTTGAGAAAAAAAAACAAAAAACAAAATTTGGAAAAAAAAAATACAAAATTTGGAAAAAAAAAAAAAAAAAATTTGGAAAAAACAAAAAAAAAAATTTGGAAAAAAAAAAAAAATTTTTTTTTAATTGAAAAAAAAAAAAAAATTTGGAAAAAAAATTTTCAGAAAAAAAAAAAAAAATTTGAGAAAAAAAACAAAAAAAAAAATTTGGAAAAAAAAAAAAAAAAATTTGGAAAAAAAAAAAAAAAATATTTGAAAAAAAAAAAAATTTGAGAAAAAAAAAACAAAAAAAAAAATTTGGAAAAAAAAAAAAATTTGAAAAAAAAAAAAAAAATTTGGAAAAAAACAAAAAAAAAATTTGAGAAAAAAAACAAAAAAAAAAAAATTGGAAAAAATTGGAAAAAAAACAAACAAAAAATTTGGAAAAAAAAAAAAAAAAATTGGAAAAATTTTTTTTTTTTTTTTAAATTACAGAAAAAAAATAATAATTTGAAAAAAAAAAAATTTGAGAAAAAAAAAAACAAAAAAATTTCAGAAAAAAAAAAAAAATTTGAAAAAAAACAAAATTTGAGAAAAAAAAACAAAAAACAAAATTTGGAAAAAAAAAATACAAAATTTGGAAAAAAAAAAAAAAAAAAATTTGGAAAATAAAATTTTTTTTTTTCAATTACAGAAAAAAAATAATAATTTCAAAAAAAAAAAATTTGAGAAAAAAAAAAACAAAAAAATTTCAGAAAAAAAAAAAAATTTGAAAAAAAACAAAATTTGAGAAAAAAAAACAAAAAACAAAATTTGGAAAAAAAAAATACAAAATTTGGAAAAAAAAAAAAAAAAAAATTGGAAAAAAAAAAAAATTTGTTTTTAATTGAACAAAAAAAAAAAATTTGGAAAAAAAACTTTCAGAAAAAAAAAAAAAATTTGAGAAAAAAAAACAAAATTCGGAAAAAAAAAAAATTTCAGAAAAAAAACAAAAAAATTTCAGAAAAAAAATAATAATTTGAAAAAAAAAAAATTTGAGAAAAAAAAAAAACAAAAAAATTTCAGAAAAAAAAAAAAAAATTTGAAAAAAAACAAAATTTGAGAAAAAAAACAAAAAACAAAATTTGGAAAAAAAAATACAAAATTTGGAAAAAAAAAAAAAAAAAAATTTGGAAAAAAAAAAAAAATTTGAAAAAAAAAAAAAAAATTTTTTTAATTAAAAAAAAAAAAAAAATTTGGAAAAAAAAACATTTTTTTTTTAAATTACACAAAAAAAAAATTTGAAAAAAAAACTTTCAGAAAAAAAAAAAAAAAATTTGAGAAAAAAAAACAAAAAAAAAAATTTGGAAAAAAAAAAAAAAAAAAATTTCAGAAAAAAAAAAAAAATTTGAAAAAAAACGAGAAAAAAAAAAAAAAAAAATTTGGAAAAAAAAAAAAAAATTTGGAAAAAAAAAAAAAATTTGGAAAAAAAAAAAAAAAAAATTTTCAATTAAAAAAAAAAAAAAAATTTGAAAAAAATTTAAATATTTTTTAATTAAAAAAAAAAAAAAAAATTGAGAAAAAAAAAAAAACAAAATTTGGAAAAAAAAAAAAAAAAAATTTGGAGAAAGAAAAAATTAAAAAAAAAAAAAAAATTTGAAAAAAACAAATTTTTTTAATTAAAAAAAAAAAAAAAAAATTAAAAAAAAAAAAAAAATTTGAGAAAAAAAAAAAAAAAAAAAAATTTGGAAAAAAAAAAAATTTGAAAAAACAAAATTTGAGAAAGAAAACGAAAAAAAAAAAAATTTGGAAAAAAAAAAATTTAAGAAAAAAAAAAAAAATTTGAAAAAAAAAAAAAAAAAAATTTGGAAAAAATTTTTTTTTTTTTTTAAATTACAGTAAAAAAATCATAATTTGAAAAAAAAAATTTGAGAAAAAAAAAAAAAAAAAAAAAATTGGAAAAAATTGGAAAAAAAACAAACAAAAAATTTGGAAAAAAAAAAAAAAAAATTGGAAAATTTTTTTTTTTTTTTTTAAATTACAGAAAAAAAATAATAATTTGAAAAAAAAAAAATTTGAGAAAAAAAAAAACAAAAAAATTTCAGAAAAAAAAAAAAAATTTGAAAAAAAACAAAATTTGAGAAAAAAAAACAAAAAACAAAATTTGGAAAAAAAAAATACAAAATTTGGAAAAAAAAAAAAAAAAAAATTTGGAAAATAAAATTTTTTTTTTTCAATTACAGAAAAAAAATAATAATTTCAAAAAAAAAAAATTTGAGAAAAAAAAAAACAAAAAAATTTCAGAAAAAAAAAAAAAATTTGAAAAAAAACAAAATTTGAGAAAAAAAAACAAAAAACAAAATTTGGAAAAAAAAAATACAAAATTTGGAAAAAAAAAAAAAAAAAATTTGGAAAAAACAAAAAAAAAAATTTGGAAAAAAAAAAAAAATTTTTTTTTAATTGAAAAAAAAAAAAAAATTTGGAAAAAAAATTTTCAGAAAAAAAAAAAAAAATTTGAGAAAAAAAACAAAAAAAAAAATTTGGAAAAAAAAAAAAAAAAATTTGGAAAAAAAAAAAAAAAATATTTGAAAAAAAAAAAAATTTGAGAAAAAAAAAACAAAAAAAAAAATTTGGAAAAAAAAAAAAATTTGAAAAAAAAAAAAAAAATTTGGAAAAAAACAAAAAAAAAATTTGAGAAAAAAAACAAAAAAAAAAAAATTGGAAAAAATTGGAAAAAAAACAAACAAAAAATTTGGAAAAAAAAAAAAAAAAATTGGAAAAATTTTTTTTTTTTTTTTAAATTACAGAAAAAAAATAATAATTTGAAAAAAAAAAAATTTGAGAAAAAAAAAAACAAAAAAATTTCAGAAAAAAAAAAAAAATTTGAAAAAAAACAAAATTTGAGAAAAAAAAACAAAAAACAAAATTTGGAAAAAAAAAATACAAAATTTGGAAAAAAAAAAAAAAAAAAATTTGGAAAATAAAATTTTTTTTTTTCAATTACAGAAAAAAAATAATAATTTCAAAAAAAAAAAATTTGAGAAAAAAAAAAACAAAAAAATTTCAGAAAAAAAAAAAAATTTGAAAAAAAACAAAATTTGAGAAAAAAAAACAAAAAACAAAATTTGGAAAAAAAAAATACAAAATTTGGAAAAAACAAAAAAAAAAAATTGGAAAAAAAAAAAAAATTTTTTTAATTAAAAAAAAAAAAAAAAATTTGAAAAAAAATAAATTTGAGAAAAAAAAACAAAAAAAAAATTTGGAAAAAAAAAAAAAAAAATTTGGAAAAAAAACATTTTTTTTTTAAATTACACAAAGAAAAAATTTGAAAAAAAAAAAATTTGAGAAAAAAAAAAAAAAAAAAATTTGGAAAAAAAACAAATTTGAACAAAACCAAAATTTGAGAAAGAAAACGAAAAAAAACAAAAATTTGGAAAAAAAAAAAATTTTAGAAAAAAAAAAAAAAAAAAAATTAGAAAAAAAAAAAAAAAATTGAGAAGAAAAAAAAAAAAACTTGGAAAAAAAAAAAAATTTGAAAAAAAAATTTGGAAAAAAAACAAAAAAAAAAATTTGGAAAAACAAAATTTGAGAAAAAAACAAAAAAAAAAATTTGGAAAATTTTTTTTTTTTTTTTTAAATTACAGAAAAATAATAATTTGAAAAAAAAAAATTTGAGAAAAAAAAAAAAAAAAAAAATTTCAGAAAAAAAAAAATTTGAGAAAAAAAACAACAAAAAAAATTTGGAGAAAAAAAAAAATTTGGAAAAAAAAAACTTTGGAAATTTTTTTTTTTTCATTTTAAATTACATAAAAAAAATTAATAATTTGAAAAAAACAACATTTGAGAAAAAAAAAAAAAAAAAAAAATTTCAGAAAAAAAAAAAAACTTGGAAAAAAAAACAAACTTGAAAAAAAACAAAATTTGAGAAAGAAAACGAAAAAAAAACCAAATTTGGAAAAACAAATTTTTTTTTTTTTAAATTACAGAAAAAAAATAATAATTTGAAAAAAAAAAAATTTGAGAAAAAAAAAAAAAAAAAAAATTTCAGAAAAAAAAAAAAAATTGAAAAAAACAAAATTTGAGAAAAAAAAACAAAAACAAAAATTTGGAAAAAAAAAAAAAAAAAATTTGGAAAAAAAAAAAAAAAAATTTGGAAAAAAAAAAAAAAATTTTTTTGATTAAAAAAAAAAAAAAAATTTGAAAAAAAAATAAATTTGAGAAAAAAAAACAAAACAAAAAATTTGGAAAAAAAAAAAAATTTGGAAAAAAAAAAAAAAAAAAAATTTGGAAAAACAAAATTTGAGAAAAAAACAAAAAAAAAAATTTGGAAAATTTTTTTTTTTTTTTTTAAATTACAGAAAAATAATAATTTGAAAAAAAAAAATTTGAGAAAAAAAAAAAAAAAAAAAATTTCAGAAAAAAAAAAATTTGAAAAAAAAAAAATTTGAGAAAAAAAAAAAAAAAAAAAATTTCAGAAAAAAAAAAAAAATTGAAAAAAACAAAATTTGAGAAAAAAAAACAAAAACAAAAATTTGGAAAAAAAAAAAAAAAAAATTTGGAAAAAAAAAAAAAAAAATTTGGAAAAAAAAAAAAAAATTTTTTTGATTAAAAAAAAAAAAAAAATTTGAAAAAAAAATAAATTTGAGAAAAAAAAACAAAACAAAAAATTTGGAAAAAAAAAAAAATTTGGAAAAAAAAAAAAAAAAATTTGGAAAAAAAACATTTTTTTTTAAATTACACAAGAAAAAAAATTTGAAAAAAAACTTTCAGAAAAAAAAAAAAAAAATTAAAAAAAAAAAAAAAAAATTGGAAAAAAAAAAAAAAATTTTAATTAAAAAAAAAAAAAAATTTGAGAAAAAAAAAAAAAAAAAAATTTGAAAAAAAAAAAAAATTTGAGAAAAAAAAACAAAAAAAAAATTTGGAAAAAAAAAAATAAAAAATTTGGGAAAAAAAAAAAAAAAAAAAATTTGGAAAAAACAAAAAAAAAAATTTGGAAAAAAAACAAATTTGAAAAAAAAAAATTTGAGAAAGAAAACGAAAAAAAACAAAAATTTGGAAAAAAAAAAAATTTGAGAAAAAAAAAAAAAAAAAAAAATTAGAAAAAAAAAAAAAATTGAGAAGAAAAAAAAAAAAATTTGAAAAAAAAATTTGGAAAAAAAAAAAAAAAAAAATTTGAGAAAAAAAAAAAAAAAAAAAAAATTTGAGAAAAAAAAAAACAAAAAAATTTGGAAAAAAAAATTTGAGAAAAAAACAAAAAAAAAAATTTGGAAAATTTTTTTTTTTTTTTTTAAATTACAGAAAACCAATAATTTGAAAAAAAAAATTTGAGAACAAAAAAAAAAAAAAAAAATTTCAGAAAAAAAAAATTTGAGAAAAAAAACAACAAAAAAAATTTGGAGAAAAAAAAAAATTTGGAAAAAAAAAACTTTGGAAATTTTTTTTTTTTCATTTTAAATTACATAAAAAAAATTAATAATTTGAAAAAAAACAACATTTGAGAAAAAAAAAAAAAAAAAAAAAAAATTTCAGAAAAAAAAAAAAACTTGGAAAAAAAAACAAATTTGAAAAAAACCAAAATTTGAGAAAGAAAACGAAAAAAAAACCAAATTTGGAAAAATTTTTTTTTTTTTTTCTCAAATTACAGAAAAAATAATAATAATTTGAAAAAAAAAAAATTTGAGAAAAAAAAAAAAAAAAAAATTTGAAAAAAAAAAAAAAAAATTTGGAAAAAAAAAAAAAAATTTTTTTTAATTGAAAAAAAAAAAAAAAATTGGAAAAAAAACTTTCAGAAAAAAAAAAAAAATTTGAGAAAAAAAAACAAAAAAAAAAATTTGGAAAAAAAAAAAAATTTGAAAAAAAAAAAAAAAATTTGGAACAAAAACAAAATTTCAGAAAAAAAACAAAAAAATTTCAGAAAAAAAAAAAAAAAATTGGAAAATTTTTTTTTTTTTTTTTAAATTACAGAAAAAAAATAATAATTTGAAAAAAAAAAAATTTGAGAAAAAAAAAAACAAAAAAATTTCAGAAAAAAAAAAAAAAATTGAAAAAAAACAAAATTTGAGAAAAAAAAACAAAAAACAAAATTTGGAAAAAAAAAATACAAAATTTGGAAAAAAAAAAAAAAAAATTTGGAAAAAACAAAAAAAAAAAATTGGAAAAAAAAAAAAAATTTTTTAATTGAAAAAAAAAAAAAAAAATTGAAAAAAAATAAATTTGAGAAAAAAAAACAAAAAAAAAAATTTGGAAAAAAAAAAAAATTTGGAAATTTTTTTTTTTTTCTTAAATTACAGAAAAACAAATAATAATTTGAAAAAAAAAAATTTGAGAAAAAAAAAAAAAAAAAAATTTCAGAAAAAAAACAGCAAAAAAATTTGGAAAATAAAACAAAATTTGAAAAAAAAAAAAAAAAATTTGGAAAAAAAAAAAAAAAATTTGAAAAAAAAAAAAAAATTTTTTTTAATTAAAAAAAAAAAAAAATTTG
This sequence comes from Netelia virgata, assembly GCA_951802705.1. Classification (NCBI taxonomy): domain Eukaryota; kingdom Metazoa; phylum Arthropoda; class Insecta; order Hymenoptera; family Ichneumonidae; genus Netelia; species Netelia virgata. Next base: position 33,859,946 of record OX637863.1, on the reverse strand, counting down.
GAAAAAAAAACATTTTTTTTTTAAATTACGCAAAAAAAAAATTTGAAAAAAAAACTTTCAGAAAAAAAAAAAAAAAATTTGAGAAAAAAAAAAAAAAAAAAAATTTGAGAAAAAAAAAAAAAAATTTGAAAAAAAAAAAAATTTGAGAAAAAAAAACAATAAAAAAAATTTGGAAAAAAAAAAAAAAAAAAAATTTGGAAAAAAAAAAAAAAAAATTTGGAAAAAAAAAAAAAATTTTTTTAATTAAAAAAAAAAAAAAAAATTTGAAAAAAAAAAAATTTGAGAAAAAAAACAAAAAAAAAAATTTGGAAAAAAAAAAAAAAAAAAAATTTGGAAAAAAAAAAAAATTTGAATAAAACCAAAATTTGAGAAAGAAAACGAAAAAAAAACAAAAATTTGGAAAAAAAAAAAATTTGAAAAAAAAAAAAAAAATTTGGAAAATAAAATTTTTTTTTTTTAAATTACAGAAAAAAAATAATAATTTCAAAAAAAAAAAATTTGAGAAAAAAAAAACAAAAAAATTTCAGAAAAAAAAAAAAAATTTGAAAAAAAACAAAATTTGAGAAAAAAAAACAAAAAACAAAATTTGGAAAAAAAACAAATTTGAACAAAACCAAAATTTGAGAAAGAAAACGAAAAAAAAAAAAAATTTGGAAAAAAAAAAAATTTGAGAAAAAAAAAAAAAAAAAAAAATTTTTTAATTAAAAAAAAAAAAAAAATTGAGAAAAAAAAAAAAAAAAAAATTTGGAAAAAAACAAAAAAAAAATTTGGAAAAAAAAAAAAAAAAATTTGGAAGAAAAAAAAAATTTGAATAAAACCAAAATTTGAGAAAGAAAACGAAAAAAAAAAAATTTGGAAAAAAAAAAAAAATTTGAAAAAAAAAAAAAAAATTTGGAAAAAAACAAAAACAAAATTTGGAAAATTTTTTTTTTTTCTCAAATTACAGAAAAAATAATAATAATTTGAAAAAAAAAAAATTTGAGAAAAAAAAAAAAAAAAAATTTGAAAAAAAAAAAAAAAAAATTTGGAAAAAAAAAAAAAATTTTTTTTCAATTGAAAAAAAAAAAAAATTTGGAAAAAAAATTTTCAGAAAAAAAAAAAAAAATTTGAGAAAAAAAACAAAAAAAAAAATTTGGAAAAAAAAAAAAAAAAATTTGGAAAAAAAAAAAAAAAATATTTGAAAAAAAAAAAATTTGAGAAAAAAAAAACAAAAAAAAAAATTTGGAAAAAAAAAAAAATTTGAAAAAAAAAAAAAAAATTTGGAAAAAAACAAAAAAAAAATTTGAGAAAAAAAACAAAAAAAAAAAAATTGGAAAAAATTTGAAAAAAAACAAACAAAAAATTTGGAAAAAAAAAAAAAAAAATTGGAAAATTTTTTTTTTTTTTTTTAAATTACAGAAAAAAAATAATAATTTGAAAAAAAAAAAATTTGAGAAAAAAAAAAACAAAAAAATTTCAGAAAAAAAAAAAAAATTTGAAAAAAAACAAAATTTGAGAAAAAAAAACAAAAAACAAAATTTGGAAAAAAAAAATACAAAATTTGGAAAAAAAAAAAAAAAAAAATTTGGAAAATAAAATTTTTTTTTTTCAATTACAGAAAAAAAATAATAATTTCAAAAAAAAAAAATTTGAGAAAAAAAAAAACAAAAAAATTTCAGAAAAAAAAAAAAAATTTGAAAAAAAACAAAATTTGAGAAAAAAAAACAAAAAACAAAATTTGGAAAAAAAAAATACAAAATTTGGAAAAAAAAAAAAAAAAAATTTGGAAAAAACAAAAAAAAAAAATTGGAAAAAAAAAAAAAATTTTTTTAATTAAAAAAAAAAAAAAAAATTTGAAAAAAAATAAATTTGAGAAAAAAAAACAAAAAAAAAATTTGGAAAAAAAAAAAAAAAAATTTGGAAAAAAAACATTTTTTTTTTAAATTACACAAAGAAAAAATTTGAAAAAAAAAAAATTTGAGAAAAAAAAAAAAAAAAAAATTTGGAAAAAAAACAAATTTGAACAAAACCAAAATTTGAGAAAGAAAACGAAAAAAAAAAAAAATTTGGAAAAAAAAAAAAAATTTGAAAAAAAAAAAAAAATTTGGAAAAAAACAAAAAAAAAATTTGAGAAAAAAAAACAAAAAAAAAAAAAATTTGGAAAAAAAAAGAAATTGAAAAAAAAAAAAAAAAATTTTTTAATTAAAAAAAAAAAAAAAATTGAGAAAAAAAAAAAAGAAAAATTTGGAAAAAAACAAAAAAAAATTTGGAAAAAAAAAAAAAAAAAAAATTTGGAAAAAAAAAAAAAAAAAAATTTGGAAAAAAAAAAAAATTTGGAAAAAAAAAAAAATTTGGAAAAAAAAAAAAAAAAATTTGGAAGAAAAAAAAAATTTGAATAAAACCAAAATTTGAGAAAGAAAACGAAAAAAAAAAAATTTGGAAAAAAAAAAAAAATTTGAAAAAAAAAAAAAAAATTTGGAAAAAAACAAAAACAAAATTTGGAAAATTTTTTTTTTTTCTCAAATTACAGAAAAAATAATAATAATTTGAAAAAAAAAAAATTTGAGAAAAAAAAAAAAAAAAAATTTGAAAAAAAAAAAAAAAAAATTTGGAAAAAAAAAAAAAATTTTTTTTTAATTGAAAAAAAAAAAAAAATTTGGAAAAAAAATTTTCAGAAAAAAAAAAAAAAATTTGAGAAAAAAAACAAAAAAAAAAATTTGGAAAAAAAAAAAAAAAAATTTGGAAAAAAAAAAAAAAAATATTTGAAAAAAAAAAAAATTTGAGAAAAAAAAAACAAAAAAAAAAATTTGGAAAAAAAAAAAAATTTGAAAAAAAAAAAAAAAATTTGGAAAAAAACAAAAAAAAAATTTGAGAAAAAAAACAAAAAAAAAAAAATTGGAAAAAATTGGAAAAAAAACAAACAAAAAATTTGGAAAAAAAAAAAAAAAAATTGGAAAATTTTTTTTTTTTTTTTTAAATTACAGAAAAAAAATAATAATTTGAAAAAAAAAAATTTGAGAAAAAAAAAAACAAAAAAATTTCAGAAAAAAAAAAAAAATTTGAAAAAAAAAAAATTTGAGAAAAAAAAACAAAAAACAAAATTTGGAAAAAAAAAATACAAAATTTGGAAAAAAAAAAAAAAAAAATTTGGAAAATAAAATTTTTTTTTTTCAATTACAGAAAAAAAATAATAATTTCAAAAAAAAAAAATTTGAGAAAAAAAAAAACAAAAAAATTTCAGAAAAAAAAAAAAAATTTGAAAAAAAACAAAATTTGAGAAAAAAAAACAAAAAACAAAATTTGGAAAAAAAAAATACAAAATTTGGAAAAAAAAAAAAAAAAAATTTGGAAAAAACAAAAAAAAAAAATTGGAAAAAAAAAAAAATTTTTTTTAATTAAAAAAAAAAAAAAAAATTTGAAAAAAAATAAATTTGAGAAAAAAAAACAAAAAAAAAATTTGGAAAAAAAAAAAAAAAAATTTGGAAAAAAAACATTTTTTTTTTAAATTACACAAAGAAAAAATTTGAAAAAAAAAAAATTTGAGAAAAAAAAAAAAAAAAAAATTTGGAAAAAAAACAAATTTGAACAAAACCAAAATTTGAGAAAGAAAACGAAAAAAAACAAAAATTTGGAAAAAAAAAAAATTTTAGAAAAAAAAAAAAAAAAAAAATTAGAAAAAAAAAAAAAAAATTGAGAAGAAAAAAAAAAAAACTTGGAAAAAAAAAAAAATTTGAAAAAAAAATTTGGAAAAAAAACAAAAAAAAAATTTGGAAAAACAAAATTTGAGAAAAAAACAAAAAAAAAAATTTGGAAAATTTTTTTTTTTTTTTTTAAATTACAGAAAAATAATAATTTGAAAAAAAAAAATTTGAGAAAAAAAAAAAAAAAAAAAATTTCAGAAAAAAAAAAAAACTTGGAAAAAAAAACAAACTTGAAAAAAAACAAAATTTGAGAAAGAAAACGAAAAAAAAACCAAATTTGGAAAAACAAATTTTTTTTTTTTTTAAATTACAGAAAAAAAATAATAATTTGAAAAAAAAAAAATTTGAGAAAAAAAAAAAAAAAAAATTTCAGAAAAAAAAAAAAAATTGAAAAAAACAAAATTTGAGAAAAAAAAACAAAAACAAAAATTTGGAAAAAAAAAAAAAAAAAATTTGGAAAAAAAAAAAAAAAAATTTGGAAAAAAAAAAAAAAATTTTTTTGATTAAAAAAAAAAAAAAAATTTGAAAAAAAAATAAATTTGAGAAAAAAAAACAAAACAAAAAATTTGGAAAAAAAAAAAAATTTGGAAAAAAAAAAAAAAAAAAAATTTGGAAAAACAAAATTTGAGAAAAAAACAAAAAAAAAAATTTGGAAAATTTTTTTTTTTTTTTTTAAATTACAGAAAAATAATAATTTGAAAAAAAAAAATTTGAGAAAAAAAAAAAAAAAAAAAAATTTCAGAAAAAAAAAAATTTGAAAAAAAAAAAATTTGAGAAAAAAAAAAAAAAAAAAAATTTCAGAAAAAAAAAAAAAATTGAAAAAAACAAAATTTGAGAAAAAAAAACAAAAACAAAAATTTGGAAAAAAAAAAAAAAAAAATTTGGAAAAAAAAAAAAAAAAATTTGGAAAAAAAAAAAAAAATTTTTTTGATTAAAAAAAAAAAAAAAATTTGAAAAAAAAATAAATTTGAGAAAAAAAAACAAAACAAAAAATTTGGAAAAAAAAAAAAATTTGGAAAAAAAAAAAAAAAAATTTGGAAAAAAAACATTTTTTTTTAAATTACACAAGAAAAAAAATTTGAAAAAAAACTTTCAGAAAAAAAAAAAAAAAATTAAAAAAAAAAAAAAAAATTGGAAAAAAAAAAATTTGAGAAAAAAAAAACAAAAAAAAAAAATTTGGAAAAAAAAAAAAAAAAAATTTGGAAAAAAAAAAAAAAAAATTTGGAAAAAAAAAAAAAAATTTTTTTGATTAAAAAAAAAAAAAAAATTTGAAAAAAAAATAAATTTGAGAAAAAAAAACAAAACAAAAAATTTGGAAAAAAAAAAAAATTTGGAAAAAAAAAAAACAAAATTTGGAAAAAAAACATTTTTTTTTAAATTACACAAGAAAAAAAATTTGAAAAAAAACTTTCAGAAAAAAAAAAAAAAAATTAAAAAAAAAAAAAAAAAATTGGAAAAAAAAAAAAAAATTTTAATTAAAAAAAAAAAAAAATTTGAGAAAAAAAAAAAAAAAAAAATTTGGAAAAAAAAACAAAAAAAAATTTGGAGAAAAAAAAAAAATTAAAAAAAAAAAAAAAAATTTGAAAAAAAAAAATTTGAGAAAAAAAAACAAAAAAAAAAAATTTGGAAAAAAAAAATTTTTTTAATTAAAAAAAAAAAAAAAAATTTGAAAAAAAAAAAAAATTTGAGAAAAAAAAACAAAAAAAAAATTTGGAAAAAAAAAAATAAAAAATTTGGGAAAAAAAAAAAAAAAAAAAATTTGGAAAAAACAAAAAAAAAAATTTGGAAAAAAAACAAATTTGAAAAAAAAAAATTTGAGAAAGAAAACGAAAAAAAACAAAAATTTGGAAAAAAAAAAAATTTGAGAAAAAAAAAAAAAAAAAAAAATTAGAAAAAAAAAAAAAATTGAGAAGAAAAAAAAAAAATTTGAAAAAAAAATTTGGAAAAAAAAAAAAAAAAAAATTTGAGAAAAAAAAAAAAAAAAAAAAAATTTGAGAAAAAAAAAAACAAAAAAATTTGGAAAAAAAATTTGAGAAAAAAACAAAAAAAAAAATTTGGAAAATTTTTTTTTTTTTTTTTAAATTACAGAAAACCAATAATTTGAAAAAAAAAATTTGAGAACAAAAAAAAAAAAAAAAAATTTCAGAAAAAAAAAATTTGAGAAAAAAAACAAAAAAATTTCAGAAAAAAAAAAAAAAAATTGGAAATTTTTTTTTTTTTTTTTTAAATTACAGAAAAAAAATAATAATTTGAAAAAAAAAAAATTTGAGAAAAAAAAAAACAAAAAAATTTCAGAAAAAAAAAAAAAAATTGAAAAAAAACAAAATTTGAGAAAAAAAAACAAAAAACAAAATTTGGAAAAAAAAAATACAAAATTTGGAAAAAAAAAAAAAAAAATTTGGAAAAAACAAAAAAAAAAAATTGGAAAAAAAAAAAAAATTTTTTTAATTGAAAAAAAAAAAAAAAAATTGAAAAAAAATAAATTTGAGAAAAAAAAACAAAAAAAAAAATTTGGAAAAAAAAAAAAATTTGGAAATTTTTTTTTTTTTCTTAAATTACAGAAAAACAAATAATAATTTGAAAAAAAAAAATTTGAGAAAAAAAAAAAAAAAAAAAATTTCAGAAAAAAAACAGCAAAAAAATTTGGAAAATAAAAAAAAATTTTTTTTAATTAAAAAAAAAAAAAAATTTGGAAAAAAAAACATTTTTTTTTTAAATTACGCAAAAAAAAAATTTGAAAAAAAAACTTTCAGAAAAAAAAAAAAAAAATTTGAGAAAAAAAAACAAAAAAAAAAATTTGGAAAAAAAACAAAAAAAAAATTTGGAAAAAAAAAAAAAAAAATTTGGAAAAAAAAAAATTTGAGAAAAAAAACAAAAAAAAAAATTTGGAAAAAAAAAAAAAAAAAAAATTTGGAAAAAAAAAAAAATTTGAATAAAACCAAAATTTGAGAAAGAAAACGAAAAAAAAACAAAAATTTGGAAAAAAAAAAAATTTGAAAAAAAAAAAAAAAATTTGGAAAAAAAAAAAAAAAAAAATTTGGAAAATAAAATTTTTTTTTTTTAAATTACAGAAAAAAAATAATAATTTCAAAAAAAAAGAATTTGAGAAAAAAAAAAACAAAAAAATTTCAGAAAAAAAAAAAAAATTTGAAAAAAAACAAAATTTGAGAAAAAAAAACAAAAAACAAAATTTGGAAAAAAAACAAATTTGAACAAAACCAAAATTTGAGAAAGAAAACGAAAAAAAACAAAAATTTGGAAAAAAAAAAAATTTGAGAAAAAAAAAAAAAAAAAAAAATTAGAAAAAAAAAAAAAATTGAGAAGAAAAAAAAAAAAATATTTGAAAAAAAAAAAATTTGAGAAAAAAAAAACAAAAAAAAAAATTTGGAAAAAAAAAAAATTTGAAAAAAAAAAAAAAAATTTGGAAAAAAACAAAAAAAAAATTTGAGAAAAAAAAACAAAAAAAAAAAAATTGGAAAAAAAACAAAAAAAAAATTTGGAAAAAAAAAAAAAAAAATTTGGAAAAAAAAAAAAAAAAATTTAAAAAAAAAAACAAAATTTGAGAAAAAAAAAAAAAATAAAAATTTGGAAAAAAAAAAAATTTGAAAAAACCAAAATTTGAGAAAGAAAACGAAAAAAACACAAAAATTTGGAAAAAAAAAAAATTTAAGAAAAAAAAAAAAATTTGAAAAAAAAAAAAAAAAAATTGGAAAAAAAAAATTTTTTTTTTTTAAATTACAGTAAAAAAAATAATAATTTGAAAAAAAAAAAATTTGAGAAAAAAAAAAAAAAAAAAAATTTGAAAAAAAAAATTTCAGAAAAAAAAAAATTTGAAAAAAAAAATTTCAGAAAAAAAAAAAATTTGAAAAAAAAAATTTCAGAAAAAAAAAAAATTTGAAAAAAAACAAAATTTCAGAAAAAAAAACAAAAAAAAAAAAATTTGGAAAAAAAAAAAAAAAATTTGGAAAAAAAAAAAAAAAATTTGGAAAAAAAAAAAAATTTCAGAAAAAAAAAAAAAAAATTTCAGAAAAAAAATAATAATTTGAAAAAAAAAAAATTTGAGAAAAAAAAAAAACAAAAAAATTTCAGAAAAAAAAAAAAAAATTTGAAAAAAAACAAAATTTGAGAAAAAAAAACAAAAAACAAAATTTGGAAAAAAAAAATACAAAATTTGGAAAAAAAAAAAACAAATTTGGAAAAAACAAAAAAAAAAAATTTGAAAAAAATTTAAATATTTTTTAATTGAAAAAAAAAAAAAAATTTGAGAAAAAAAAAAAAAAAATTTGGAAAAAAAAAAAAAAAAATTTGGAGAAAAAAAAAATTAAAAAAAAAAAAAAAAATTTGAAAAAAAACAAAATTTGAGAAAAAAAAAAAAAAAAAAAAATTTGGAAAAAAAAAAAATTTGAAAAAACCAAAATTTGAGAAAGAAAACGAAAAAAAAACAAAAATTTGGAAAAAAAAAAAATTTGAGAAAAAAAAAAAAATTTGGAAAAAAAAATTTCAGAAAAAAAAAAAATTTGAAAAAAAAAATTTCAGAAAAAAAAAAAAAAATTGAAAAAAACAAAATTTGAGAAAAAAAAAAAAAAAAATTGAAAAAAAAAAAAAAAAATTTCAGAAAAAAAAAAAAAATTAAAAAAAAAAAACTTAGGAAAAATTTTTTTTTTTTATTTTAAATTACATAAAAAAAAATAATAATTTGAAAGAAAAACTTTCAGAAAAAAAAAAAAAAATTTGAAAAAAAACAAAATTTGAGAAAAAAAAAAAAAAAAAAAAATTTGGAAAAAAAAAAAAATTTGGAAAAACAAAAAAAAAATTTGGAAATTTTTTTTTTTTTCTTAAATTACAGAAAAAATAATAATAATTTGAAAAAAAAAAAAAATTTGAAAAAAAAAAAAATTTGAGAAAAAAAAACAATAAAAAAAATTTGGAAAAAAAAAAAAAAAAAAATTTGAAAAAAAAAAAATTTGGAAAAAAAACATTTTTTTTTTAAATTACACAAAAAAACAAATTTGAAAAAAAAACTTTCAGAAAAAAAAAAAAAAAATTAAAAAAAAAAAAAAAAAATTGGAAAAAAAAAAAATTTTTAATTAAAAAAAAAAAAAAAATTTGAGAAAAAAAAAAAAAAAAAAATTTGGAAAAAAAAACAAAAAAAAATTTGGAGAAAAAAAAAAATTAAAAAAAAAAAAAAAAATTTGAAAAAAAACAAAATTTGAGAAAAAAAAACAAAAAAAAAAATATTTGAAAAAAAAAAATTTGAGAAAAAAAAAACAAAAAAAAAAATTTGGAAAAAAAAAAAATTTGAAAAAAAAAAAAAAATTTGGAAAAAAACAAAAAAAAAATTTGAGAAAAAAAAACAAAAAAAAAAAAATTGGAAAAAAAACAAAAAAAAAATTTGGAAAAAAAAATAAAAAAATTTGGAAAAAAAAAAAAAAAAATTTAAAAAAAAAAACAAAATTTGAGAAAAAAAAAAAATAAAAATTTGGAAAAAAAAAAAATTTGAAAAAACCAAAATTTGAGAAAGAAAACGAAAAAAACACAAAAATTTGGAAAAAAAAAAAATTTAAGAAAAAAAAAAAAATTTGAAAAAAAAAAAAAAAATTGGAAAAAAAAAATTTTTTTTTTTTTAAATTACAGTAAAAAAAATAATAATTTGAAAAAAAAAAAATTTGAGAAAAAAAAAAAAAAAAAAAATTTGAAAAAAAAAATTTCAGAAAAAAAAAAATTTAAAAAAAAAAATTTCAGAAAAAAAAAAAATTTGAAAAAAAAAATTTCAGAAAAAAAAAAAATTTGAAAAAAAACAAAATTTCAGAAAAAAAAACAAAAAAAAAAAAAATTTGGAAAAAAAAAAAAAAAATTTGGAAAAAAAACAAAATTTCAGAAAAAAAACAAAAAAATTTCAGAAAAAAAATAATAATTTGAAAAAAAAAAAATTTGAGAAAAAAAAAAAACAAAAAAATTTGGAAAAAAAAAATACAAAATTTGGAAAAAAAAAAAAAAACAAATTTGGAAAAAACAAAAAAAAAAAATTGGAAAAAAAAAAAAAAATTTTTAATTAAAAAAAAAAAAAAAATTTGAAAAAAAAAAAATTTGAGAAAAAAAAAAAAAAAAAAAATTTCAGAAAAAAAACAACAAAAAAATTTGGAAAAAAAAACAAAATTTGAAAAAAAAAAAAAAAAATTTGGAAAAAAAAAAAAAATTTGAAAAAAAAAAAAAAAAAAAAATTTGGAAAAAAAAAAATTAAAAAAAAAAAAAATTTGAAAAAAACCAAATGTTGAGAAAGAAAAAAACAAAAATTTGGAAAAACAAAATTTGAAAAAAAAAAAAAAAAAATTTGTTTTAATTAAAAAAAAAACCAAAATTTGAGAAAAAAAAAAACAAAAAAAAAATTTTAGAAAAAAAAAACAAATTGGAAAAAAAAAAAATTTTTTTTAATTAAAAAAAAAAAAAAAAAATTGAGAAAGAAAAGGAAAAAAAAAAAATTTGGAAAAAAAAAAAAAAAATTTTTTAATTAAAAACAAAAAAAAAAATTTGAGAAAGAAAACGAAAAAATAAAATTTGGAAAAAAAAAAAAAAAATTTTTTAATTAAAAAAAAAAAAAAAAATTTGGAAAAAAAAAATTTGAGAAAAAAACAAAAAAAAAAATTTGGAAAATTTTTTTTTTTTTTTTAAATTACAGAAAAATAATAATTTGAAAAAAAAAAATTTGAGAAAAAAAAAAAAAAAAAAAAATTTCAGAAAAAAAAAAATTTGAGAAAAAAAACAACAAAAAAAATTTGGAGAAAAAAAAAAATTTGGAAAAAAAAAACTTTGGAAATTTTTTTTTTTCATTTTAAATTACATAAAAAAAATTAATAATTTGAAAAAAAACAACATTTGAGAAAAAAAAAAAAAAAAAAAAAATTTCAGAAAAAAAAAAAAACTTGGAAAAAAAAACAAATTTGAAAAAAACCAAAATTTGAGAAAGAAAACGAAAAAAAAACCAAATTTGGAAAAAAAATTTTTTTTTTTCTCAAATTACAGAAAAAATAATAATAATTTGAAAAAAAAAAAATTGAGAAAAAAAAAAAAAAAAAAATTTGAAAAAAAAAAAAAAAATTTGGAAAAAAAAAAAAAATTTTTTTTTAATTGAAAAAAAAAAAAAAAATTGGAAAAAAAACTTTCAGAAAAAAAAAAAAAAATTTGAGAAAAAAAAACAAAAAAAAAAATTTGGAAAAAAAAAAAAAAAAATTTGGAAAAAAAAAAAAAAAATATTTGAAAAAAAAAAAATTTGAGAAAAAAAAAACAAAAAAAAAAATTTGGAAAAAAAAAAAAATTTAAAAAAAAAAAAAAAAATTTGGAAAAAAAAACAAATTTGAAAAAAACCAAAATTTGAGAAAGAAAACGAAAAAAAAACCAAATTTGGAAAAAAATTTTTTTTTTTTCTCAAATTACAGAAAAAATAATAATAATTTGAAAAAAAAAAAATTGAGAAAAAAAAAAAAAAAAAAATTTGAAAAAAAAAAAAAAAATTTGGAAAAAAAAAAAAAATTTTTTTTTAATTGAAAAAAAAAAAAAAAATTGGAAAAAAAACTTTCAGAAAAAAAAAAAAAAATTTGAGAAAAAAAAACAAAAAAAAAAATTTGGAAAAAAAAAAAAAAAAATTTGGAAAAAAAAAAAAAAAATATTTGAAAAAAAAAAAATTTGAGAAAAAAAAAACAAAAAAAAAAATTTGGAAAAAAAAAAAAATTTAAAAAAAAAAAAAAAAATTTGGAAAAAAAACAAAATTTGAGAAAAAAAAACAAAAAAATTTCAGAAAAAAAATAATAATTTGAAAAAAAAAAAATTTGAGAAAAAAAAAAAACAAAAAAATTTCAGAAAAAAAAAAAAAATTGAAAAAAAACAAAATTTCAGAAAAAAAAACAAAAAACAAAATTTGGAAAAAAAAAATACAAAATTTGGAAAAAAAAAAAAAAAAAATTTGGAAAAAACAAAAAAACAAAATTGGAAAAAAAAAAAAAATTTTTTTAATTAAAAAAAAAAAAAAAAAATTGAAAAAAAATAAATTTGAGAAAAAAAAACAAAAAAAAAAATTTGGAAAAAAAAAAAAAATTTGGAAATTTTTTTTTTTTTCTTAAATTACAGAAAAACAAATAATAATTTGAAAAAAAAAAATTTGAGAAAAAAAAAAAAAAAAAAAAATTTCAGAAAAAAAACGACAAAAAAATTTGGAAAAAAAACAAAATTTGAAAAAAAAAAAAATTGAGAAAAAAAAAAAAAAAAAAAATTTCAGAAAAAAAACAAAAATTTGAAAAAAAACAAAATTTGAGAAAAAAAAACAAAAAACAAAATTTGGAAAAAAAAAATACAAAATTTGGAAAAAAAAAAAAAAAAAAAATTTGGAAAAAACAAAAAAAAAAAATTGGAAAAAAAAAAAAATTTTGGAAATTTTTTTTTTTTCTTAAATTACAGAAAAACAAATAATAATTTGAAAAAAACAAAATTTGAGAAAAAAAAAAAAAAAAAAAAATTCAGAAAAAAAACAACAACAAAATTTGGAAAAAAAAACAAAATTTGAAAAAAAAAAAAAAAAATTTGGAAAAAAAAAAAAAATTTGAAAAAAAAAAAAAAAAAAAAAAATTTGGAAAAAAAAAATTTGAAAAAAAAAAAAAAAAAATTTGTTTTAATTAAAAAAAAAAAACCAAAATTTGAGAAAAAAAAAAAACAAAAAAAAAATTTCAGAAAAAAAAAACAAATTGGAAATAAAAAAAAAATTTTTTTAATTAAAAAAAAAAAAAAAAATTGAGAAAGAAAACGAAAAAAAAAAAAATTTGGAAAAAAAAAAAAAAATTTTTTTAATTAAAAAAAAAAAAAAAAATTTGAGAAAGAAAACGAAAAAAAAAAATTTGGAAAAAAAAAAAAAATTTTTTTAATTAAAAAAAAAAAAAAAAATTTGGAAAAAAAACATTTTTTTTTTAAATTACACAAAGAAAAAATTTGAAAAAAAAAAAATTTGAGAAAAAAAAAAAAAAAAAAATTTGGAAAAAAAACAAATTTGAACAAAACCAAAATTTGAGAAAGAAAACGAAAAAAAACAAAAATTTGGAAAAAAAAAAAATTTGAGAAAAAAAAAAAAAAAAAAAAATTAGAAAAAAAAAAAAAAAATTGAGAAGAAAAAAAAAAAAACTTGGAAAAAAAAAAAAATTTGAAAAAAAAATTTGGAAAAAAAACAAAAAAAAAAATTTGAGAAAAAAAAAAAAAAAAAAAAAAATTTGAGAAAAAAAAAAAACAAAAAAATTTGGAAAAACAAAATTTGAGAAAAAAACAAAAAAAAAAATTTGGAAAAATTTTTTTTTTTTTTTTAAATTACAGAAAAATAATAATTTGAAAAAAAAAAATTTGAGAAAAAAAAAAAAAAAAAAAATTTCAGAAAAAAAAAAATTTGAGAAAAAAAACAACAAAAAAAATTTGGAGAAAAAAAAAAATTTGGAAAAAAAAAACTTTGGAAATTTTTTTTTTTTCATTTTAAATTACATAAAAAAAATTAATAATTTGAAAAAAACAACATTTGAGAAAAAAAAAAAAAAAAAAAAATTTCAGAAAAAAAAAAAAACTTGGAAAAAAAAACAAACTTGAAAAAAACCAAAATTTGAGAAAGAAAACGAAAAAAAAACCAAATTTGGAAAAACAAATTTTTTTTTTTTTAAATTACAGAAAAAAAATAATAATTTGAAAAAAAAAAAATTTGAGAAAAAAAAAAAACAAAAAAATTTCAGAAAAAAAAACAAAATTGAAAAAAACAAAATTTGAGAAAAAAAAACAAAAACAAAAATTTGGAAAAAAAAAAAAAAAAAATTTGGAAAAAAAAAATAAAAAATTTGGAAAAAAAAAAAAAAATTTTTTTGATTAAAAAAAAAAAAAAAATTTGAAAAAAAAATAAATTTGAGAAAAAAAAACAAAACAAAAAATTTGGAAAAAAAAAAAATTTGGAAAAAAAAAAAAAAAAATTTGGAAAAAAAAAAAAAATTTGAAAAAAAAAAAAAAAAAAAAAAATTTGGAAAAAAAAAATTTGAAAAAAAAAAAAAAAAAAATTTGTTTTAATTAAAAAAAAAAAACCAAAATTTGAGAAAAAAAAAAAACAAAAAAAAAATTTCAGAAAAAAAAAACAAATTGGAAATAAAAAAAAAATTTTTTTAATTAAAAAAAAAAAAAAAAATTTGGAAAAAAAACATTTTTTTTTTAAATTACACAAAGAAAAAATTTGAAAAAAAAAAAATTTGAGAAAAAAAAAAAAAAAAAAATTTGGAAAAAAAACAAATTTGAACAAAACCAAAATTTGAGAAAGAAAACGAAAAAAAACAAAAATTTGGAAAAAAAAAAAATTTGAGAAAAAAAAAAAAAAAAAAAATTCAGAAAAAAAAAATTTGAGAAAAAAAACAACAAAAAAAATTTGGAGAAAAAAAAAAATTTGGAAAAAAAAAACTTTGGAAATTTTTTTTTTTTCATTTTAAATTACATAAAAAAAATTAATAATTTGAAAAAAACAACATTTGAGAAAAAAAAAAAAAAAAAAAAATTTCAGAAAAAAAAAAAAACTTGGAAAAAAAAACAAACTTGAAAAAAACCAAAATTTGAGAAAGAAAACGAAAAAAAAACCAAATTTGGAAAAACAAATTTTTTTTTTTTTAAATTACAGAAAAAAAATAATAATTTGAAAAAAAAAAAATTTGAGAAAAAAAAAAAACAAAAAAATTTCAGAAAAAAAAACAAAATTGAAAAAAACAAAATTTGAGAAAAAAAAACAAAAACAAAAATTTGGAAAAAAAAAAAAAAAAAATTTGGAAAAAAAAAATAAAAAATTTGGAAAAAAAAAAAAAAATTTTTTTGATTAAAAAAAAAAAAAAAATTTGAAAAAAAAATAAATTTGAGAAAAAAAAACAAAACAAAAAATTTGGAAAAAAAAAAAATTTGGAAAAAAAAAAAAAAAAATTTGGAAAAAAAAAAAAAATTTGAAAAAAAAAAAAAAAAAAAAAAATTTGGAAAAAAAAAATTTGAAAAAAAAAAAAAAAAAAATTTGTTTTAATTAAAAAAAAAAAACCAAAATTTGAGAAAAAAAAAAAACAAAAAAAAAATTTCAGAAAAAAAAAACAAATTGGAAATAAAAAAAAAATTTTTTTAATTAAAAAAAAAAAAAAAAATTTGGAAAAAAAACATTTTTTTTTTAAATTACACAAAGAAAAAATTTGAAAAAAAAAAAATTTGAGAAAAAAAAAAAAAAAAAAATTTGGAAAAAAAACAAATTTGAACAAAACCAAAATTTGAGAAAGAAAACGAAAAAAAACAAAAATTTGGAAAAAAAAAAAATTTGAGAAAAAAAAAAAAAAAAAAAAATTCAGAAAAAAAAAATTTGAGAAAAAAAACAACAAAAAAAATTTGGAGAAAAAAAAAAATTTGGAAAAAAAAAACTTTGGAAATTTTTTTTTTTTCATTTTAAATTACATAAAAAAAATTAATAATTTGAAAAAAACAACATTTGAGAAAAAAAAAAAAAAAAAAAAATTTCAGAAAAAAAAAAAAACTTGGAAAAAAAAACAAACTTGAAAAAAACCAAAATTTGAGAAAGAAAACGAAAAAAAAACCAAATTTGGAAAAACAAATTTTTTTTTTTTTAAATTACAGAAAAAAAATAATAATTTGAAAAAAAAAAAATTTGAGAAAAAAAAAAAACAAAAAAATTTCAGAAAAAAAAACAAAATTGAAAAAAACAAAATTTGAGAAAAAAAAACAAAAACAAAAATTTGGAAAAAAAAAAAAAAAAAATTTGGAAAAAAAAAAAAAAAAATTTGGAAAAAAAAAAAAAAATTTTTTTGATTAAAAAAAAAAAAAAAATTTGAAAAAAAAATAAATTTGAGAAAAAAAAACAAAACAAAAAATTTGGAAAAAAAAAAAAATTTGGAAAAAAAAAAAAAAAAATTTGGAAAAAAAACATTTTTTTTTAAATTACACAAGAAAAAAAATTTGAAAAAAAACTTTCAGAAAAAACAAAAAAAAATTAAAAAAAAAAAAAAAAATTGGAAAAAAAAAAAAAAATTTTAATTAAAAAAAAAAAAAAAATTTGAGAAAAAAAAAAAAAAAAAATTTGGAAAAAAAAACAAAAAAAAATTTGGAGAAAAAAAAAAAATTAAAAAAAAAAAAAAAAATTTGAAAAAAAAAAATTTGAGAAAAAAAAACAAAAAACAAAATTTGGAAAAAAAAAATACAAAATTTGGAAAAAAAAAAAAAAAAAAAATTTGGAAAAAACAAAAAAAAAAAATTGGAAAAAAAAAAAAATTTTTTTAATTAAAAAAAAAAATAATAATTTGAAAAAAAAAAATTTGAGAAAAAAAAAAAAAAAAAAAATTTCAGAAAAAAAACAACAACAAAATTTGGAAAAAAAACAAAATTTGAAAAAAAAAAAAAAAAATTTGGAAAAAAAAAATTAAAAAAAAAAAAAATTTGAAAAAAACCAAATGTTGAGAAAGAAAAAAACAAAAATTTGGAAAAAAAAAATTTGAAAAAAAAAAAAAAAAAATTTGTTTTAATTAAAAAAAAAAAACCAAAATTTGAGAAAAAAAAAACAAATTGGAAAAAAAAAAAAAATTTTTTTAATTAAAAAAAAAAAAAAAAATTGAGAAAGAAAACGAAAAAAAAAAAAATTTGGAAAAAAAAAAAAAAATTTTTTTAATTAAAAAAAAAAAAAAAAATTTGAGAAAGAAAACGAAAAAAAAAAATTTGGAAAAAAAAAAAAAAATTTTTTAATTAAAAAAAAAAAAAAAAATTTGGAAAAAAAACATTTTTTTTTTAAATTACACAAAGAAAAAATTTGAAAAAAAAAAAATTTGAGAAAAAAAAAAAAAAAAAAATTTGGAAAAAAAACAAATTTGAACAAAACCAAAATTTGAGAAAGAAAACGAAAAAAAACAAAAATTTGGAAAAAAAAAAAATTTGAGAAAAAAAAAAAAAAAAAAAAATTAGAAAAAAAAAAAAAAAATTGAGAAGAAAAAAAAAAAAACTTGGAAAAAAAAAAAAATTTGGAAAAAAAACAAAAAAAAAAATTTGAGAAAAAAAAAAAAAAAAAAAAAATTTGAGAAAAAAAAAAAACAAAAAAATTTGGAAAAACAAAATTTGAGAAAAAAACAAAAAAAAAAATTTGGAAAAATTTTTTTTTTTTTTTTAAATTACAGAAAAATAATAATTTGAAAAAAAAAAAATTTGAGAAAAAAAAAAAAAAAAAAAATTTCAGAAAAAAAAAAATTTGAGAAAAAAAACAACAAAAAAAATTTGGAGAAAAAAAAAAATTTGGAAAAAAAAAACTTTGGAAATTTTTTTTTTTTCATTTTAAATTACATAAAAAAAATTAATAATTTGAAAAAAACAACATTTGAGAAAAAAAAAAAAAAAAAAAAATTTCAGAAAAAAAAAAAAACTTGGAAAAAAAAACAAACTTGAAAAAAACCAAAATTTGAGAAAGAAAACGAAAAAAAAACCAAATTTGGAAAAACAAATTTTTTTTTTTTTTAAATTACAGAAAAAAAATAATAATTTGAAAAAAAAAAAATTTGAGAAAAAAAAAAAAAAAAAAAATTTCAGAAAAAAAAAAAAAATTGAAAAAAACAAAATTTGAGAAAAAAAAACAAAAACAAAAATTTGGAAAAAAAAAAAAAAAAAATTTGGAAAAAAAAAAAAAAAAATTTGGAAAAAAAAACAAAAAAAAATTTGGAGAAAAAAAAAAAATTAAAAAAAAAAAAAAAAATTTGAAAAAAAAAAATTTGAGAAAAAAAAACAAAAAACAAAATTTGGAAAAAAAAAATACAAAATTTGGAAAAAAAAAAAAAAAAAAAATTTGGAAAAAACAAAAAAAAAAAATTGGAAAAAAAAAAAAAATTTTTTAATTAAAAAAAAAAATAATAATTTGAAAAAAAAAAATTTGAGAAAAAAAAAAAAAAAAAAAATTTCAGAAAAAAAACAACAACAAAATTTGGAAAAAAAACAAAATTTGAAAAAAAAAAAAAAAAATTTGGAAAAAAAAAATTAAAAAAAAAAAAAATTTGAAAAAAACCAAATGTTGAGAAAGAAAAAAACAAAAATTTGGAAAAAAAAAATTTGAAAAAAAAAAAAAAAAAATTTGTTTTAATTAAAAAAAAAAAACCAAAATTTGAGAAAAAAAAAACAAATTGGAAAAAAAAAAAAAATTTTTTTAATTAAAAAAAAAAAAAAAAATTGAGAAAGAAAACGAAAAAAAAAAAAATTTGGAAAAAAAAAAAAAAATTTTTTTAATTAAAAAAAAAAAAAAAAATTTGAGAAAGAAAACGAAAAAAAAAAATTTGGAAAAAAAAAAAAAAATTTTTTAATTAAAAAAAAAAAAAAAAATTTGGAAAAAAAACATTTTTTTTTTAAATTACACAAAGAAAAAATTTGAAAAAAAAAAAATTTGAGAAAAAAAAAAAAAAAAAAATTTGGAAAAAAAACAAATTTGAACAAAACCAAAATTTGAGAAAGAAAACGAAAAAAAACAAAAATTTGGAAAAAAAAAAATTTGAGAAAAAAAAAAAAAAAAAAAAATTAGAAAAAAAAAAAAAAAATTGAGAAGAAAAAAAAAAAAACTTGGAAAAAAAAAAAAATTTGAAAAAAAAATTTGGAAAAAAAACAAAAAAAAAAATTTGAGAAAAAAAAAAAAAAAAAAAAAATTTGAGAAAAAAAAAAAAAAAAATTTGGAAAAAAAAAAAAAAATTTTTTTGATTAAAAAAAAAAAAAAAATTTGAAAAAAAAATAAATTTGAGAAAAAAAAACAAAACAAAAAATTTGGAAAAAAAAAAAAATTTGGAAAAAAAAAAAAAAAAATTTGGAAAAAAAACATTTTTTTTTAAATTACACAAGAAAAAAAATTTGAAAAAAAACTTTCAGAAAAAACAAAAAAAAATTAAAAAAAAAAAAAAAAATTGGAAAAAAAAAAAAAATTTTTAATTAAAAAAAAAAAAAAAATTTGAGAAAAAAAAAAAAAAAAAATTTGGAAAAAAAAACAAAAAACAAAATTTGGAAAAAAAAAATACAAAATTTGGAAAAAAAAAAAAAAAAAAAATTTGGAAAAAACAAAAAAAAAAAATTGGAAAAAAAAAAAAATTTTTTTAATTAAAAAAAAAAATAATAATTTGAAAAAAAAAAATTTGAGAAAAAAAAAAAAAAAAAAAATTTCAGAAAAAAAACAACAACAAAATTTGGAAAAAAAACAAAATTTGAAAAAAAAAAAAAAAAATTTGGAAAAAAAAAAATTAAAAAAAAAAAAAATTTGAAAAAAACCAAATGTTGAGAAAGAAAAAAACAAAAATTTGGAAAAAAAAAATTTGAAAAAAAAAAAAAAAAAATTTGTTTTAATTAAAAAAAAAAAACCAAAATTTGAGAAAAAAAAAACAAATTGGAAAAAAAAAAAAAATTTTTTTAATTAAAAAAAAAAAAAAAAATTGAGAAAGAAAACGAAAAAAAAAAAAATTTGGAAAAAAAAAAAAAAATTTTTTTAATTAAAAAAAAAAAAAAAAATTTGAGAAAGAAAACGAAAAAAAAAAATTTGGAAAAAAAAAAAAAAATTTTTTAATTAAAAAAAAAAAAAAAAATTTGGAAAAAAAACATTTTTTTTTTAAATTACACAAAGAAAAAATTTGAAAAAAAAAAAATTTGAGAAAAAAAAAAAAAAAAAAATTTGGAAAAAAAACAAATTTGAACAAAACCAAAATTTGAGAAAGAAAACGAAAAAAAACAAAAATTTGGAAAAAAAAAAATTTGAGAAAAAAAAAAAAAAAAAAAAATTAGAAAAAAAAAAAAAAAATTGAGAAGAAAAAAAAAAAAACTTGGAAAAAAAAAAAAATTTGAAAAAAAAATTTGGAAAAAAAACAAAAAAAAAAATTTGAGAAAAAAAAAAAAAAAAAAAAAAATTTGAGAAAAAAAAAAAACAAAAAAATTTGGAAAAACAAAATTTGAGAAAAAAACAAAAAAAAAAATTTGGAAAAATTTTTTTTTTTTTTTTAAATTACAGAAAAATAATAATTTGAAAAAAAAAAAATTTGAGAAAAAAAAAAAAAAAAAAAAATTTCAGAAAAAAAAAATTTGAGAAAAAAAAAAAAAAAAAAAAAACTGAGAAAAAAAAATAAAAAAAAAAAATTTGGAAAAAAAAAATTTTTTTAATTAAAAAAAAAAAAAAAAATTTGAAAAAAAAACAAAATTTGAGAAAAAAAAACAAAAAAAAAATTTGGAAAAAAAAAATAAAAAATTTGGGAAAAAAAAAAAAAAAAAAAATTTGGAAAAAACAAAAAAAAAAATTTGGAAAAAAAAAAAAATTTTTTTAATTAAAAAAAAAAAAAAAAAATTGAAAAAAAATAAATTTGAGAAAAAAAAACAAAAAAAAAAATTTGGAAAAACAAAAAAAAAATTTGGAAAATTTTTTTTTTTTCTCAAATTACAGAAAAAATAATAATAATTTGAAAAAAAAAAAATTTGAGAAAAAAAAAAAAAAAAATTGGAAAAAAAAAAAAATTTGTTTTTAATTGAAAAAAAAAAAAAATTTGGAAAAAAAACTTTCAGAAAAAAAAAAAAAAATTTGAGAAAAAAAAACAAAATTCGGAAAAAAAAAAAATTTCAGAAAAAAAACAAAAAAATTTCAGAAAAAAAATAATAATTTGAAAAAAAAAAAATTTGAGAAAAAAAAAAACAAAAAAATTTCAGAAAAAAAAAAAAAAATTTGAAAAAAAACAAAATTTGAGAAAAAAAACAAAAAACAAAATTTGGAAAAAAAAATACAAAATTTGGAAAAAAAAAAAAAAAAAAAATTTGGAAAAAACAAAAAAAAAAAATTGGAAAAAAAAAAAATTTTTTTTAATTAAAAAAAAAAAAAAAAATTTGGAAAAAAAAAAAAAAATTTGAAAAAAAAAAAAAAAATTTTTTTAATTAAAAAAAAAAAAAAAATTTGGAAAAAAAAACATTTTTTTTTTAAATTACACAAAAAAAAATTTGAAAAAAAAACTTTCAGAAAAAAAAAAAAAAAATTTGAGAAAAAAAAACAAAAAAAAAAATTTGGAAAAAAAACAAAAAAAAAATTTGGAAAATTTATTTTTTTTTTATTTTTAATTACATAAAAAAATTCATAATTTGAAAAAAAAACATTTGAGAAAAAAAAAAAAAAACAAAATTTGGAAAATTTTTTTTTTTCTTAAATTACAGAAAAAATAATAATAATTTGAAAAAAAAAAATTTGAGAAAAAAAAAAAAAAAAAAAATTTGAGAAAAAAAAAAAAAAATTTGAAAAAAAACAAAATTTGAGAAAAAAAAACAATAAAAAAAATTTGGAAAAAAAAAAAAAAAAAAATTTGGAAAAAAAAAAAAAATTTTTTTAATTAAAAAAAAAAAAAAAAATTTGAAGAAAAATAAATTTGAGAAAAAAAACAAAAAAAAAAATTTGGAAAAAAAAAAAAAAAAAAAATTTGGAAAAAAAAAAAAAAAAATTTGGAAAAAAAAAAAAATTTGAATAAAACCAAAATTTGAGAAAGAAAACGAAAAAAAAAAAAAATTTGGAAAAAAAAAAAAAATTTGAAAAAAAAAAAAAATTTGGAAAATAAAATTTTTTTTTTTTTAAATTACAGAAAAAAAATAATAATTTCAAAAAAAAAAAATTTGAGAAAAAAAAAAAAAAAAAAATTTTAGAAAAAAAAAAAAAATTTGAAAAAAAACGAGAAAAAAAAAAAAAAAAAATTTGGAAAAAAAAAAAATTTGGAAAAAAAAAAAAAAATTTGGAAAAAAAAAAAAAAAAATTTTTTAATTAAAAAAAAAAAAAAAATTTGAAAAAAATTTAAATATTTTTTAATTAAAAAAAAAAAAAAAAATTGAGAAAAAAAAAAAAACAAAATTTGGAAAAAAAAAAAAAAAAAATTTGGAGAAAGAAAAATTAAAAAAAAAAAAAAAAAATTTGAAAAAAACAAATTTTTTTAATTAAAAAAAAAAAAAAAAATTTGAGAAAAAAAAAAAAAAAAAAAAATTTGGAAAAAAAAAAAATTTGAAAAAACAAAATTTGAGAAAGAAAACGAAAAAAAAAAAAATTTGGAAAAAAAAAAATTTAAGAAAAAAAAAAAAAATTTGAAAAAAAAAAAAAAAAAAATTTGGAAAAAATTTTTTTTTTTTTTTAAATTACAGTAAAAAAATCATAATTTGAAAAAAAAAATTTGAGAAAAAAAAAAAAAAAAAAATTTGAAAAAAAAAATTTCAGAAAAAAAAAAAACTTGAAAAAAAAAATTTCAGAAAAAAAAAAAAAAATTGAAAAAAACAAAATTTGAGAAAAAAAAAAAAAAAAATTGAAAAAAAAAAAAAAAAAAATTTCAGAAAAAAAAACTTTTTTAATTAAAAAAAAAAAAAAAAATTTGAAAAAAAAAAAAAAAAAATTTGGAAAAAAAAAAAAAATTTTTTTTTAATTGAAAAAAAAAAAAAAAATTTGGAAAAAAAATTTTCAGAAAAAAAAAAAAAATTTGAGAAAAAAAACAAAAAAAAAAATTTGGAAAAAAAAAAAAAAAATATTTGAAAAAAAAAAAAATTTGAGAAAAAAAAAACAAAAAAAAAAATTTGGAAAAAAAAAAAAATTTGAAAAAAAAAAAAAAAATTTGGAAAAAAACAAAAAAAAAATTTGAGAAAAAAAACAAAAAAAAAAAAATTGGAAAAAATTGGAAAAAAAACAAACAAAAAATTTGGAAAAAAAAAAAAAAAAATTGGAAAAATTTTTTTTTTTTTTTTAAATTACAGAAAAAAAATAATAATTTGAAAAAAAAAAAATTTGAGAAAAAAAAAAACAAAAAAATTTCAGAAAAAAAAAAAAATTTGAAAAAAAACAAAATTTGAGAAAAAAAAACAAAAAACAAAATTTGGAAAAAAAAAATACAAAATTTGGAAAAAAAAAAAAAAAAAAATTGGAAAAAACAAAAAAAAAAAATTGGAAAAAAAAAAAATTTTTTTTAATTAAAAAAAAAAAAAAAAAATTGAAAAAAAATAAATTTGAGAAAAAAAAACAAAAAAAAAAATTTGGAAAAAAAAAAAAAATTTGGAAATTTTTTTTTTTTTCTTAAATTACAGAAAAACAAATAATAATTTGAAAAAAAAAAAATTTCAGAAAAAAAAAAAAAAAAAAAATTTCAGAAAAAAAACAACAAAAAAATTTGGAAAAAAAAACAAAATTTGAAAAAAAAAAAAAAAATTTGGAAAAAAAAAAAAAAATTTGAAAAAAAAAAAAAAATTTTTTTTAATTAAAAAAAAAAAAAAATTTGGAAAAAAAAACATTTTTTTTTTAAATTACACAAAAAAAAAATTTGAAAAAAAAACTTTCAGAAAAAAAAAAAAAAAACAAAATTTGGAAAATTTTTTTTTTTTCTTAAATTACAGAAAAAATAATAATAATTTGAAAAAAAAAAAAATTTGAGAAAAAAAAAAAAAAAAAAATTTGAGAAAAAAAAAAAAAAATTTGAAAAAAAAAAAAATTTGAGAAAAAAAAACAATAAAAAAAATTTGGAAAAAAAAAAAAAAATTTGGAAAAAAAAAAAAAAATTTTTTTAATTAAAAAAAAAAAAAAAATTTGGAAAAAAAAACATTTTTTTTTTAAATTACACAAAAAAAAATTTGAAAAAAAAACTTTCAGAAAAAAAAAAAAAAAATTTGAGAAAAAAAAACAAAAAAAAAAATTTGGAAAAAAAACAAAAAAAAAATTTGGAAAATTTATTTTTTTTTTATTTTTAATTACATAAAAAAATTCATAATTTGAAAAAAAAACATTTGAGAAAAAAAAAAAAAAACAAAATTTGGAAAATTTTTTTTTTTCTTAAATTACAGAAAAAATAATAATAATTTGAAAAAAAAAAATTTGAGAAAAAAAAAAAAAAAAAAAATTTGAGAAAAAAAAAAAAAAATTTGAAAAAAAACAAAATTTGAGAAAAAAAAACAATAAAAAAAATTTGGAAAAAAAAAAAAAAAAAAATTTGGAAAAAAAAAAAAAATTTTTTTAATTAAAAAAAAAAAAAAAAATTTGAAGAAAAATAAATTTGAGAAAAAAAACAAAAAAAAAAATTTGGAAAAAAAAAAAAAAAAAAAATTTGGAAAAAAAAAAAAAAAAATTTGGAAAAAAAAAAAAATTTGAATAAAACCAAAATTTGAGAAAGAAAACGAAAAAAAAAAAAAATTTGGAAAAAAAAAAAAAATTTGAAAAAAAAAAAAAATTTGGAAAATAAAATTTTTTTTTTTTTAAATTACAGAAAAAAAATAATAATTTCAAAAAAAAAAAATTTGAGAAAAAAAAAAAAAAAAAAATTTTAGAAAAAAAAAAAAAATTTGAAAAAAAACGAGAAAAAAAAAAAAAAAAAATTTGGAAAAAAAAAAAATTTGGAAAAAAAAAAAAAAATTTGGAAAAAAAAAAAAAAAAATTTTTTAATTAAAAAAAAAAAAAAAATTTGAAAAAAATTTAAATATTTTTTAATTAAAAAAAAAAAAAAAAAATTGAGAAAAAAAAAAAAACAAAATTTGGAAAAAAAAAAAAAAAAAATTTGGAGAAAGAAAAATTAAAAAAAAAAAAAAAAAATTTGAAAAAAACAAATTTTTTTAATTAAAAAAAAAAAAAAAAATTTGAGAAAAAAAAAAAAAAAAAAAAATTTGGAAAAAAAAAAAATTTGAAAAAACAAAATTTGAGAAAGAAAACGAAAAAAAAAAAAATTTGGAAAAAAAAAAATTTAAGAAAAAAAAAAAAAATTTGAAAAAAAAAAAAAAAAAAATTTGGAAAAAATTTTTTTTTTTTTTTAAATTACAGTAAAAAAATCATAATTTGAAAAAAAAAATTTGAGAAAAAAAAAAAAAAAAAAATTTGAAAAAAAAAATTTCAGAAAAAAAAAAAACTTGAAAAAAAAAATTTCAGAAAAAAAAAAAAAAATTGAAAAAAACAAAATTTGAGAAAAAAAAAAAAAAAAATTGAAAAAAAAAAAAAAAAAAATTTCAGAAAAAAAAACTTTTTTAATTAAAAAAAAAAAAAAAAATTTGAAAAAAAAAAAAAAAAAATTTGGAAAAAAAAAAAAAATTTTTTTTTAATTGAAAAAAAAAAAAAAAATTTGGAAAAAAAATTTTCAGAAAAAAAAAAAAAATTTGAGAAAAAAAACAAAAAAAAAAATTTGGAAAAAAAAAAAAAAAATATTTGAAAAAAAAAAAAATTTGAGAAAAAAAAAACAAAAAAAAAAATTTGGAAAAAAAAAAAAATTTGAAAAAAAAAAAAAAAATTTGGAAAAAAACAAAAAAAAAATTTGAGAAAAAAAACAAAAAAAAAAAAATTGGAAAAAATTGGAAAAAAAACAAACAAAAAATTTGGAAAAAAAAAAAAAAAAATTGGAAAATTTTTTTTTTTTTTTTTAAATTACAGAAAAAAAATAATAATTTGAAAAAAAAAAAATTTGAGAAAAAAAAAAACAAAAAAATTTCAGAAAAAAAAAAAAATTTGAAAAAAAACAAAATTTGAGAAAAAAAAACAAAAAACAAAATTTGGAAAAAAAAAATACAAAATTTGGAAAAAAAAAAAAAAAAAAATTGGAAAAAACAAAAAAAAAAAATTGGAAAAAAAAAAAATTTTTTTTAATTAAAAAAAAAAAAAAAAAATTGAAAAAAAATAAATTTGAGAAAAAAAAACAAAAAAAAAAATTTGGAAAAAAAAAAAAAATTTGGAAATTTTTTTTTTTTTCTTAAATTACAGAAAAACAAATAATAATTTGAAAAAAAAAAAATTTCAGAAAAAAAAAAAAAAAAAAAATTTCAGAAAAAAAACAACAAAAAAATTTGGAAAAAAAAACAAAATTTGAAAAAAAAAAAAAAAATTTGGAAAAAAAAAAAAAAATTTGAAAAAAAAAAAAAAATTTTTTTTAATTAAAAAAAAAAAAAAATTTGGAAAAAAAAACATTTTTTTTTTAAATTACACAAAAAAAAAATTTGAAAAAAAAACTTTCAGAAAAAAAAAAAAAAAACAAAATTTGGAAAATTTTTTTTTTTTCTTAAATTACAGAAAAAATAATAATAATTTGAAAAAAAAAAAAATTTGAGAAAAAAAAAAAAAAAAAATTTGAGAAAAAAAAAAAAAAATTTGAAAAAAAAAAAAATTTGAGAAAAAAAAACAATAAAAAAAATTTGGAAAAAAAAAAAAAAAAAAAAATTTGGAAAAAAAAAAAAAAAAATTTGGAAAAAAAAAAAAATTTTTTTTAATTAAAAAAAAAAAAAAAAATTTGAAAAAAAAATAAATTTGAGAAAAAAAACAAAAAAAAAAATTTGGAAAAAAAAAAAAAAAAAAAATTTGGAAAAAAAAAAAAATTTGAATAAAACCAAAATTTGAGAAAGAAAACGAAAAAAAAACAAAAATTTGGAAAAAAAAAAAATTTAAAAAAAAAAAAAAATTTGGAAAAAAAAAAAAAAAAAATTTGGAAAATAAAATTTTTTTTTTTAAATTACAGAAAAAAAATAATAATTTCAAAAAAAAAAAATTTGAGAAAAAAAAAAACAAAAAAATTTCAGAAAAAAAAAAAAAATTTGAAAAAAAACAAAATTTGAGAAAAAAAAACAAAAAAAAAAATTTGGAAAAAAAAAATACAAAATTTGGAAAAAAAAAAAAAAAAATTTGGAAAAAACAAAAAAAAAAAATTGGAAAAAAAAAAAAAAAATTTTTAATTAAAAAAAAAAAAAAAAATTTGAAAAAAAATAAATTTGAGAAAAAAAAACAAAAAAAAAATTTGGAAAAAAAAAAAAAAAAATTTGGAAAAAAAACATTTTTTTTTTAAATTACACAAAGAAAAAATTTGAAAAAAAAAAAATTTGAGAAAAAAAAAAATAAAAAAATTTGGAAAAAAAACAAATTTGAACAAAACCAAAATTTGAGAAAGAAAACGAAAAAAAACAAAAATTTGGAAAAAAAAAAAATTTTAGAAAAAAAAAAAAAAAAAAATTAGAAAAAAAAAAAAAAAATTGAGAAGAAAAAAAAAAAAACTTGGAAAAAAAAAAAAATTTGAAAAAAAAATTTGGAAAAAAAACAAAAAAAAAAATTTGAGAAAAAAAAAAAAAAAAACAAAAATTTGAGAAAAAAAAAAAACAAAAAAATTTGGAAAAACAAAATTTGAGAAAAAAAAAAAAAAAAAAAATTTCAGAAAAAAAAAAATTTGAGAAAAAAAACAACAAAAAAAATTTGGAGAAAAAAAAAAATTTGGAAAAAAAAAACTTTGGAAATTTTTTTTTTTCATTTTAAATTACATAAAAAAAATTAATAATTTGAAAAAAACAACATTTGAGAAAAAAAAAAAAAAAAAAAAATTTCAGAAAAAAAAAAAAACTTGGAAAAAAAAACAAACTTGAAAAAAACCAAAATTTGAGAAAGAAAACGAAAAAAAAACCAAATTTGGAAAAACAAATTTTTTTTTTTTTTAAATTACAGAAAAAAAATAATAATTTGAAAAAAAAAAAATTTGAGAAAAAAAAAAAAAAAAAAAATTTCAGAAAAAAAAAAAAAATTGAAAAAAACAAAATTTGAGAAAAAAAAACAAAAACAAAAATTTGGAAAAAAAAAAAAAAAAATTTGGAAAAAAAAAAAAAAAAATTTGGAAAAAAAAAAAAAAATTTTTTTGATTAAAAAAAAAAAAAAAATTTGAAAAAAAAATAAATTTGAGAAAAAAAAACAAAACAAAAAATTTGGAAAAAAAAAAAAATTTGGAAAAAAAAAAAAAAAATTTGGAAAAAAAACATTTTTTTTAAAATTACACAAGAAAAAAAATTTGAAAAAAAACTTTCAGAAAAAAAAAAAAAAAATTAAAAAAAAAAAAAAAAATTGGAAAAAAAAAAAAAAATTTTAATTAAAAAAAAAAAAAAAATTTGAGAAAAAAAAAAAAAAAAAAATTTGGAAAAAAAAACAAAAAAAAATTTGGAGAAAAAAAAAAATTAAAAAAAAAAAAAAAAATTTGAAAAAAAAAAATTTGAGAAAAAAAAACAAAAAAAAAAAATTTGGAAAAAAAAAATTTTTTTAATTAAAAAAAAAAAAAAAAATTTGAAAAAAAATAAATTTGAGAAAAAAAACAAAAAAAAAAATTTGGAAAAACAAAAAAAAAATTTGGAAAATTTTTTTTTTTTCTCAAATTACAGAAAAAATAATAATAATTTGAAAAAAAAAAAATTGAGAAAAAAAAAAAAAAAAAAAATTTCAGAAAAAAAAAAATTTGAGAAAAAAAACAACAAAAAAAATTTGGAGAAAAAAAAAAATTTGGAAAAAAAAAACTTTGGAAATTTTTTTTTTTTCATTTTAAATTACATAAAAAAAATTAATAATTTGAAAAAAACAACATTTGAGAAAAAAAAAAAAAAAAAAAAACTTGGAAAAAAAAACAAACTTGAAAAAAACCAAAATTTGAGAAAGAAAACGAAAAAAAAACCAAATTTGGAAAAACAAATTTTTTTTTTTTTTAAATTACAGAAAAAAAATAATAATTTGAAAAAAAAAAAATTTGAGAAAAAAAAAAAAAAAAAAAATTTCAGAAAAAAAAAAAAAATTGAAAAAAACAAAATTTGAGAAAAAAAAACAAAAACAAAAATTTGGAAAAAAAAAAAAAAAAAATTTGGAAAAAAAAAAAAAAAAATTTGGAAAAAAAAAAAAAAATTTTTTTGATTAAAAAAAAAAAAAAATTTGAAAAAAAAATAAATTTGAGAAAAAAAAACAAAACAAAAAATTTGGAAAAAAAAAAAAATTTGGAAAAAAAAAAAAAAAAATTTGGAAAAAAAACATTTTTTTTTAAATTACACAAGAAAAAAAATTTGAAAAAAAACTTTCAGAAAAAAAAAAAAAAAATTAAAAAAAAAAAAAAAAAATTGGAAAAAAAAAAAAAAATTTTAATTAAAAAAAAAAAAAAAATTTGAGAAAAAAAAAAAAAAAAAAATTTGGAAAAAAAAACAAAAAAAAATTTGGAGAAAAAAAAAAATTAAAAAAAAAAAAAAAAATTTGAAAAAAAAAAATTTGAGAAAAAAAAACAAAAAAAAAAAATTTGGAAAAAAAAAATTTTTTTAATTAAAAAAAAAAAAAAAAATTTGAAAAAAAAAAAAAATTTGAGAAAAAAAAACAAAAAAAAAATTTGGAAAAAAAAAAATAAAAAATTTGGGAAAAAAAAAAAAAAAAAAAATTTGGAAAAAACAAAAAAAAAAATTTGGAAAAAAAAAAATTTTTTTTAATTAAAAAAAAAAAAAAAAAATTGAAAAAAAATAAATTTGAGAAAAAAAAACAAAAAAAAAAATTTGGAAAAAAAAAATACAAAATTTGGAAAAAAAAAAAAAAAAATTTGGAAAAAACAAAAAAAAAAAATTGGAAAAAAAAAAAAAAAATTTTTAATTAAAAAAAAAAAAAAAAATTTGAAAAAAAATAAATTTGAGAAAAAAAAACAAAAAAAAAATTTGGAAAAAAAAAAAAAAAAATTTGGAAAAAAAACATTTTTTTTTTAAATTACACAAAGAAAAAATTTGAAAAAAAAAAAATTTGAGAAAAAAAAAAATAAAAAAATTTGGAAAAAAAACAAATTTGAACAAAACCAAAATTTGAGAAAGAAAACGAAAAAAAACAAAAATTTGGAAAAAAAAAAAATTTTAGAAAAAAAAAAAAAAAAAAATTAGAAAAAAAAAAAAAAAATTGAGAAGAAAAAAAAAAAAACTTGGAAAAAAAAAAAAATTTGAAAAAAAAATTTGGAAAAAAAACAAAAAAAAAAATTTGAGAAAAAAAAAAAAAAAAACAAAAATTTGAGAAAAAAAAAAAACAAAAAAATTTGGAAAAACAAAATTTGAGAAAAAAAAAAAAAAAAAAAATTTCAGAAAAAAAAAAATTTGAGAAAAAAAACAACAAAAAAAATTTGGAGAAAAAAAAAAATTTGGAAAAAAAAAACTTTGGAAATTT
The DNA here is from genome assembly GCA_951802705.1 of Netelia virgata. Classification (NCBI taxonomy): domain Eukaryota; kingdom Metazoa; phylum Arthropoda; class Insecta; order Hymenoptera; family Ichneumonidae; genus Netelia; species Netelia virgata. The sequence goes on along the minus strand of OX637863.1, from coordinate 33,830,297 downwards.
TTTTTTTTCATTTTAAATTACATAAAAAAAATTAATAATTTGAAAAAAACAACATTTGAGAAAAAAAAAAAAAAAAAAAAATTTCAGAAAAAAAAAAAAACTTGGAAAAAAAAACAAACTTGAAAAAAACCAAAATTTGAGAAAGAAAACGAAAAAAAAACCAAATTTGGAAAAACAAATTTTTTTTTTTTTTAAATTACAGAAAAAAAATAATAATTTGAAAAAAAAAAAATTTGAGAAAAAAAAAAAAAAAAAAAATTTCAGAAAAAAAAAAAAAATTGAAAAAAACAAAATTTGAGAAAAAAAAACAAAAACAAAAATTTGGAAAAAAAAAAAAAAAAATTTGGAAAAAAAAAAAAAAAAATTTGGAAAAAAAAAAAAAAATTTTTTTGATTAAAAAAAAAAAAAAAATTTGAAAAAAAAATAAATTTGAGAAAAAAAAACAAAACAAAAAATTTGGAAAAAAAAAAAAATTTGGAAAAAAAAAAAAAAAATTTGGAAAAAAAACATTTTTTTTAAAATTACACAAGAAAAAAAATTTGAAAAAAAACTTTCAGAAAAAAAAAAAAAAAATTAAAAAAAAAAAAAAAAAATTGGAAAAAAAAAAAAAAATTTTAATTAAAAAAAAAAAAAAAATTTGAGAAAAAAAAAAAAAAAAAAATTTGGAAAAAAAAACAAAAAAAAATTTGGAGAAAAAAAAAAATTAAAAAAAAAAAAAAAAATTTGAAAAAAAAAAATTTGAGAAAAAAAAACAAAAAAAAAAAATTTGGAAAAAAAAAATTTTTTTAATTAAAAAAAAAAAAAAAAATTTGAAAAAAAATAAATTTGAGAAAAAAAACAAAAAAAAAAATTTGGAAAAACAAAAAAAAAATTTGGAAAATTTTTTTTTTTTCTCAAATTACAGAAAAAATAATAATAATTTGAAAAAAAAAAAATTGAGAAAAAAAAAAAAAAAAAAAATTTCAGAAAAAAAAAAATTTGAGAAAAAAAACAACAAAAAAAATTTGGAGAAAAAAAAAAATTTGGAAAAAAAAAACTTTGGAAATTTTTTTTTTTTCATTTTAAATTACATAAAAAAAATTAATAATTTGAAAAAAACAACATTTGAGAAAAAAAAAAAAAAAAAAAAACTTGGAAAAAAAAACAAACTTGAAAAAAACCAAAATTTGAGAAAGAAAACGAAAAAAAAACCAAATTTGGAAAAACAAATTTTTTTTTTTTTTAAATTACAGAAAAAAAATAATAATTTGAAAAAAAAAAAATTTGAGAAAAAAAAAAAAAAAAAAAATTTCAGAAAAAAAAAAAAAATTGAAAAAAACAAAATTTGAGAAAAAAAAACAAAAACAAAAATTTGGAAAAAAAAAAAAAAAAAATTTGGAAAAAAAAAAAAAAAAATTTGGAAAAAAAAAAAAAAATTTTTTTGATTAAAAAAAAAAAAAAATTTGAAAAAAAAATAAATTTGAGAAAAAAAAACAAAACAAAAAATTTGGAAAAAAAAAAAAATTTGGAAAAAAAAAAAAAAAAATTTGGAAAAAAAACATTTTTTTTTAAATTACACAAGAAAAAAAATTTGAAAAAAAACTTTCAGAAAAAAAAAAAAAAAATTAAAAAAAAAAAAAAAAAATTGGAAAAAAAAAAAAAAATTTTAATTAAAAAAAAAAAAAAAATTTGAGAAAAAAAAAAAAAAAAAAATTTGGAAAAAAAAACAAAAAAAAATTTGGAGAAAAAAAAAAATTAAAAAAAAAAAAAAAAATTTGAAAAAAAAAAATTTGAGAAAAAAAAACAAAAAAAAAAAATTTGGAAAAAAAAAATTTTTTTAATTAAAAAAAAAAAAAAAAATTTGAAAAAAAAAAAAAATTTGAGAAAAAAAAACAAAAAAAAAATTTGGAAAAAAAAAAATAAAAAATTTGGGAAAAAAAAAAAAAAAAAAAATTTGGAAAAAACAAAAAAAAAAATTTGGAAAAAAAAAAATTTTTTTTAATTAAAAAAAAAAAAAAAAAATTGAAAAAAAATAAATTTGAGAAAAAAAACAAAAAAAAAAATTTGGAAAAACAAAAAAAAAATTTGGAAAATTTTTTTTTTTTCTCAAATTACAGAAAAAATAATAATAATTTGAAAAAAAAAAAATTTGAGAAAAAAAAAAAAAAAAATTGGAAAAAAAAAAAAATTTGTTTTTAATTGAAAAAAAAAAAAAAATTTGGAAAAAAAACTTTCAGAAAAAAAAAAAAAAATTTGAGAAAAAAAAACAAAATTCGGAAAAAAAAAAAATTTCAGAAAAAAAACAAAAAAATTTCAGAAAAAAAATAATAATTTGAAAAAAAAAAAATTTGAGAAAAAAAAAAAACAAAAAAATTTCAGAAAAAAAAAAAAAATTTGAAAAAAAACAAAATTTGAGAAAAAAAACAAAAAACAAAATTTGGAAAAAAAAATACAAAATTTGGAAAAAAAAAAAAAAAAAAAATTTGGAAAAAACAAAAAAAAAAAATTGGAAAAAAAAAAAATTTTTTTTAATTAAAAAAAAAAAAAAAAATTTGGAAAAAAAAAAATTTGGAAAAAAAAAAAAAAAAAATTGGAAAAAAAAAAAAAATTTGGAAAAAAAAAAAAATTTGAATAAAACCAAAATTTGAGAAAGAAAACGAAAAAAAAAAAAAAATTTGGAAAAAAAAAAAAATTTGAAAAAAAAAAAAAATTTTTAATTAAAAAAAAAAAAAAAAATTGAGAAAAAAAAAAAAAAAAAAATTTGGAAAAAAACAAAAAAAAAATTTGGAAAAAAAAAAAAAAAAAAAATTTGGAAAAAAAAAAAAAAAAAAAATTTGGAAAAAAAAAAAAATTTGGAAAAAAAAAAAAAAAAATTTGGAAGAAAAAAAAAATTTGAATAAAACCAAAATTTGAGAAAGAAAACGAAAAAAAAAAAATTTGGAAAAAAAAAAAAAATTTGAAAAAAAAAAAAAAAAATTTGGAAAAAAACAAAAACAAAATTTGGAAAATTTTTTTTTTTTCTCAAATTACAGAAAAAATAATAATAATTTGAAAAAAAAAAAATTTGAGAAAAAAAAAAAAAAAAAATTTGAAAAAAAAAAAAAAAAAATTTGGAAAAAAAAAAAAAATTTTTTTTTAATTGAAAAAAAAAAAAAAATTTGGAAAAAAAATTTTCAGAAAAAAAAAAAAAATTTGAGAAAAAAAACAAAAAAAAAAATTTGGAAAAAAAAAAAAAAAATATTTGAAAAAAAAAAAAATTTGAGAAAAAAAAACAAAAAAAAAAATTTGGAAAAAAAAAAAAATTTGAAAAAAAAAAAAAAATTTGGAAAAAAACAAAAAAAAAATTTGAGAAAAAAAACAAAAAAAAAAAAATTGGAAAAAATTGGAAAAAAAACAAACAAAAAATTTGGAAAAAAAAAAAAAAAAATTGGAAAATTTTTTTTTTTTTTTTTAAATTACAGAAAAAAAATAATAATTTGAAAAAAAAAAAATTTGAGAAAAAAAAAAACAAAAAAATTTCAGAAAAAAAAAAAAAATTTGAAAAAAAACAAAATTTGAGAAAAAAAAACAAAAAACAAAATTTGGAAAAAAAAAATACAAAATTTGGAAAAAAAAAAAAAAAAAAATTGGAAAAAACAAAAAAAAAAAATTGGAAAAAAAAAAAATTTTTTTTAATTAAAAAAAAAAAAAAAAAATTGAAAAAAAATAAATTTGAGAAAAAAAAACAAAAAAAAAAATTTGGAAAAAAAAAAAAAATTTGGAAATTTTTTTTTTTTTTCTTAAATTACAGAAAAACAAATAATAATTTGAAAAAAAAAAAATTTCAGAAAAAAAACAACAAAAAAATTTGGAAAAAAAACAAAATTTGAAAAAAAAAAAAAAAAATTTGGAAAAAAAAAAAAAAAATTTGAAAAAAAAAAAAAAAATTTTTTTAATTAAAAAAAAAAAAAAATTTGGAAAAAAAAACATTTTTTTTTTAAATTACACAAAAAAAAAATTTGAAAAAAAAACTTTCAGAAAAAAAAAAAAAAACAAAATTTGGAAAATTTTTTTTTTTTCTTAAATTACAGAAAAAATAATAATAATTTGAAAAAAAAAAAATTTGAGAAAAAAAAAAAAAAAAAAATTTGAGAAAAAAAAAAAAAAATTTGAAAAAAAAAAAAATTTGAGAAAAAAAAACAATAAAAAAAATTTGGAAAAAAAAAAAAAAAAAAAATTTGGAAAAAAAAAAAAAAAATTTGGAAAAAAAAAAAAATTTTTTTTAATTAAAAAAAAAAAAAAAAATTTGAAAAAAAAATAAATTTGAGAAAAAAAACAAAAAAAAAAATTTGGAAAAAAAAAAAAAAAAAAAATTTGGAAAAAAAAAAAAATTTGAATAAAACCAAAATTTGAGAAAGAAAACGAAAAAAAAACAAAAATTTGGAAAAAAAAAAAATTTGAAAAAAAAAAAAAAAATTTGGAAAAAAAAAAAAAAAAAATTTGGAAAATAAAATTTTTTTTTTTAAATTACAGAAAAAAAATAATAATTTCAAAAAAAAAAAATTTGAGAAAAAAAAAAACAAAAAAATTTCAGAAAAAAAAAAAAACAAAAAAATTTCAGAAAAAAAAACAAAATTGAAAAAAACAAAATTTGAGAAAAAAAAACAAAAACAAAAATTTGGAAAAAAAAAAAAAAAAAATTTGGAAAAAAAAAAAAAAAAATTTGGAAAAACAAAAAAAAATTTTTTTGATTAAAAAAAAAAAAAAAATTTGAAAAAAAAATAAATTTGAGAAAAAAAAACAAAACAAAAAATTTGGAAAAAAAAAAAATTTGGAAAAAAAAAAAAAAAAATTTGGAAAATAAAATTTTTTTTTTTTAAATTACAGAAAAAAAATAATAATTTCAAAAAAAAAAAATTTGAGAAAAAAAAAAAAAAAAAAATTCAGAAAAAAAAAAAAAATTTGAAAAAAAACGAGAAAAAAAAAAAAAAAAATTTGGAAAAAAAAAAAAAATTTGGAAAAAAAAAAAAAAAAATTTTTTAATTAAAAAAAAAAAAAAAATTTGAAAAAAATTTAAATATTTTTTAATTAAAAAAAAAAAAAAAAATTGAGAAAAAAAAAAAAACAAAATTTGGAAAAAAAAACAAAAAAAAATTTGGAGAAAGAAAAAATTAAAAAAAAAAAAAAAATTTGAAAAAAACAAATTTTTTTAATTAAAAAAAAAAAAAAAAAATTAAAAAAAAAAAAAAAATTTGAGAAAAAAAAAAAAAAAAAAAAATTTGGAAAAAAAAAAAATTTGAAAAAACAAAATTTGAGAAAGAAAACGAAAAAAAAAAAAAATTTGGAAAAACAAAAATTTAAGAAAAAAAAAAAAAATTTGAAAAAAAAAAAAAAAAAAATTTGGAAAATTTTTTTTTTTTTTTTTAAATTACAGTAAAAAAATCATAATTTGAAAAAAAAAATTTGAGAAAAAAAAAAAAAAAAAAATTTGAAAAAAAAAATTTCAGAAAAAAAAAAAATTTGAAAAAAAAAATTTGAAAAAAAAAAAAAAAAAAATTTGTTTTAATTAAAAAAAAAAAACCAAAATTTGAGAAAAAAAAAAAACAAAAAAAAAATTTCAGAAAAAAAAAACAAATTGGAAAAAAAAAAAAAATTTTTTTAATTAAAAAAAAAAAAAAAAATTTGAGAAAGAAAACGAAAAAAAAAAATTTGGAAAAAAAAAAAAAATTTTTTTAATTAAAAAAAAAAAAAAAAATTTGGAAAAAAAACATTTTTTTTTTAAATTACACAAAGAAAAAATTTGAAAAAAAAAAAATTTGAGAAAAAAAAAAAAAAAAAAATTTGGAAAAAAAACAAATTTGAACAAAACCAAAATTTGAGAAAGAAAACGAAAAAAAACAAAAATTTGGAAAAAAAAAAAATTTGAGAAAAAAAAAAAAAAAAAAAAATTAGAAAAAAAAAAAAAAAATTGAGAAGAAAAAAAAAAAAACTTGGAAAAAAAAAAAAATTTGAAAAAAAAATTTGGAAAAAAAACAAAAAAAAATTTGAGAAAAAAAAAAAAAAAAAAAAAAATTTGAGAAAAAAAAAAAACAAAAAAATTTGGAAAAACAAAATTTGAGAAAAAAACAAAAAAAAAAATTTGGAAAAATTTTTTTTTTTTTTTTAAATTACAGAAAAATAATAATTTGAAAAAAAAAAAATTTGAGAAAAAAAAAAAAAAAAAAAATTTCAGAAAAAAAAAAATTTGAGAAAAAAAACAACAAAAAAAATTTGGAGAAAAAAAAAAATTTGGAAAAAAAAAACTTTGGAAATTTTTTTTTTTTCATTTTAAATTACATAAAAAAAATTAATAATTTGAAAAAAACAACATTTGAGAAAAAAAAAAAAAAAAAAAAATTTCAGAAAAAAAAAAAAACTTGGAAAAAAAAACAAACTTGAAAAAAACCAAAATTTGAGAAAGAAAACGAAAAAAAAACCAAATTTGGAAAAACAAATTTTTTTTTTTTAAATTACAGAAAAAAAATAATAATTTGAAAAAAAAAAAATTTGAGAAAAAAAAAAAAACAAAAAAATTTCAGAAAAAAAAACAAAATTGAAAAAAACAAAATTTGAGAAAAAAAAACAAAAACAAAAATTTGGAAAAAAAAAAAAAAAAAATTTGGAAAAAAAAAAAAAAAAATTTGGAAAAAAAAAAAAAAATTTTTTTGATTAAAAAAAAAAAAAAAATTTGAAAAAAAAATAAATTTGAGAAAAAAAAAAAAAAAAAAAAATTAGAAAAAAAAAAAAAAAATTGAGAAGAAAAAAAAAAAAACTTGGAAAAAAAAAAAAATTTGAAAAAAAATTTGGAAAAAAAACAAAAAAAAATTTGAGAAAAAAAAAAAAAAAAAAAAAAATTTGAGAAAAAAAAAAAACAAAAAAATTTGGAAAAACAAAATTTGAGAAAAAAACAAAAAAAAAAATTTGGAAAAATTTTTTTTTTTTTTTTAAATTACAGAAAAATAATAATTTGAAAAAAAAAAAATTTGAGAAAAAAAAAAAAAAAAAAAATTTCAGAAAAAAAAAAATTTGAGAAAAAAAACAACAAAAAAAATTTGGAGAAAAAAAAAAATTTGGAAAAAAAAAACTTTGGAAATTTTTTTTTTTTCATTTTAAATTACATAAAAAAAATTAATAATTTGAAAAAAACAACATTTGAGAAAAAAAAAAAAAAAAAAAAATTTCAGAAAAAAAAAAAAACTTGGAAAAAAAAACAAACTTGAAAAAAACCAAAATTTGAGAAAGAAAACGAAAAAAAAACCAAATTTGGAAAAACAAATTTTTTTTTTTAAATTACAGAAAAAAAATAATAATTTGAAAAAAAAAAAATTTGAGAAAAAAAAAAAAACAAAAAAATTTCAGAAAAAAAAACAAAATTGAAAAAAACAAAATTTGAGAAAAAAAAACAAAAACAAAAATTTGGAAAAAAAAAAAAAAAAAATTTGGAAAAAAAAAAAAAAAAATTTGGAAAAAAAAAAAAAAATTTTTTTGATTAAAAAAAAAAAAAAAATTTGAAAAAAAAATAAATTTGAGAAAAAAAAACAAAACAAAAAATTTGGAAAAAAAAAAAAATTTGGAAAAAAAAAAAAAAAAATTTGGAAAAAAAAATTTTTTTTTAAATTACACAAGAAAAAAAGTTTGAAAAAAAACTTTCAGAAAAAACAAAAAAAAATTAAAAAAAAAAAAAAAAATTGGAAAAAAAAAAAAAAATTTTAATTAAAAAAAAAAAAAAAATTTGAGAAAAAAAAAAAAAAAAAATTTGGAAAAAAAAACAAAAAAAAATTTGGAGAAAAAAAAAAATTAAAAAAAAAAAAAAAAATTTGAAAAAAAAAAATTTGAGAAAAAAAAACAAAAAACAAAATTTGGAAAAAAAAAATACAAAATTTGGAAAAAAAAAAAAAAAAAAAATTTGGAAAAAACAAAAAAAAAAAATTGGAAAAAAAAAAAAATTTTTTTAATTAAAAAAAAAAATAATAATTTGAAAAAAAAAAATTTGAGAAAAAAAAAAAAAAAAAAAATTTCAGAAAAAAAACAACAACAAAATTTGGAAAAAAAACAAAATTTGAAAAAAAAAAAAAAAAATTTGGAAAAAAAAAAATTAAAAAAAAAAAAAATTTGAAAAAAACCAAATGTTGAGAAAGAAAAAAACAAAAATTTGGAAAAAAAAAATTTGAAAAAAAAAAAAAAAAAATTTGTTTTAATTAAAAAAAAAAAACCAAAATTTGAGAAAAAAAAAACAAATTGGAAAAAAAAAAAAAATTTTTTTAATTAAAAAAAAAAAAAAAAATTGAGAAAGAAAACGAAAAAAAAAAAAATTTGGAAAAAAAAAAAAAAATTTTTTTAATTAAAAAAAAAAAAAAAAATTTGAGAAAGAAAACGAAAAAAAAAAATTTGGAAAAAAAAAAAAAAATTTTTTAATTAAAAAAAAAAAAAAAAATTTGGAAAAAAAACATTTTTTTTTTAAATTACACAAAAAAAAATTTGAAAAAAAAACTTTCAGAAAAAAAAAAAAAAAATTTGAGAAAAAAAAACAAAAAAAAAAATTTGGAAAAAAAACAAAAAAAAAATTTGGAAAATTTATTTTTTTTTTATTTTTAATTACATAAAAAAATTCATAATTTGAAAAAAAAACATTTGAGAAAAAAAAAAAAAAAACAAAATTTGGAAAATTTTTTTTTTTCTTAAATTACAGAAAAAATAATAATAATTTGAAAAAAAAAAATTTGAGAAAAAAAACAAAAAAAAAAATTTGGAAAAAAAAAAAAAAAAAAATTTGGAAAAAAAAAAAAAAAAAATTTGGAAAAAAAAAAAAATTTGAATAAAACCAAAATTTGAGAAAGAAAACGAAAAAAAAAAAAAAATTTGGAAAAAAAAAAAAAATTTAAAAAAAAAAAAATTTGGAAAAAAAAAAAAAAAAATTTGGAAAATAAAATTTTTTTTTTTTTAAATTACAGAAAAAAAATAATAATTTCAAAAAAAAAAAATTTGAGAAAAAAAAAAAAAAAAAAATTTTAGAAAAAAAAAAAAAATTTGAAAAAAAACGAGAAAAAAAAAAAAAAAAAATTTGGAAAAAAAAAAAAAAATTTGGAAAAAAAAAAAAAAAAATTTTTTAATTAAAAAAAAAAAAAAAAATTGAAAAAAATTTAAATATTTTTTAATTAAAAAAAAAAAAAAAAATTGAGAAAAAAAAAAAAACAAAATTTGGAAAAAAAAAAAAAAAAAATTTGGAGAAAGAAAAAATTAAAAAAAAAAAAAAAATTTGAAAAAAACAAATTTTTTTAATTAAAAAAAAAAAAAAAAAATTAAAAAAAAAAAAAAAATTTGAGAAAAAAAAAAAAAAAAAAAAATTTGGAAAAAAAAAAAATTTGAAAAAACAAAATTTGAGAAAGAAAACGAAAAAAAAAAAAATTTGGAAAAAAAAAAATTTAAGAAAAAAAAAAAAAATTTGAAAAAAAAAAAAAAAAAAATTTGGAAAAAATTTTTTTTTTTTTTTAAATTACAGTAAAAAAATCATAATTTGAAAAAAAAAATTTGAGAAAAAAAAAAAAAAAAAAATTTGAAAAAAAAAATTTCAGAAAAAAAAAAAATTTGAAAAAAAAACTTTTTTAATTAAAAAAAAAAAAAAAATTGAGAAAAAAAAAAAAAAAAAAATTTGGAAAAACACAAAAAAAAAATTTGGAAAAAAAAAAAAAAAAAAATTTGGAAAAAAAAAAATTTGGAAAAAAAAAAAAAAAAAATTGGAAAAAAAAAAAAATTTGGAAAAAAAAAAAAATTTGAATAAAACCAAAATTTGAGAAAGAAAACGAAAAAAAAAAAAAAATTTGGAAAAAAAAAAAAAATTTGAAAAAAAAAAAAAAATTTGGAAAAAAACAAAAAAAAAATTTGAGAAAAAAAAACAAAAAAAAAAAAAATTTGGAAAAAAAAAGAAATTGAAAAAAAAAAAAAAAAATTTTTTAATTAAAAAAAAAAAAAAAAATTTGAAAAAAAAAAAAAATTTTTAATTAAAAAAAAAAAAAAAAATTGAGAAAAAAAAAAAAAAAAAATTTGGAAAAAAACAAAAAAAAAATTTGGAAAAAAAAAAAAAAAAAAAATTTGGAAAAAAAAAAAAAAAAAAAATTTGGAAAAAAAAAAAAATTTGGAAAAAAAAAAAAAAAAATTTGGAAGAAAAAAAAAATTTGAATAAAACCAAAATTTGAGAAAGAAAACGAAAAAAAAAAAATTTGGAAAAAAAAAAAAAATTTGAAAAAAAAAAAAAAAAATTTGGAAAAAAAAAAAAAAAATTTGAAAAAAAAAAAAAAAATTTTTTTAATTAAAAAAAAAAAAAAATTTGGAAAAAAAAACATTTTTTTTTTAAATTACACAAAAAAAAAATTTGAAAAAAAAACTTTCAGAAAAAAAAAAAAAAAAAAAAATTTGGAAAATTTTTTTTTTTTCTTAAATTACAGAAAAAATAATAATAATTTGAAAAAAAAAAAAATTTGAGAAAAAAAAAAAAAAAAAAATTTGAGAAAAAAAAAAAAAAATTTGAAAAAAAAAAAAATTTGAGAAAAAAAAACAATAAAAAAAATTTGGAAAAAAAAAAAAAAAAAAAATTTGGAAAAAAAAAAAAAAAAATTTGGAAAAAAAAAAAAATTTTTTTTAATTAAAAAAAAAAAAAAAAATTTGAAAAAAAAATAAATTTGAGAAAAAAAACAAAAAAAAAAATTTGGAAAAAAAAAAAAAAAAAAATTTGGAAAAAAAAAAAAATTTGAATAAAACCAAAATTTGAGAAAGAAAACGAAAAAAAAAAAAAAATTTGGAAAAAAAAAAAAAAAAATTTGGAAAATAAAATTTTTTTTTTTTTAAATTACAGAAAAAAAATAATAATTTCAAAAAAAAAAAATTTGAGAAAAAAAAAAAAAAAAAAATTTTAGAAAAAAAAAAAAAATTTGAAAAAAAACGAGAAAAAAAAAAAAAAAAAATTTGGAAAAAAAAAAAAAAATTTGGAAAAAAAAAAAAAAAAATTTTTTAATTAAAAAAAAAAAAAAAATTTGAAAAAAATTTAAATATTTTTTAATTAAAAAAAAAAAAAAAAATTGAGAAAAAAAAAAAAACAAAATTTGGAAAAAAAAAAAAAAAATTTGGAGAAAGAAAAAATTAAAAAAAAAAAAAAAATTTGAAAAAAACAAATTTTTTTAATTAAAAAAAAAAAAAAAAAATTAAAAAAAAAAAAAAAATTTGAGAAAAAAAAAAAAAAAAAAAAATTTGGAAAACAAAAAAATTTGAAAAAACAAAATTTGAGAAAGAAAACGAAAAAAAAAAAAATTTGGAAAAAAAAAAATTTAAGAAAAAAAAAAAAAATTTGAAAAAAAAAAAAAAAAAAATTTGGAAAAAATTTTTTTTTTTTTTTAAATTACAGTAAAAAAATCATAATTTGAAAAAAAAAATTTGAGAAAAAAAAAAAAAAAAAAATTTGAAAAAAAAAATTTCAGAAAAAAAAAAAATTTGAAAAAAAAACTTTTTTAATTAAAAAAAAAAAAAAAATTGAGAAAAAAAAAAAAAAAAAAATTTGGAAAAACACAAAAAAAAAATTTGGAAAAAAAAAAAAAAAAAAATTTGGAAAAAAAAAAATTTGGAAAAAAAAAAAAAAAAAATTGGAAAAAAAAAAAAATTTGGAAAAAAAAAAAAATTTGAATAAAACCAAAATTTGAGAAAGAAAACGAAAAAAAAAAAAAAATTTGGAAAAAAAAAAAAAATTTGAAAAAAAAAAAAAAATTTGGAAAAAAACAAAAAAAAAATTTGAGAAAAAAAAACAAAAAAAAAAAAAATTTGGAAAAAAAAAGAAATTGAAAAAAAAAAAAAAAAATTTTTTAATTAAAAAAAAAAAAAAAAATTTGAAAAAAAAAAAAAATTTTTAATTAAAAAAAAAAAAAAAAATTGAGAAAAAAAAAAAAAAAAAATTTGGAAAAAAACAAAAAAAAAATTTGGAAAAAAAAAAAAAAAAAAAATTTGGAAAAAAAAAAAAAAAAAAAATTTGGAAAAAAAAAAAAATTTGGAAAAAAAAAAAAAAAAATTTGGAAGAAAAAAAAAATTTGAATAAAACCAAAATTTGAGAAAGAAAACGAAAAAAAAAAAATTTGGAAAAAAAAAAAAAATTTGAAAAAAAAAAAAAAAAATTTGGAAAAAAAAAAAAAAAATTTGAAAAAAAAAAAAAAAATTTTTTTAATTAAAAAAAAAAAAAAATTTGGAAAAAAAAACATTTTTTTTTTAAATTACACAAAAAAAAAATTTGAAAAAAAAACTTTCAGAAAAAAAAAAAAAAAACAAAATTTGGAAAATTTTTTTTTTTTCTTAAATTACAGAAAAAATAATAATAATTTGAAAAAAAAAAAAATTTGAGAAAAAAAAAAAAAAAAAAATTTGAGAAAAAAAAAAAAAAATTTGAAAAAAAAAAAAATTTGAGAAAAAAAAACAATAAAAAAAATTTGGAAAAAAAAAAAAAAAAAAAATTTGGAAAAAAAAAAAAAAAAATTTGGAAAAAAAAAAAAATTTTTTTTAATTAAAAAAAAAAAAAAAAATTTGAAAAAAAAATAAATTTGAGAAAAAAAACAAAAAAAAAAATTTGGAAAAAAAAAAAAAAAAAAAATTTGGAAAAAAAAAAAAATTTGAATAAAACCAAAATTTGAGAAAGAAAACGAAAAAAAAACAAAAATTTGGAAAAAAAAAAAATTTGAAAAAAAAAAAAAAAATTTGGAAAAAAAAAAAAAAAAAAATTTGGAAAATAAATTTTTTTTTTTTAAATTACAGAAAAAAAATAATAATTTCAAAAAAAAAAAATTTGAGAAAAAAAAAAACAAAAAAATTTCAGAAAAAAAAAAAAAATTTGAAAAAAAACAAAATTTGAGAAAAAAAAACAAAAAACAAAATTTGGAAAAAAAAAATACAAAATTTGGAAAAAAAAAAAAAAAAAATTTGGAAAAAACAAAAAAAAAAAATTGGAAAAAAAAAAAAAATTTTTTTAATTAAAAAAAAAAAAAAAAATTTGAAAAAAAATAAATTTGAGAAAAAAAAACAAAAAAAAAATTTGGAAAAAAAAAAAAAAAAATTTGGAAAAAAAACATTTTTTTTTAAATTACACAAAGAAAAAATTTGAAAAAAAAAAAATTTGAGAAAAAAAAAAATAAAAAAATTTGGAAAAAAAACAAATTTGAACAAAACCGAAATTTGAGAAAGAAAACGAAAAAAAACAAAAATTTGGAAAAAAAAAAAAAAAAAATTTGGAAAAACAAAATTTGAGAAAAAAAAAAAAAAAAAAAATTTCAGAAAAAAAAAAATTTGAGAAAAAAAACAACAAAAAAAATTTGGAGAAAAAAAAAAATTTGGAAAAAAAAAACTTTGGAAATTTTTTTTTTTTCATTTTAAATTACATAAAAAAAATTAATAATTTGAAAAAAACAACATTTGAGAAAAAAAAAAAAAAAAAAAAATTTCAGAAAAAAAAAAAACTTGGAAAAAAAAACAAACTTGAAAAAAACCAAAATTTCAGAAAGAAAACGAAAAAAAAACCAAATTTGGAAAATCAAATTCTTTTTTTTTTTAAATTACAGAAAAAAAATAATAATTTGAAAAAAAAAAAATTTGAGAAAAAAAAAAAAAAAAAAAATTTCAGAAAAAAAAAAAAAATTGAAAAAAACAAAATTTGAGAAAAAAAAACAAAAACAAAAATTTGGAAAAAAAAAAAAAAAAATTTGGAAAAAAAAAAAAAAAAATTTGGAAAAAAAAAAAAAAAAATTTGGAAAAAAAAAAAAAAATTTTTTTGATTAAAAAAAAAAAAAAAATTTGAAAAAAAAATAAATTTGAGAAAAAAAAACAAAACAAAAAATTTGGAAAAAAAAAAAATTTGGAAAAAAAAAAAAAAAATTTGGAAAAAAAACATTTTTTTTTAAATTACACAAGAAAAAAAATTTGAAAAAAAACTTTCAGAAAAAAAAAAAAAAATTAAAAAAAAAAAAAAAAAATTGGAAAAAAAAAAAAAAATTTTAATTAAAAAAAAAAAAAAAATTTGAGAAAAAAAAAAAAAAAAAAATTTGGAAAAAAAAACAAAAAAAAATTTGGAGAAAAAAAAAAATTAAAAAAAAAAAAAAAAATTTGAAAAAAAAAAATTTGAGAAAAAAAAACAAAAAAAAAAAATTTGGAAAAAAAAAATTTTTTTAATTAAAAAAAAAAAAAAAAATTTGAAAAAAAAAAAAAATTTGAGAAAAAAAAACAAAAAAAAAATTTGGAAAAAAAAAAATAAAAAATTTGGGAAAAAAAAAAAAAAAAAAAATTTGGAAAAAACAAAAAAAAAAATTTGGAAAAAAAAAAAAATTTTTTTTAATTAAAAAAAAAAAAAAAAAATTGAAAAAAAATAAATTTGAGAAAAAAAACAAAAAAAAAAATTTGGAAAAACAAAAAAAAAATTTGGAAAATTTTTTTTTTTTCTCAAATTACAGAAAAAATAATAATAATTTGAAAAAAAAAAAATTGAGAAAAAAAAAAAAAAAAAAAATTTCAGAAAAAAAAAAATTTGAGAAAAAAAACAACAAAAAAAATTTGGAGAAAAAAAAAAATTTGGAAAAAAAAAACTTTGGAAATTTTTTTTTTTTCATTTTAAATTACATAAAAAAAATTAATAATTTGAAAAAAACAACATTTGAGAAAAAAAAAAAAAAAAAAAAATTTCAGAAAAAAAAAAAACTTGGAAAAAAAAACAAACTTGAAAAAAACCAAAATTTGAGAAAGAAAACGAAAAAAAAACCAAATTTGGAAAAACAAATTTTTTTTTTTTTTAAATTACAGAAAAAAAATAATAATTTGAAAAAAAAAAAATTTGAGAAAAAAAAAAAAAAAAAAAATTTCAGAAAAAAAAAAAAAATTGAAAAAAACAAAATTTGAGAAAAAAAAACAAAAACAAAAATTTGGAAAAAAAAAAAAAAAAATTTGGAAAAAAAAAAAAAAAAATTTGGAAAAAAAAAAAAAAAATTTTTTGATTAAAAAAAAAAAAAAAATTTGAAAAAAAATAAATTTGAGAAAAAAAAACAAAACAAAAAATTTGGAAAAAAAAAAAAATTTGGAAAAAAAAAAAAAAAAATTTGGAAAAAAAACATTTTTTTTTAAATTACACAAGAAAAAAAATTTGAAAAAAAACTTTCAGAAAAAAAAAAAAAAAATTAAAAAAAAAAAAAAAAAATTGGAAAAAAAAAAAAATTGAGAAGAAAAAAAAAAAAACTTGGAAAAAAAAAAAAATTTGAAAAAAAATTTGGAAAAAAAACAAAAAAAAAAATTTGAGAAAAAAAAAAAAAAAAACAAAAATTTGAGAAAAAAAAAAACAAAAAAATTTGGAAAAACAAAATTTGAGAAAAAAACAAAAAAAAAAATTTGGAAAAATTTTTTTTTTTTTTTTAAATTACAGAAAAATAATAATTTGAAAAAAAAAAATTTCAGAAAAAAAAAAAAAAAAAAAATTTCAGAAAAAAAAAAATTTGAGAAAAAAACAACAAAAAAAATTTGGAGAAAAAAAAAAATTTGGAAAAAAAAAACTTTGGAAATTTTTTTTTTTTCATTTTAAATTACATAAAAAAAATTAATAATTTGAAAAAAACAACAATTGAGAAAAAAAAAAAAAAATTTGAAAAAAAAAAAAATTTGAGAAAAAAAAACAATAAAAAAAATTTGGAAAAAAAAAAAAAAAAAAAATTTGGAAAAAAAAAAAAAAAAATTTGGAAAAAAAAAAAATTTTTTTTTAATTAAAAAAAAAAAAAAAAATTTGAAAAAAAAATAAATTTGAGAAAAAAAACAAAAAAAAAAATTTGGAAAAAAAAAAAAAAAAAAAATTTGGAAAAAAAAAAAAATTTGAATAAAACCAAAATTTGAGAAAGAAAACGAAAAAAAAACAAAAATTTGGAAAAAAAAAAAATTTGAAAAAAAAAAAAAAAATTTGGAAAAAAAAAAAAAAAAAAATTTGGAAAATAAAATTTTTTTTTTTAAATTACAGAAAAAAAATAATAATTTCAAAAAAAAAAAATTTGAGAAAAAAAAAAACAAAAAAATTTCAGAAAAAAAAAAAAAATTTGAAAAAAAACAAAATTTGAGAAAAAAAAACAAAAAACAAAATTTGGAAAAAAAAAATACAAAATTTGGAAAAAAAAAAAAAAAAAATTTGGAAAAAACAAAAAAAAAAAATTGGAAAAAAAAAAAAAAATTTTTTAATTAAAAAAAAAAAAAAAAATTTGAAAAAAAATAAATTTGAGAAAAAAAAACAAAAAAAAAATTTGGAAAAAAAAAAAAAAAAATTTGGAAAAAAAACATTTTTTTTTAAATTACACAAAGAAAAAATTTGAAAAAAAAAAAATTTGAGAAAAAAAAAAATAAAAAAATTTGGAAAAAAAACAAATTTGAACAAAACCAAAATTTGAGAAAGAAAACGAAAAAAAACAAAAATTTGGAAAAAAAAAAAATTTTAGAAAAAAAAAAAAAAAAAAATTAGAAAAAAAAAAAAAAAATTGAGAAGAAAAAAAAAAAAACTTGGAAAAAAAAAAAAATTTGAAAAAAAAATTTGGAAAAAAAACAAAAAAAAAAATTTGAGAAAAAAAAAAAAAAAAACAAAAATTTGAGAAAAAAAAAAAAAAAAAATTTGGAAAAACAAAATTTGAGAAAAAAAAAAAAAAAAAAAATTTCAGAAAAAAAAAAATTTGAGAAAAAAAACAACAAAAAAAATTTGGAGAAAAAAAAAAATTTGGAAAAAAAAAACTTTGGAAATTTTTTTTTTTTCATTTTAAATTACATAAAAAAAATTAATAATTTGAAAAAAACAACATTTGAGAAAAAAAAAAAAAAAAAAAAATTTCAGAAAAAAAAAAAACTTGGAAAAAAAAACAAACTTGAAAAAAACCAAAATTTGAGAAAGAAAACGAAAAAAAAACCAAATTTGGAAAATCAAATTCTTTTTTTTTTTAAATTACAGAAAAAAAATAATAATTTGAAAAAAAAAAAATTTGAGAAAAAAAAAAAAAAAAAAAATTTCAGAAAAAAAAAAAAATTGAAAAAAACAAAATTTGAGAAAAAAAAACAAAAACAAAAATTTGGAAAAAAAAAAAAAAAAATTTGGAAAAAAAAAAAAAAAAATTTGGAAAAAAAAAAAAAAATTTTTTTGATTAAAAAAAAAAAAAAAATTTGAAAAAAAAATAAATTTGAGAAAAAAAAACAAAACAAAAAATTTGGAAAAAAAAAAAATTTGGAAAAAAAAAAAAAAAATTTGGAAAAAAAACATTTTTTTTTAAATTACACAAGAAAAAAAATTTGAAAAAAAACTTTCAAAAAAAAAAAAAAAAATTAAAAAAAAAAAAAAAAAATTGGAAAAAAAAAAAAAAATTTTAATTAAAAAAAAAAAAAAAATTTGAGAAAAAAAAAAAAAAAAAAATTTGGAAAAAAAAACAAAAAAAAATTTGGAGAAAAAAAAAAATTAGAAAAAAAAAAAAAAATTTGAAAAAAAAAAATTTGAGAAAAAAAAACAAAAAAAAAAAATTTGGAAAAAAAAAATTTTTTTAATTAAAAAAAAAAAAAAAAATTTGAAAAAAAAAAAAAATTTGAGAAAAAAAAACAAAAAAAAAATTTGGAAAAAAAAAAATAAAAAATTTGGGAAAAAAAAAAAAAAAAAAAATTTGGAAAAAACAAAAAAAAAAATTTGGAAAAAAAAAAAAAATTTTTTTAATTAAAAAAAAAAAAAAAAAATTGAAAAAAAATAAATTTGAGAAAAAAAACAAAAAAAAAAATTTGGAAAAACAAAAAAAAAATTTGGAAAATTTTTTTTTTTTCTCAAATTACAGAAAAAATAATAATAATTTGAAAAAAAAAAAATTGAGAAAAAAAAAAAAAAAAAAAATTTCAGAAAAAAAAAAATTTGAGAAAAAAAACAACAAAAAAAATTTGGAGAAAAAAAAAAATTTGGAAAAAAAAAACTTTGGAAATTTTTTTTTTTTCATTTTAAATTACATAAAAAAAATTAATAATTTGAAAAAAACAACATTTGAGAAAAAAAAAAAAAAAAAAAAATTTCAGAAAAAAAAAAAACTTGGAAAAAAAAACAAACTTGAAAAAAACCAAAATTTGAGAAAGAAAACGAAAAAAAAACCAAATTTGGAAAAAAAATTTTTTTTTTTTTTTAAATTACAGAAAAAAAATAATAATTTGAAAAAAAAAAAATTTGAGAAAAAAAAAAAAAAAAATTGGAAAAAAAAAAAAATTTGTTTTTAATTGAAAAAAAAAAAAAAATTTGGAAAAAAAACTTTCAGAAAAAAAAAAAAAAATTTGAGAAAAAAAAACCAAATTCGGAAAAAAAAAAAATTTCAGAAAAAAAACAAAAAAATTTCAGAAAAAAAATAATAATTTGAAAAAAAAAAAATTTGAGAAAAAAAAAAAACAAAAAAATTTCAGAAAAAAAAAAAAAAATTTGAAAAAAAACAAAATTTGAGAAAAAAAACAAAAAACAAAATTTGGAAAAAAAAATACAAAATTTGGAAAAAAAAAAAAAAAAAAAAATTTGGAAAAAAAAAAAAAAATTTGAAAAAAAAAAAAAAAAATTTTTTAATTAAAAAAAAAAAAAAAATTTGGAAAAAAAAACATTTTTTTTTTAAATTACACAAAAAAAAAATTTGAAAAAAAAACTT
This sequence comes from Netelia virgata, assembly GCA_951802705.1. Taxonomy (NCBI): domain Eukaryota; kingdom Metazoa; phylum Arthropoda; class Insecta; order Hymenoptera; family Ichneumonidae; genus Netelia; species Netelia virgata. Next base: position 33,811,620 of record OX637863.1, on the reverse strand, counting down.
TCAGAAAAAAAAAAAAAAAATTTGAGAAAAAAAAACAAAAAAAAAAATTTGGAAAAAAAACAAAAAAAAAATTTGGAAAATTTATTTTTTTTTTATTTTTAATTACATAAAAAAATTCATAATTTGAAAAAAAAACATTTGAGAAAAAAAAAAAAAAAAAAAAATTTGGAAAATTTGTTTTTTTCTTAAATTACAGAAAAAATAATAATAATTTGAAAAAAAAAAATTTGAGAAAAAAAAAAAAAAAAAAAATTTGAGAAAAAAAAAAAAAAATTTGAAAAAAAACAAAATTTGAGAAAAAAAAACAATAAAAAAAATTTGGAAAAAAAAAAAAAAAAAAATTTGGAAAAAACAAAAAAATTTTTTTAATTAAAAAAAAAAAAAAAAATTTGAAGAAAAATAAATTTGAGAAAAAAAACAAAAAAAAAAATTTGGAAAAAAAAAAAAAAAAAAAATTTGGAAAAAAAAAAAAAAAAATTTGGAAAAAAAAAAAAATTTGAATAAAACCAAAATTTGAGAAAGAAAACGAAAAAAAAAACAAAATTTGGAAAAAAAAAAAAAATTTGAAAAAAAAAAAAATTTGGAAAAAAAAAAAAAAAATTTGGAAAAAAAAAAAAAAAAATTTTTTAATTAAAAAAAAAAAAAAAATTTGAAAAAAATTTAAATATTTTTTAATTAAAAAAAAAAAAAAAAATTGAGAAAAAAAAAAAAAACAAAATTTGGAAAAAAAAAAAAAAAAAATTTGGAGAAAGAAAAAATTAAAAAAAAAAAAAAAAATTTGAAAAAAACAAATTTTTTTAATTAAAAAAAAAAAAAAAAAATTAAAAAAAAAAAAAAAATTTGAGAAAAAAAAAAAAAAAAAAAAATTTGGAAAAAAAAAAAATTTGAAAAAACAAAATTTGAGAAAGAAAACGAAAAAAAAAAAAATTTGGAAAAACAAAAATTTAAGAAAAAAAAAAAAAATTTGAAAAAAAAAAAAAAAAAATTTGGAAAAAATTTTTTTTTTTTTTTAAATTACAGTAAAAAAATCATAATTTGAAAAAAAAAATTTGAGAAAAAAAAAAAAAAAAAAATTTGAAAAAAAAAATTTCAGAAAAAAAAAAAATTTGAAAAAAAAAATTTCAGAAAAAAAAAAAAAAATTGAAAAAAACAAAATTTGAGAAAAAAAAAAAAAAAAATTGAAAAAAAAAAAAAAAAAATTTCAGAAAAAAAAAATTTTTTAATTAAAAAAAAAAAAAAAATTGAGAAAAAAAAAAAAAATAAATTTGGAAAAACACAAAAAAAAAATTTGGAAAAAAAAAAAAAAAAAAATTTGGAAAAAAAAAAATTTGGAAAAAAAAAAAAAAAAAATTGGAAAAAAAAAAAAAATTTGGAAAAAAAAAAAAATTTGAATAAAACCAAAATTTGAGAAAGAAAACGAAAAAAAAAAAAAAAAATTTGGAAAAAAAAAAAAAATTTGAAAAAAAAAAAAAATTTGGAAAAAAACAAAAAAAAAATTTGAGAAAAAAAAAAAAAAAAAAATTTGGAAAAAAACAAAAAAAAAATTTGGAAAAAAAAAAAAAAAAAAAATTTGGAAAAAAAAAAAAAAAAAAAATTTGGAAAAAAAAAAAAATTTGGAAAAAAAAAAAAAAAAATTTGGAAGAAAAAAAAAATTTGAATAAAACCAAAATTTGAGAAAGAAAACGAAAAAAAAAAAATTTGGAAAAAAAAAAAAAATTTGAAAAAAAAAAAAAAAATTTGGAAAAAAACAAAAACAAAATTTGGAAAATTTTTTTTTTTCTCAAATTACAGAAAAAATAATAATAATTTGAAAAAAAAAAAATTTGAGAAAAAAAAAAAAAAAAAATTTGAAAAAAAAAAAAAAAAAATTTGGAAAAAAAAAAAAAATTTTTTTTTAATTGAAAAAAAAAAAAAATTTGGAAAAAAAATTTTCAGAAAAAAAAAAAAAAATTTGAGAAAAAAAACAAAAAAAAAAATTTGGAAAAAAAAAAAAAAAAATTTGAGAAAAAAAAAAAAAAAAAAATTTGAGAAAAAAAAAAAAAATTTGAAAAAAAAAAAATTTGAGAAAAAAAAACAATAAAAAAAATTTGGAAAAAAAAAAAAAAAAAAAATTTGGAAAAAAAAAAAAAAAAATTTGGAAAAAAAAAAAAATTTTTTTTAATTAAAAAAAAAAAAAAAAATTTGAAAAAAAAATAAATTTGAGAAAAAAAACAAAAAAAAAAATTTGGAAAAAAAAAAAAAAAAAAATTTGGAAAAAAAAAAAATTTGAATAAAACCAAAATTTGAGAAAGAAAACGAAAAAAAAACAAAAATTTGAAAAAAAAAAAAAAAATTTGGAAAAAAAAAAAAAAAAAATTTGGAAAAAAAAAAAAAAAAAAAATTTGGAAAAAAAAAAAAATTTGGAAAAAAAAAAAAAAAAATTTGGAAGAAAAAAAAAATTTGAATAAAACCAAAATTTGAGAAAGAAAACGAAAAAAAAAAAATTTGGAAAAAAAAAAAAAATTTGAAAAAAAAAAAAAAAATTTGGAAAAAAACAAAAACAAAATTTGGAAAATTTTTTTTTTTCTCAAATTACAGAAAAAATAATAATAATTTGAAAAAAAAAAAATTTGAGAAAAAAAAAAAAAAAAAATTTGAAAAAAAAAAAAAAAAAATTTGGAAAAAAAAAAAAAATTTTTTTTTAATTGAAAAAAAAAAAAAATTTGGAAAAAAAATTTTCAGAAAAAAAAAAAAAAATTTGAGAAAAAAAACAAAAAAAAAAATTTGGAAAAAAAAAAAAAAAAATTTGAGAAAAAAAAAAAAAAAAAAATTTGAGAAAAAAAAAAAAAAATTTGAAAAAAAAAAAATTTGAGAAAAAAAACAATAAAAAAAATTTGGAAAAAAAAAAAAAAAAAAAATTTGGAAAAAAAAAAAAAAAAATTTGGAAAAAAAAAAAAAATTTTTTTAATTAAAAAAAAAAAAAAAAATTTGAAAAAAAAATAAATTTGAGAAAAAAAACAAAAAAAAAAATTTGGAAAAAAAAAAAAAAAAAAAATTTGGAAAAAAAAAAAAATTTGAATAAAACCAAAATTTGAGAAAGAAAACGAAAAAAAAACAAAAATTTGAAAAAAAAAAAAAAAATTTGGAAAAAAAAAAAAAAAAAATTTGGAAAATAAAATTTTTTTTTTTAAATTACAGAAAAAAAATAATAATTTCAAAAAAAAAAAATTTGAGAAAAAAAAAAACAAAAAACAAAATTTGGAAAAAAAAATACAAAATTTGGAAAAAAAAAAAAAAAAAATTTGGAAAAAACAAAAAAAAAAAATTGGAAAAAAAAAAAAATTTTTTTTAATTAAAAAAAAAAAAAAAAATTTGAAAAAAAATAAATTTGAGAAAAAAAAACAAAAAAAAAATTTGGAAAAAAAAAAAAAAAATTTGGAAAAAAAACATTTTTTTTTTAAATTACACAAAGAAAAAATTTGAAAAAAAAAAAATTTGAGAAAAAAAAAAAAAAAAAAATTTGGAAAAAAAACAAATTTGAACAAAACCAAAATTTGAGAAAGAAAACGAAAAAAAACAAAAATTTGGAAAAAAAAAAAATTTTAGAAAAAAAAAAAAAAAAAAAATTAGAAAAAAAAAAAAAAATTGAGAAAAAAAAAAAAAAAAAAAAAAATTTGAGAAAAAAAAAAAACAAAAAAATTTGGAAAAACAAAATTTGAGAAAAAAACAAAAAAAAAAATTTGGAAAAATTTGTTTTTTTTTTTTAAATTACAGAAAAATAATAATTTGAAAAAAAAAAATTTCAGAAAAAAAAAAAAAAAAAAATTTCAGAAAAAAAAAAATTTGAGAAAAAAAACAACAAAAAAAATTTGGAGAAAAAAAAAAATTTGGAAAAAAAAAACTTTGGAAATTTTTTTTTTTTCATTTTAAATTACATAAAAAAAATTAATAATTTGAAAAAAACAACATTTGAGAAAAAAAAAAAAAAAAAAAAATTGGAAAAAAAAAAAAAAATTTTAATTAAAAAAAAAAAAAAAAATTGAGAAAAAAAAAAAAAAAAATTTGGAAAAAAAAAACAAAAAAAAATTTGGAGAAAAAAAAAAAATTAAAAAAAAAAAAAAAAATTTGAAAAAAAAAAATTTGAGAAAAAAAAACAAAAAAAAAAAATTTGGAAAAAAAAAATTTTTTTAATTAAAAAAAAAAAAAAAAATTTGAAAAAAAAAAAAAATTTGAGAAAAAAAAACAAAAAAAAAATTTGGAAAAAAAAAATAAAAAATTTGGGAAAAAAAAAAAAAAAAAAATTTGGAAAAAACAAAAAAAAAAATTTGGAAAAAAAAAAAAATTTTTTTTAATTAAAAAAAAAAAAAAAAAATTGAAAAAAAATAAATTTGAGAAAAAAAACAAAAAAAAAAATTTGGAAAAACAAAAAAAAAATTTGGAAAATTTTTGTTTTTTCGCAAATTACAGAAAAAATAATAATAATTTGAAAAAAACAAAATTTGAAAAAACAAAATTTGAGAAAGAAAACGAAAAAAAAAAAAAATTTGGAAAAACAAAAATTTAAGAAAAAAAAAAAAAATTTGAAAAAAAAAAAAAAAAAATTTGGAAAAAATTTTTTTTTTTTTTTAAATCACAGTAAAAAAATCATAATTTGAAAAAAAAAATTTGAGAAAAAAAAAAAAAAAAAATTTGAAAAAAAAAATTTCAGAAAAAAAAAAAATTTGAAAAAAAAAATTTCAGAAAAAAAAAAAAAAATTGAAAAAAACAAAATTTGAGAAAAAAAAAAAAAAAAATTGAAAAAAAAAAAAAAAAAAATTTCAGAAAAAAAAAATTTTTTAATTAAAAAAAAAAAAAAAATTGAGAAAAAAAAAAAAAAAAAATTTGGAAAAACACAAAAAAAAAATTTGGAAAAAAAAAAAAAAAAAAATTTGGAAAAAAAAAAATTTGGAAAAAAAAAAAAAAAAAATTGGAAAAAAAAAAAAAATTTGGAAAAAAAAAAAAATTTGAATAAAACCAAAATTTGAGAAAGAAAACGAAAAACAAAAAAAAAATTTGGAAAAAAAAAAAAAATTTGAAAAAAAAAAAAAAATTTGGAAAAAAACAAAAAAAAAATTTGAGAAAAAAAAACAAAAAAAAAAAAAATTTGGAAAAAAAAAGAAATTGAAAAAAAAAAAAAAAAATTTTTTAATTAAAAAAAAAAAAAAAATTGAGAAAAAAAAAAAAAAAAAAATTTGGAAAAAAAAAAAAAAAAAATTTGGAAAAAAACAAAAAAAAAATTTGGAAAAAAAAAAAAAAAAAAAATTTGGAAAAAAAAAAAAAAAAAAAAATTTGGAAAAAAAAAAAAATTTGGAAAAAAAAAAAAAAAAATTTGGAAGAAAAAAAAAATTTGAATAAAACCAAAATTTGAGAAAGAAAACGAAAAAAAAAAAATTTGGAAAAAAAAAAAAAATTTGAAAAAAAAAAAAAAAATTTGGAAAAAAACAAAAACAAAATTTGGAAAATTTTTTTTTTTTCTCAAATTACAGAAAAAATAATAATAATTTGAAAAAAAAAAAATTTGAGAAAAAAAAAAAAAAAAAATTTGAAAAAAAAAAAAAAAAAATTTGGAAAAAAAAAAAAAATTTTTTTTTAATTGAAAAAAAAAAAAAATTTGGAAAAAAAATTTTCAGAAAAAAAAAAAAAAATTTGAGAAAAAAAACAAAAAAAAAAATTTGGAAAAAAAAAAAAAAAATATTTGAAAAAAAAAAAAATTTGAGAAAAAAAAAACAAAAAAAAAAATTTGGAAAAAAAAAAAATTTGAAAAAAAAAAAAAAAATTTGGAAAAAAACAAAAAAAAAATTTGAGAAAAAAAACAAAAAAAAAAAAATTGGAAAAAAATTGGAAAAAAAACAAACAAAAAATTTGGAAAAAAAAAAAAAAAAATTGGAAAAATTTTTTTTTTTTTTTTAAATTACAGAAAAAAAATAATAATTTGAAAAAAAAAAAATTTGAGAAAAAAAAAAAACAAAAAAATTTCAGAAAAAAAAAAAAAATTTGAAAAAAAAAAAATTTGAGAAAAAAAAAAACAAAAAAATTTCAGAAAAAAAAACAAAAATTTGAAAAAAAAAAAAAAAATTTGGAAAAAAAAAAAAAAAAAATTTGGAAAATAAAATTTTTTTTTTTAAATTACAGAAAAAAAATAATAATTTCAAAAAAAAAAATTTGAGAAAAAAAAAAACAAAAAAATTTCAGAAAAAAAAAAAAATTTGAAAAAAAACAAAATTTGAGAAAAAAAAAATTTCAGAAAAAAAAAAAAAAATTGAAAAAAACAAAATTTGAGAAAAAAAAAAAAAAAAATTGAAAAAAAAAAAAAAAAAAATTTCAGAAAAAAAAAATTTTTTAATTAAAAAAAAAAAAAAAATTGAGAAAAAAAAAAAAAAAAAATTTGGAAAAACACAAAAAAAAAATTTGGAAAAAAAAAAAAAAAAAAATTTGGAAAAAAAAAAATTTGGAAAAAAAAAAAAAAAAAATTGGAAAAAAAAAAAAAATTTGGAAAAAAAAAAAAATTTGAATAAAACCAAAATTTGAGAAAGAAAACGAAAAAAAAAAAAAAAATTTGGAAAAAAAAAAAAAATTTGAAAAAAAAAAAAAAATTTGGAAAAAAACAAAAAAAAAATTTGAGAAAAAAAAACAAAAAAAAAAAAAATTTGGAAAAAAAAAGAAATTGAAAAAAAAAAAAAAAAATTTTTTAATTAAAAAAAAAAAAAAAATTGAGAAAAAAAAAAAAAAAAAATTTGGAAAAAAACAAAAAAAAAATTTGGAAAAAAAAAAAAAAAAAAAATTTGGAAAAAAAAAAAAAAAAAAAAATTTGGAAAAAAAAAAAATTTGGAAAAAAAAAAAAAAAAATTTGGAAGAAAAAAAAAATTTGAATAAAACCAAAATTTGAGAAAGAAAACGAAAAAAAAAAAATTTGGAAAAAAAAAAAAATTTGAAAAAAAAAAAAAAAATTTGGAAAAAAACAAAAACAAAATTTGGAAAATTTTTTTTTTTCTCAAATTACAGAAAAAATAATAATAATTTGAAAAAAAAAAAATTTGAGAAAAAAAAAAAAAAAAAATTTGAAAAAAAAAAAAAAAAAATTTGGAAAAAAAAAAAAAATTTTTTTTTAATTGAAAAAAAAAAAAAATTTGGAAAAAAAATTTTCAGAAAAAAAAAAAAAAATTTGAGAAAAAAAACAAAAAAAAAAATTTGGAAAAAAAAAAAAAAAATATTTGAAAAAAAAAAAAATTTGAGAAAAAAAAAACAAAAAAAAAAATTTGGAAAAAAAAAAAATTTGAAAAAAAAAAAAAAAATTTGGAAAAAAACAAAAAAAAAATTTGAGAAAAAAAACAAAAAAAAAAAAATTGGAAAAAAATTGGAAAAAAAACAAACAAAAAATTTGGAAAAAAAAAAAAAAAAATTGGAAAATTTTTTTTTTTTTTTTTAAATTACAGAAAAAAAATAATAATTTGAAAAAAAAAAAATTTGAGAAAAAAAAAAACAAAAAAATTTCAGAAAAAAAAAAAAAATTTGAAAAAAAACAAACTTTGAGAAAAAAAAACAAAAAACAAAATTTGGAAAAAAAAAATACAAAATTTGGAAAAAAAAAAAAAAAAAAATTGGAAAAAACAAAAAAAAAATTTGGAAAAAAAAAAAAATTTTTTTTAATTAAAAAAAAAAAAAAAAATTTGAAAAAAAAATAAATTTGAGAAAAAAAACAAAAAAAAAAATTTGGAAAAAAAAAAAAAAAAAAATTTGGAAAAAAAAAAAAATTTGAATAAAACCAAAATTTGAGAAAGAAAACGAAAAAAAAACAAAAATTTGAAAAAAAAAAAAAAAATTTGGAAAAAAAAAAAAAAAAAATTTGGAAAATAAAATTTTTTTTTTTAAATTACAGAAAAAAAATAATAATTTCAAAAAAAAAAATTTGAGAAAAAAAAAAACAAAAAAATTTCAGAAAAAAAAAAAAATTTGAAAAAAAACAAAATTTGAGAAAAAAAAACAAAAAACAAAATTTGGAAAAAAAAAATACAAAATTTGGAAAAAAAAAAAAAAAAATTTGGAAAAAACAAAAAAAAAAAATTGGAAAAAAAAAAAAATTTTTTTTAATTAAAAAAAAAAAAAAAAATTTGAAAAAAAATAAATTTGAGAAAAAAAAACAAAAAAAAAATTTGGAAAAAAAAAAAAAAAAATTTGGAAAAAAAACATTTTTTTTTTAAATTACACAAAGAAAAAATTTGAAAAAAAAAAAATTTGAGAAAAAAAAAAAAAAAAAAATTTGGAAAAAAAACAAATTTGAACAAAACCAAAATTTGAGAAAGAAAACGAAAAAAAACAAAAATTTGGAAAAAAAAAAAATTTTAGAAAAAAAAAAAAAAAAAAAATTAGAAAAAAAAAAAAAATTGAGAAAAAAAAAAAAAAAAAAAAAAATTTGAGAAAAAAAAAAAACAAAAAAATTTGGAAAAACAAAATTTGAGAAAAAAACAAAAAAAAAAATTTGGAAAAATTTTTTTTTTTTTTTTAAATTACAGAAAAATAATAATTTGAAAAAAAAAAATTTGAGAAAAAAAAAAAAAAAAAAAATTTCAGAAAAAAAAAAATTTGAGAAAAAAAACAACAAAAAAAATTTGGAGAAAAAAAAAAATTTTGAAAAAAAAAACTTTGGAAATTTTTTTTTTTTCATTTTAAATTACATAAAAAAAATTAATAATTTGAAAAAAACAACATTTGAGAAAAAAAAAAAAAAAAAAAAATTTCAGAAAAAAAAAAAAACTTGGAAAAAAAAACAAACTTGGAAAAAACCAAAATTTGAGAAAGAAAACGAAAAAAAAAACAAATTTGGAAAAACAAATTTTTTTTTTTTTTAAATTACAGAAAAAAAATAATAATTTGAAAAAAAAATAATTTGAGAAAAAAAAAAAAAAAAAAATTTCAGAAAAAAAAAAAAAATTGAAAAAAACAAAATTTGAGAAAAAAAAACAAAAACAAAAATTTGGAAAAAAAAAAAAAAAAATTTGGAAAAAAAAAAAAAAATTTTTTTGATTAAAAAAAAAAAAAAAATTTGAAAAAAAAATAAATTTGAGAAAAAAAAACAAAACAAAAAATTTGGAAAAAAAAAAAAAAAAATTTGGAAAAAAAACATTTTTTTTTAAATTACACAAGAAAAAAAATTTGAAAAAAAACTTTCAGAAAAAAAAAAAAAAAAATTGGAAAAAAAAAAAAAAAAAAAATTTGGAAAAAAAAAAAAAAAAAAAAATTTGGAAAAAAAAAAAATTTGGAAAAAAAAAAAAAAAAATTTGGAAGAAAAAAAAAAATTGAATAAAACCAAAATTTGAGAAAGAAAACGAAAAAAAAAAAATTTGGAAAAAAAAAAAAAATTTGAAAAAAAAAAAAAAAATTTGGAAAAAAACAAAAACAAAATTTGGAAAATTTTTTTTTTTTCTCAAATTACAGAAAAAATAATAATAATTTGAAAAAAAAAAAATTTGAGAAAAAAAAAAAAAAAAAATTTGAAAAAAAAAAAAAAAAAATTTGGAAAAAAAAAAAAAAAATATTTGAAAAAAAAAAAAATTTGAGAAAAAAAAAACAAAAAAAAAAATTTGGAAAAAAAAAAAATTTGAAAAAAAAAAAAAAAATTTGGAAAAAAACAAAAAAAAAATTTGAGAAAAAAAACAAAAAAAAAAAAATTGGAAAAAAATTGGAAAAAAAACAAACAAAAAATTTGGAAAAAAAAAAAAAAAAATTGGAAAAATTTTTTTTTTTTTTTAAATTACAGAAAAAAAATAATAATTTGAAAAAAAAAAAATTTGAGAAAAAAAAAAACAAAAAAATTTCAGAAAAAAAAAAAAAATTTGAAAAAAAACAAACTTTGAGAAAAAAAAACAAAAAACAAAATTTGGAAAAAAAAAATACAAAATTTGGAAAAAAAAAAAAAAAAAAATTGGAAAAAACAAAAAAAAAATTTGGAAAAAAAAAAAAATTTTTTTTAATTAAAAAAAAAAAAAAAAATTTGAAAAAAAAATAAATTTGAGAAAAAAAACAAAAAAAAAAATTTGGAAAATAAAATTTTTTTTTTTAAATTACAGAAAAAAAATAATAATTTCAAAAAAAAAAATTTGAGAAAAAAAAAAACAAAAAAATTTCAGAAAAAAAAAAAAATTTGAAAAAAAACAAAATTTGAGAAAAAAAAACAAAAAACAAAATTTGGAAAAAAAAAATACAAAATTTGGAAAAAAAAAAAAAAAAAATTTGGAAAAAACAAAAAAAAAAAATTGGAAAAAAAAAAAAATTTTTTTTAATTAAAAAAAAAAAAAAAAATTTGAAAAAAAATAAATTTGAGAAAAAAAAACAAAAAAAAAATTTGGAAAAAAAAAAAAAAAAATTTGGAAAAAAAACATTTTTTTTTTAAATTACACAAAGAAAAAATTTGAAAAAAAAAAAATTTGAGAAAAAAAAAAAAAAAAAAATTTGGAAAAAAAACAAATTTGAACAAAACCAAAATTTGAGAAAGAAAACGAAAAAAAACAAAAATTTGGAAAAAAAAAAAATTTTAGAAAAAAAAAAAAAAAAAAAATTAGAAAAAAAAAAAAAAATTGAGAAAAAAAAAAAAAAAAAAAAAATTTGAGAAAAAAAAAAAACAAAAAAATTTGGAAAAACAAAATTTGAGAAAAAAACAAAAAAAAAAATTTGGAAAAATTTTTTTTTTTTTTTTAAATTACAGAAAAATAATAATTTGAAAAAAAAAAATTTGAGAAAAAAAAAAAAAAAAAAAATTTCAGAAAAAAAAAAATTTGAGAAAAAAAACAACAAAAAAAATTTGGAGAAAAAAAAAAATTTTGAAAAAAAAAACTTTGGAAATTTTTTTTTTTTCATTTTAAATTACATAAAAAAAAATAATAATTTGAAAAAAACAACATTTGAGAAAAAAAAAAAAAAAAAAAAATTTCAGAAAAAAAAAAAAACTTGGAAAAAAAAACAAACTTGAAAAAAACCAAAATTTGAGAAAGAAAACGAAAAAAAAAACAAATTTGGAAAAACAAATTTTTTTTTTTTTTAAATTACAGAAAAAAAATAATAATTTGAAAAAAAAAAAATTTGAGAAAAAAAAAAAAAAAAAAAATTTCAGAAAAAAAAAAAAAATTGAAAAAAACAAAATTTGAGAAAAAAAAACAAAAACAAAAATTTGGAAAAAAAAAAAAAAAAATTTGGAAAAAAAAAAAAAAATTTTTTTGATTAAAAAAAAAAAAAAAATTTGAAAAAAAAATAAATTTGAGAAAAAAAAACAAAACAAAAAATTTGGAAAAAAAAAAAAATTTGGAAAAAAAAAAAAAAAAATTTGGAAAAAAAACATTTTTTTTTAAATTACACAAGAAAAAAAATTTGAAAAAAAACTTTCAGAAAAAAAAAAAAAAAATTAAAAAAAAAAAAAAAAAATTGGAAAAAAAAAAAAAAATTTTAATTAAAAAAAAAAAAAAAAATTGAGAAAAAAAAAAAAAAAAAATTTGGAAAAAAAAACAAAAAAAAATTTGGAGAAAAAAAAAAAATTAAAAAAAAAAAAAAAAATTTGAAAAAAAAAAATTTGAGAAAAAAAAACAAAAAAAAAAAATTTGGAAAAAAAAAATTTTTTTAATTAAAAAAAAAAAAAAAAATTTGAAAAAAAAAAAAATTTGAGAAAAAAAAACAAAAAAAAAATTTGGAAAAAAAAAAATAAAAAATTTGGGAAAAAAAAAAAAAAAAAAATTTGGAAAAAACAAAAAAAAAAATTTGGAAAAAAAAAAAAAATTTTTTTAATTAAAAAAAAAAAAAAAAAATTGAAAAAAAATAAATTTGAGAAAAAAAACAAAAAAAAAAATTTGGAAAAACAAAAAAAAAATTTGGAAAATTTTTTTTTTTCTCAAATTACAGAAAAAATAATAATAATTTGAAAAAAAAAGAATTGAGAAAAAAAAAAAAAAAAAAAAATTTCAGAAAAAAAAAAATTTGAGAAAAAAAACAACAAAAAAAATTTGGAAAAAAAAACAAAATTTGAAAAAAAAAAAAAAAAATTTGGAAAAAAAAAAAAAAATTTGAAAAAAAAAAAAAAAATTTGGAAAAAAAAACATTTTTTTTTTAAATTACACAAAAAAAAAATTTGAAAAAAAAACTTTCAGAAAAAAAAAAAAAATTTGAGAAAAAAAAACAAAAAAAAATTTGGAAAAAAAACAAAAAAAAAATTTGGAAAATTTATTTTTTTTTTATTTTCAATTACATAAAAAAATTCATAATTTGAAAAAAAAACATTTGAGAAAAAAAAAAAAAAAACAAAATTTGGAAAATTTTTTTTTTTCTTAAATTACAGAAAAAATAATAATAATTTGAAAAAAAAAAAATTTGAGAAAAAAAAACAATAAAAAAAATTTGGAAAAAAAAACAAAAAAAAAAATTTGGAAAAAAAAAAAAAAAAAAAATTTGTAAAAAAAAAAAAAAAAATTTGGAAAAAAAAAAAAATTTGAATAAAACCAAAATTTGAGAAAGAAAACGAAAAAAAAACAAAAATTTGGAAAAAAAAAAAAAATTTGAAAAAAAAAAAAAAATTTGGAAAATAAAATTTTTTTTTTTTTAAATTACAGAAAAAAAATAATAATTTCAAAAAAAAAAAATTTGAGAAAAAAAAAAAAAAAAAAATTTCAGAAAAAAAAAAAAAATTTGAAAAAAAAACGAGAAAAAAAAAAAAAAAAAAAATTTGGAAAAAAAAAAAAAAAAAATTTGGAAAAAAAAAAAAATTGGAAAAAAAAAAAAAAAAATTTGGAAAAAAACAAAAAAAAATTTTTTAATTAAAAAAAAAAAAAAAATTTGAAAAAAATTTAAATATTTTTTAATTAAAAAAAAAAAAAAAAATTGAGAAAAAAAAAAAAAAAAAATTTGGAAAAAAAAAAAAAAAAAAAATTTGGAGAAAGAAAAAATTAAAAAAAAAAAAAAAAATTTGAAAAAAACAAATTTTTTTAATTAAAAAAAAAAAAAAAAAATTAAAAAAAAAAAAAAATTTGAGAAAAAAAAAAAAAAAAAAAAATTTGGAAAAAAAAAAAATTTGAAAAAACCAAAATTTGAGAAAGAAAACGAAAAAAAAAACAAAAATTTGGAAAAAAAAAAAATTTGAGAAAAAAAAAAAAAATTTGAAAAAAAAAATTTCAGAAAAAAAAAAAATTTGAAAAAAAAAATTTCAGAAAAAAAAAAAAAAATTGAAAAAAAACAAAATTTGAGAAAAAAAAAAAAAAAATTTCAGAAAAAAAACAACAAAAAAATTTGGAAAAAAAAACAAAATTTGAAAAAAAAAAAAAAAAATTTGGAAAAAAAAAAAAAAAATTTGAAAAAAAAAACATTTTTTTTTTAAATTACACAAAAAAAAAATTTGAAAAAAAAACTTTCAGAAAAAAAAAAAAAAATTTGAGAAAAAAAAAACAAAAAAAAAATTTGGAAAAAAAACAAAAAATTTGAAAAAAAACAAAATTTGAGAAAAAAAAACAATAAAAAAAATTTGGAAAAAAAAAAAAAAAAAAAATTTGGAAAATAAAATTTTTTTTTTTTTAAATTACAGAAAAAAAATAATAATTTGAAAAAAAACAAAATTTGAGAAAAAAAAACAATAAAAAAAATTTGAGAAAAAAAAAAAAAAATTTGAAAAAAAAAAAAATTTGAGAAAAAAAAAAAAAATTTTTTTAATTAAAAAAAAAAAAAAAAATTTGAAAAAAAAAAAATTTGAGAAAAAAAACAAAAAAAAAAATTTGGAAAAAAAAAAAAAAAAAAAATTTGGAAAAAAAAAAAAAAAAATTTGGAAAAAAAAAAAAATTTGAATAAAACCAAAATTTGAGAAAGAAAACGAAAAAAAAACAAAAATTTGGAAAAAAAAAAAAAAAAATTTGGAAAATAAAATTTTTTTTTTTTAAATTACAGAAAAAAAATAATAATTTCAAAAAAAAAAAATTTGAGAAAAAAAAAAAAAAAAAAATTTTTTAATTAAAAAAAAAAAAAAAATTTGAAAAAAATTTAAATATTTTTTAATTAAAAAAAAAAAAAAAAATTGAGAAAAAAAAAAAACAAAATTTGGAAAAAAAAAAAAAAAAAAAATTTGGAGAAAGAAAAAATTAAAAAAAAAAAAAAAATTTGAGAAAAAAAAAAAAAAAAAAAAATTTGGAAAAAAAAAAAATTTGAAAAAACCAAAATTTGAGAAAGAAAACGAAAAAAAAAAAAAATTTGAGAAAAAAAAAAAAAATTTGAAAAAAAAAAAAAAAAAATTTGGAAACAATTTTTTTCTTTTTTTAAATTACAGTAAAAAAATCATAATTTGAAAAAAAAAATTTGAGAAAAAAAAAAAAAAAAAAAATTTGAAAAAAAAAATTTCAGAAAAAAAAAAATTTGAAAAAAAAAATTTCAGAAAAAAAAAAAAAATTAAAAAAAAAAAACTTAGGAAAAATTTTTTTTTTTTATTTTAAATTACATAAAAAAAAATAATAATTTGAAAGAAAAACTTTCAGAAAAAAAAAAAAAAATTTGAAAAAAAACAAAATTTGAGAAAAAAAAAAAAAAAAAAAATTTGGAAAAACAAAAAAAAAAATTGGAAAATTTGTTTTTTTTTTTAAATTACAGAAAAAATAATAATAATTTGAAAAAAAAAAAAATTTGAGAAAAAAAACAAAAAAAAAAAAATTCAGAAAAAAAAAAAAAATTTGAAAAAAAAAAAAATTTGAGAAAAAAAAACAATAAAAAAAATTTGGAAAAAAAAAAAAAAAAATTTGTTTTAATTAAAAAAAAAAAAAAAATTTGAAAAAAAAATAAATTTGAGAAAAAAAACAAAAAAAAAAATTTGGAAAAAAAAAAAAAAAAAAAATTTGGAAAAAAAAAAAATTTGAATAAAACCAAAATTTGAGAAAGAAAACGAAAAAAAAACAAAAATTTGGAAAAAAAAAAAAAATTTGAAAAAAAAAAAAATTTGGAAAAAAAAAAAAAAAAAAATTGGGAAAAAAAAAAAATTTGAATAAAACCAAAATTTGAGAAAGAAAACGAAAAAAAAACAAAAATTTGGAAAAAAAAAAAAAATTTGAAAAAAAAAAAAATTTGGAAAAAAAAAAAAAAAAAAAATTTGGAAAAAAAAAAAATTTGAATAAAACCAAAATTTGAGAAAGAAAACGAAAAAAAAACAAAAATTTGGAAAAAAAAAAAAAATTTGAAAAAAAAAAAAATTTGGAAAAAAAAAAAAAAAAAAATTGGGAAAAAAAAAAAATTTGAATAAAACCAAAATTTGAGAAAGAAAACGAAAAAAAAACAAAAATTTGGAAAAAAAAAAAAAATTTGAAAAAAAAAAAAATTTGGAAAAAAAAAAAAAAAAAAATTGGGAAAATTTTTTTTTTTTGTTTTAAATTACAGAAAAAAAATAATAATTTAAAAAAAAAAAATTTGAGAAAAAAAAAACAAAAAAATTTCAGAAAAAAAAAAAAATTTGAAAAAAAAAACTTGAGAAAAAAAAAACAAAAAAAAAAATTTGGAAAAAAAAAAAAAAAAAATTTTTTAATTAAAAAAAAAAAAAAAATTTGAAAAAAATTAAAATATTTTTTAATTGAAAAAAAAAAAAATTTGAGAAAAAAAAAACAAAATTTGGGAAAAAAAAAAAAAAAAATTTGGAGAAAAAACAAATTAAAAAAAAAAAAAAAAATTTGAAAAAAAACAAAATTTGAGAAAAAAAAAAAAAAAAAAAATTTGGAAAAAAAAAAAAAAAATTTGGAAAAAAAAAAAATTTGAAAAAACCAAAATTTGAGAAAGAAAACGAAAAAAAAAAAAAAATTTGGAAAAAAAAAAAATTTGAGAAAAAAAAAAAAAAAAAAATTTGGAAAAACAAAAAAAAAAATTGGAAATTTTTTTTTTTTTCTTAAATTACAGAAAAAATAATAATAATTTGAAAAAAAAAAAATTTGAGAAAAAAAAAAAAAAAAAAAAATTTCAGAAAAAAAAAAAAAATTTGAAAAAAAAAAAATTTGAGAAAAAAAAACAATAAAAAAAATTTGGAAAAAAAAATTTGGAAAAAAAAAAAAAAAAAAAATTTGGAAAAAAAAAAAAAAAATTTGGAAAAAAAAAAAAATTTGAATAAAACCAAAATTTGAGAAAGAAAACGAAAAAAAAAACAAATTTGAGAAAAAAAAACAAAATTCGGAAAAAAAAAAAATTTCAGAAAAAAAACAAAAAAATTTCAGAAAAGAAATACTAATTTGAAAAAAAAAAAATTTGAGAAAAAAAAAAAACAAAAAAATTTCAGAAAAAAAAAAAAAAATTTGAAAAAAAAACAAAATTTGAGAAAAAAAAACAAAAAACAAAATTTGGAAAAAAAATACAAAATTTGGAAAAAAAAAAAAAAAAAAAATTTGGAAAAAACAAAAAAAAAAAATTGGAAAAAAAAAAAAATTTTTTTTAATTAAAAAAAAAAAAAAAAATTAGAAAAAAAATAAATTTGAGAAAAAAAAACAAAAAAAAAAATTTGGAAAAAAAAAAAAATTTGGAAATTTTTTTTTTTTCTTAAATTACAGAAAAAAAATAATAATTTGAAAAAAAAAAATTTGAGAAAAAAAAAAACAAAAAAATTTCAGAAAAAAAAAAAAAATTTGAAAAAAAAAAAATTTGAGAAAAAAAAACAAAAAACAAAATTTGGAAAAAAAAATACAAAATTTGGAAAAAAAAAAAAAAAAAAATTTGGAAAAAACAAAAAAAAAAAATTGGAAAAAAAAAAAAATTTGGAAATTTTTTTTTTTGTCTTAAATTACAGAAAAACAAATAATAATTTGAAAAAAAAAAAATTTGAGAAAAAAAAAAAAAAAAAATTTCAGAAAAAAAACAACAAAAAAATTTGGAAAAAAAAACAAAAAAAAAAAAAATTTGGAAAAAAAAAGAAATTGAAAAAAAAAAAAAAAATTTTTTAATTAAAAAAAAAAAAAAAAATTTGAAAAAAAAAAAAAATTTTTAATTAAAAAAAAAAAAAAAATTGAGAAAAAAAAAAAAAAAAAAATTTGGAAAAAAACAAAAAAAAAATTTGGAAAAAAAAAAAAAAAAAAAATTTGGAAAAAAAAAAAAAAAAAAAATTTGGAAAAAAAAAAAAATTTGGAAAAAAAAAAAAAAAATTTGGAAAAAAAAAAAAATTTGAATAAAACCAAAATTTGAGAAAGAAAACGAAAAAAAAAAAATTTGGAAAAAAAAAAAAAATTTGAAAAAAAAAAAAAAAAATTGGAAAAAAACAAAAAAAAAATTTGAGAAAAAAAAAAAAATTGAAAAAAACCAAATGTTGAGAAAGAAAAAAAAAATTTGGAAAAAAAACAAAAAAAAAATTTGGAAAATTTTTTTTTTTTCTTAAATTACAGAAAAAAAAATAATAATTTGAAAAAAAAAAAAATTTGAGAAAAAAAAAAAAAAAAAAAATTTCAGAAAAAAAAAAAAAAATTTGAAAAAAAACAAAATTTGAGAAAAAAAACAATAAAAAAAATTTGGAAAAAAAAATAAAAAAATTTGTTTTAATTAAAAAAAAAAAAAAATTTGAAAAAAAAATAAATTTGAGAAAAAAAACAAAAAAAAAAATTTGGAAAAAAAAAAAAAAAAAAATTTGGAAAAAAAGAAAATTTGAATAAAACCAAAATTTGAGAAAGAAAACGAAAAAAAAACAAGAATTTGGAAAAAAAAAAAAAATTTGGAAAAAAAAAAAAAAAAAAATTGGAAAAAAAAAAAAAATTTGGAAAAAAAGAAAATTTGAATAAAACCAAAATTTGAGAAAGAAAACGAAAAAAAAACAAGAATTTGGAAAAAAAAAAAAAATTTGGAAAAAAAAAAAAAAAAAAAATTGGAAAAAAAAAAAAAATTTGGAGAAAAAAAAAAATTTGAATAAAACCAAAATTTGAGAAAGAAAACGAAAAAAAAAAAAAATTTGGAAAAAAAAAAAAAATTTGAAAAAAAAAATAAAAATTTGGAAAAAAACAAAAAAAAAATTTGAGAAATAAAAAAAAAAAAAAAAAAATTTGGAAAAAAAAAGAAATTGAAAAAAAAAAAAAAAATTTTTTAATTAAAAAAAAAAAAAAAATT
Organism: Netelia virgata; assembly: GCA_951802705.1. Classification (NCBI taxonomy): domain Eukaryota; kingdom Metazoa; phylum Arthropoda; class Insecta; order Hymenoptera; family Ichneumonidae; genus Netelia; species Netelia virgata. The sequence goes on along the minus strand of OX637863.1, from coordinate 33,793,536 downwards.
TGAAAAAAAAAAAAATTTTTTAATTAAAAAAAAAAAAAAAATTGAGAAAAAAAAAAAAAAAAATTTGGAAATTTTTTTTTTTGTCTTAAATTACAGAAAAACAAATAATAATTTGAAAAAAAAAAAATTTGAGAAAAAAAAAAAAAAAAAATTTCAGAAAAAAAACAACAAAAAAATTTGGAAAAAAAAACAAAAAAAAAAAAAATTTGGAAAAAAAAAGAAATTGAAAAAAAAAAAAAAAATTTTTTAATTAAAAAAAAAAAAAAAAATTTGAAAAAAAAAAAAAATTTTTAATTAAAAAAAAAAAAAAAATTGAGAAAAAAAAAAAAAAAAAAATTTGGAAAAAAACAAAAAAAAAATTTGGAAAAAAAAAAAAAAAAAAAATTTGGAAAAAAAAAAAAAAAAAAAATTTGGAAAAAAAAAAAAATTTGGAAAAAAAAAAAAAAAATTTGGAAAAAAAAAAAAATTTGAATAAAACCAAAATTTGAGAAAGAAAACGAAAAAAAAAAAATTTGGAAAAAAAAAAAAAATTTGAAAAAAAAAAAAAAAAATTGGAAAAAAACAAAAAAAAAATTTGAGAAAAAAAAAAAAATTGAAAAAAACCAAATGTTGAGAAAGAAAAAAAAAATTTGGAAAAAAAACAAAAAAAAAATTTGGAAAATTTTTTTTTTTTCTTAAATTACAGAAAAAAAAATAATAATTTGAAAAAAAAAAAAATTTGAGAAAAAAAAAAAAAAAAAAAATTTCAGAAAAAAAAAAAAAAATTTGAAAAAAAACAAAATTTGAGAAAAAAAACAATAAAAAAAATTTGGAAAAAAAAATAAAAAAATTTTTTTTAATTAAAAAAAAAAAAAAATTTGAAAAAAAAATAAATTTGAGAAAAAAAACAAAAAAAAAAATTTGGAAAAAAAAAAAAAAAAAAATTTGGAAAAAAAGAAAATTTGAATAAAACCAAAATTTGAGAAAGAAAACGAAAAAAAAACAAGAATTTGGAAAAAAAAAAAAAATTTGGAAAAAAAAAAAAAAAAAAATTGGAAAAAAAAAAAAAATTTGGAAAAAAAGAAAATTTGAATAAAACCAAAATTTGAGAAAGAAAACGAAAAAAAAACAAGAATTTGGAAAAAAAAAAAAAATTTGGAAAAAAAAAAAAAAAAAAAATTGGAAAAAAAAAAAAAATTTGGAGAAAAAAAAAAATTTGAATAAAACCAAAATTTGAGAAAGAAAACGAAAAAAAAAAAAAATTTGGAAAAAAAAAAAAAATTTGAAAAAAAAAATAAAAATTTGGAAAAAAACAAAAAAAAAATTTGAGAAATAAAAAAAAAAAAAAAAAAATTTGGAAAAAAAAAGAAATTGAAAAAAAAAAAAAAAATTTTTTAATTAAAAAAAAAAAAAAAATTTGAAAAAAAAAAAAATTTTTTAATTAAAAAAAAAAAAAAAATTGAGAAAAAAAAAAAAAAAAATTTGGAAAAAAACAAAAAAAAAATTTGGAAAATTTTTTTTTTTTCTTAAATTACAGAAAAAATAATAATAATTTGAAAAAAAAAAAAATTTGAGAAAAAAAAAAAAAAAAAAAAATTTCAGAAAAAAAAAAAAAATTTGAAAAAAAAAAAATTTGAGAAAAAAAAACAATAAAAAAAATTTGGAAAAAAAAATTTGGAAAAAAAAAAAAAAAATTTGGAAAAAAAAAAAAAAAAATTTGGAAACAAAAAAAAAAAAAATTTTTAATTAAAAAAAAAAAAGAAATTGAAAAAAAAAAAAATTTTTTAATTAAAAAAAAAAAAAAAATTGAGAAAAAAAAAAAAAAAAAATTTGGAAAAAAACAAAAAAAAGGTTGGAAAAAAAAAAAAAAAAAATTTGGAAAAAAAAAAAATTTGGAAAAACAAAAAAAAAATTTGGAAAATTTTTTTTTTTTCTTAAATTACAGAAAAAATAATAATAATTTGAAAAAAAAAAAATTTCAGAAAAAAAAACAACAAAAAAAATTTCGAAAAAAAAAAAAAAATTTGAACGAAAAACTTTCAGAAAAAAAAAAAAAAAATTTGAAAAAAAAAAAAATTTGAGAAAAAAAAAAAAAAAAAAAAAATTTGGAAAAAAAAAAAAAAATTTGGAAAAACAAAAAAAAAATTTGGGAAATTTTTTTTTTTTCTTAAATTACAGAAAAAATAATAATAATTTGAAAAAAAAAAAATTTCGAAAAAAAAAAAAAAATTTGAACGAAAAACTTTCAGAAAAAAAAAAAAAAAATTTGAAAAAAAAATAAATTTGAGAAAAAAAACAAAAAAAAAAATTTGGAAAAAAAAAAAAAAAAAAAATTTGTAAAAAAAAAAAAAAAAATTTGGAAAAAAAAAAAAATTTGAATAAAACCAAAATTTGAGAAAGAAAACGAAAAAAAAACAAAAATTTGGAAAAAAAAAAAAAATTTGAAAAAAAAAAAAAAATTTGGAAAAAAAAAAAAAAAAAATTTGGAAAATAAAATTTTTTTTTTTTTAAATTACAGAAAAAAAATAATAATTTCAAAAAAAAAAAATTTGAGAAAAAAAAAAAAAAAAAAATTTCAGAAAAAAAAAAAAAATTTGAAAAAAAAACGAGAAAAAAAAAAAAAAAAAAAATTTGGAAAAAAAAAAAAAAAAAATTTGGAAAAAAAAAAAAAATTGGAAAAAAAAAAAAAAAAATTTGGAAAAAAACAAAAAAAAATTTTTTAATTAAAAAAAAAAAAAAAATTTGAAAAAAATTTAAATATTTTTTAATTAAAAAAAAAAAAAAAAATTGAGAAAAAAAAAAAAAAAAATTTGGAAAAAAAAAAAAAAAAAAAATTTGGAGAAAGAAAAAATTAAAAAAAAAAAAAAAAATTTGAAAAAAACAAATTTTTTTAATTAAAAAAAAAAAAAAAAAATTAAAAAAAAAAAAAAATTTGAGAAAAAAAAAAAAAAAAAAAAATTTGGAAAAAAAAAAAATTTGAAAAAACCAAAATTTGAGAAAGAAAACGAAAAAAAAAACAAAAATTTGGAAAAAAAAAAAATTTGAGAAAAAAAAAAAAAATTTGAAAAAAAAAATTTCAGAAAAAAAAAAAATTTGAAAAAAAAAATTTCAGAAAAAAAAAAAAAAATTGAAAAAAAACAAAATTTGAGAAAAAAAAAAAAAAAAATTTCAGAAAAAAAACAACAAAAAAATTTGGAAAAAAAAACAAAATTTGAAAAAAAAAAAAAAAAATTTGGAAAAAAAAAAAAAAAATTTGAAAAAAAAACATTTTTTTTTTAAATTACACAAAAAAAAAATTTGAAAAAAAAACTTTCAGAAAAAAAAAAAAAAATTTGAGAAAAAAAAAACGAAAAAAAAAATTTGGAAAAAAAACAAAAAATTTGAAAAAAAACAAAATTTGAGAAAAAAAAACAATAAAAAAAATTTGGAAAAAAAAAAAAAAAAAAAATTTGGAAAATAAAATTTTTTTTTTTTTAAATTACAGAAAAAAAATAATAATTTGAAAAAAAACAAAATTTGAGAAAAAAAAACAATAAAAAAAATTTGAGAAAAAAAAAAAAAAATTTGAAAAAAAACAAAATTTGAGAAAAAAAAAAAAAAATTTTTTAATTAAAAAAAAAAAAAAAAATTTGAAAAAAAAAAAATTTGAGAAAAAAAACAAAAAAAAAAATTTGGAAAAAAAAAAAAAAAAAAAATTTGGAAAAAAAAAAAAAAAAATTTGGAAAAAAAAAAAAATTTGAATAAAACCAAAATTTGAGAAAGAAAACGAAAAAAAAACAAAAATTTGGAAAAAAAAAAAAAAAAATTTGGAAAATAAATTTTTTTTTTTTTAAATTACACAAAAAAAATAATAATTTCAAAAAAAAAAAATTTGAGAAAAAAAAAAAAAAAAAAATTTGAGAAAAAAAAACAAAATTTGAAAAAAAAACGAGAAAAAAAAAAAAAAAAAAAAAATTTGGAAAAAAAAAAAAAAATTTGGAAAAAAAAAAAAAAAAAATTTGGAAAAAAAAAAAAAAATTTGGAAAAAAAAAAAAAAAAAATTTGGAAAAAAAAAAAAAAATTTTTTAATTAAAAAAAAAAAAAAAATTTGAGAAAAAAAAAAAAAAAAAAAAATTTGGAAAAAAAAAAAATTTGAAAAAACCAAAATTTGAGAAAGAAAACGAAAAAAAAAAAAAATTTGAGAAAAAAAAAAAAAATTTGAAAAAAAAAAAAAAAAAATTTGGAAAAAATTTTTTTCTTTTTTTAAATTACAGTAAAAAAATCATAATTTGAAAAAAAAAATTTGAGAAAAAAAAAAAAAAAAAAAATTTGAAAAAAAAAATTTCAGAAAAAAAAAAATTTGAAAAAAAAAATTTCAGAAAAAAAAAAAAAATTAAAAAAAAAAAACTTAGGAAAAATTTTTTTTTTTTATTTTAAATTACATAAAAAAAAATAATAATTTGAAAGAAAAACTTTCAGAAAAAAAAAAAAAAATTTGAAAAAAAACAAAATTTGAGAAAAAAAAAAAAAAATAAAATTTGGAAAAACAAAAAAAAAAATTGGAAAATTTTTTTTTTTTTTTAAATTACAGAAAAAATAATAATAATTTGAAAAAAAAAAAAATTTGAGAAAAAAAACAAAAAAAAAAAAATTCAGAAAAAAAAAAAAAATTTGAAAAAAAAAAAAATTTGAGAAAAAAAAACAATAAAAAAAATTTGGAAAAAAAAAAAAAAAAATTTGTTTTAATTAAAAAAAAAAAAAAAATTTGAAAAAAAAATAAATTTGAGAAAAAAAACAAAAAAAAAAAATTTGGAAAAAAAAAAAATTTGAAAAAACCAAAATTTGAGAAAGAAAACGAAAAAAAAAACAAAAATTTGGAAAAAAAAAAAATTTGAGAAAAAAAAAAAAAATTTGAAAAAAAAAATTTCAGAAAAAAAAAAAATTTGAAAAAAAAAATTTCAGAAAAAAAAAAAAAAATTGAAAAAAAACAAAATTTGAGAAAAAAAAAAAAAAAAATTTCAGAAAAAAAACAACAAAAAAATTTGGAAAAAAAAACAAAATTTGAAAAAAAAAAAAAAAAATTTGGAAAAAAAAAAAAAAAATTTGAAAAAAAAACATTTTTTTTTTAAATTACACAAAAAAAAAATTTGAAAAAAAAACTTTCAGAAAAAAAAAAAAAAATTTGAGAAAAAAAAAACGAAAAAAAAAATTTGGAAAAAAAACAAAAAATTTGAAAAAAAACAAAATTTGAGAAAAAAAAACAATAAAAAAAATTTGGAAAAAAAAAAAAAAAAAAAATTTGGAAAATAAAATTTTTTTTTTTTTAAATTACAGAAAAAAAATAATAATTTGAAAAAAAACAAAATTTGAGAAAAAAAAACAATAAAAAAAATTTGAGAAAAAAAAAAAAAAATTTGAAAAAAAACAAAATTTGAGAAAAAAAAAAAAAATTTTTTTAATTAAAAAAAAAAAAAAAAATTTGAAAAAAAAAAAATTTGAGAAAAAAAACAAAAAAAAAAATTTGGAAAAAAAAAAAAAAAAAAAATTTGGAAAAAAAAAAAAAAAAATTTGGAAAAAAAAAAAAATTTGAATAAAACCAAAATTTGAGAAAGAAAACGAAAAAAAAACAAAAATTTGGAAAAAAAAAAAAAAAAATTTGGAAAATAAAATTTTTTTTTTTAAATTACACAAAAAAAATAATAATTTCAAAAAAAAAAAATTTGAGAAAAAAAAAAAAAAAAAAATTTGAGAAAAAAAAAAAAAATTTGAAAAAAAAACGAGAAAAAAAAAAAAAAAAAAAAATTTGGAAAAAAAAAAAAAAAAAAAATTTGGAGAAAGAAAAAATTGAAAAAAAAAAAAAATTTGAAAAAAACAAATTTTTTTAATTAAAAAAAAAAAAAAAAAATTAAAAAAAAAAAAAAAATTTGAGAAAAAAAAAAAAAAAAAAAAATTTGGAAAAAAAAAAAATTTGAAAAAACCAAAATTTGAGAAAGAAAACGAAAAAAAAAAAAAATTTGAGAAAAAAAAAAAAAATTTGAAAAAAAAAAAAAAAAAATTTGGAAAAAATTTTTTTCTTTTTTTAAATTACAGTAAAAAAATCATAATTTGAAAAAAAAAATTTGAGAAAAAAAAAAAAAAAAAAAATTTGAAAAAAAAAATTTCAGAAAAAAAAAAATTTGAAAAAAAAAATTTCAGAAAAAAAAAAAAAATTAAAAAAAAAAAACTTAGGAAAAATTTTTTTTTTTTATTTTAAATTACATAAAAAAAAATAATAATTTGAAAGAAAAACTTTCAGAAAAAAAAAAAAAAATTTGAAAAAAAACAAAATTTGAGAAAAAAAAAAAAAAAAAAAATTTGGAAAAACAAAAAAAAAAATTGGAAAATTTGTTTTTTTTTTTAAATTACAGAAAAAATAATAATAATTTGAAAAAAAAAAAAATTTGAGAAAAAAAACAAAAAAAAAAAAATTCAGAAAAAAAAAAAAAATTTGAAAAAAAAAAAATTTGAGAAAAAAAAACAATAAAAAAAATTTGGAAAAAAAAAAAAAAAAATTTGTTTTAATTAAAAAAAAAAAAAAAATTTGAAAAAAAAATAAATTTGAGAAAAAAAACAAAAAAAAAAATTTGGAAAAAAAAAAAAAAAAAAAATTTGGAAAAAAAAAAAATTTGAATAAAACCAAAATTTGAGAAAGAAAACGAAAAAAAACAAAAATTTGGAAAAAAAAAAAAAATTTGAAAAAAAAAAAAATTTGGAAAAAAAAAAAAAAAAAAATTGGGAAAAATTTTTTTTTTTTGTTTTAAATTACAGAAAAAAAATAATAATTTAAAAAAAAAAAATTTGAGAAAAAAAAAACAAAAAAATTTCAGAAAAAAAAAAAAATTTGAAAAAAAAAACTTGAGAAAAAAAAAACAAAAAAAAAAATTTGGAAAAAAAAAAAAAAAAAAATTTGGAGAAAAAACAAATTAAAAAAAAAAAAAAAAATTTGAAAAAAAACAAAATTTGAGAAAAAAAAAAAAAAAAAAAATTTGGAAAAAAAAAAAAAAAATTTGGAAAAAAAAAAAATTTGAAAAAACCAAAATTTGAGAAAGAAAACGAAAAAAAAAAAAAAATTTGGAAAAAAAAAAAATTTGAGAAAAAAAAAAAAAAAAAAATTTGGAAAAACAAAAAAAAAAATTGGAAATTTTTTTTTTTTCTTAAATTACAGAAAAAATAATAATAATTTGAAAAAAAAAAAATTTGAGAAAAAAAAAAAAAAAAAAAAATTTCAGAAAAAAAAAAAAAATTTGAAAAAAAAAAAATTTGAGAAAAAAAAACAATAAAAAAAATTTGGAAAAAAAAATTTGGAAAAAAAAAAAAAAAAAAAATTTGGAAAAAAAAAAAAAAAATTTGGAAAAAAAAAAAAATTTGAATAAAACCAAAATTTGAGAAAGAAAACGAAAAAAAAAACAAATTTGAGAAAAAAAAACAAAATTCGGAAAAAAAAAAAATTTCAGAAAAAAAACAAAAAAATTTCAGAAAAGAAATACTAATTTGAAAAAAAAAAAATTTGAGAAAAAAAAAAAACAAAAAAATTTCAGAAAAAAAAAAAAAAATTTGAAAAAAAAACAAAATTTGAGAAAAAAAAACAAAAAACAAAATTTGGAAAAAAAATACAAAATTTGGAAAAAAAAAAAAAAAAAAAATTTGGAAAAAACAAAAAAAAAAAATTGGAAAAAAAAAAAAATTTTTTTTAATTAAAAAAAAAAAAAAAAATTAGAAAAAAAATAAATTTGAGAAAAAAAAACAAAAAAAAAAATTTGGAAAAAAAAAAAAATTTGGAAATTTTTTTTTTTTTCTTAAATTACAGAAAAAAAATAATAATTTGAAAAAAAAAAATTTGAGAAAAAAAAAAACAAAAAAATTTCAGAAAAAAAAAAAAAATTTGAAAAAAAAAAAATTTGAGAAAAAAAAACAAAAAACAAAATTTGGAAAAAAAATACAAAATTTGGAAAAAAAAAAAAAAAAAAAATTTGGAAAAAACAAAAAAAAAAAATTGGAAAAAAAAAAAAATTTGGAAATTTTTTTTTTTGTCTTAAATTACAGAAAAACAAATAATAATTTGAAAAAAAAAAAATTTGAGAAAAAAAAAAAAAAAAAATTTCAGAAAAAAAACAACAAAAAAATTTGGAAAAAAAAACAAAAAAAAAAAAAATTTGGAAAAAAAAAGAAATTGAAAAAAAAAAAAAAAATTTTTTAATTAAAAAAAAAAAAAAAAATTTGAAAAAAAAAAAAATTTTTTAATTAAAAAAAAAAAAAAAATTGAGAAAAAAAAAAAAAAAAAATTTGGAAAAAAACAAAAAAAAAATTTGGAAAAAAAAAAAAAAAAAAAATTTGGAAAAAAAAAAAAAAAAAAAATTTGGAAAAAAAAAAAAATTTGGAAAAAAAAAAAAAAAATTTGGAAAAAAAAAAAAATTTGAATAAAACCAAAATTTGAGAAAGAAAACGAAAAAAAAAAAATTTGGAAAAAAAAAAAAAATTTGAAAAAAAAAAAAAAAAATTGGAAAAAAACAAAAAAAAAATTTGAGAAAAAAAAAAAAATTGAAAAAAACCAAATGTTGAGAAAGAAAAAAAAAATTTGGAAAAAAAACAAAAAAAAAATTTGGAAAATTTTTTTTTTTTCTTAAATTACAGAAAAAAAAATAATAATTTGAAAAAAAAAAAAATTTGAGAAAAAAAAAAAAAAAAAAAATTTCAGAAAAAAAAAAAAAAATTTGAAAAAAAACAAAATTTGAGAAAAAAAACAATAAAAAAAATTTGGAAAAAAAAATAAAAAAATTTGTTTTAATTAAAAAAAAAAAAAAATTTGAAAAAAAAATAAATTTGAGAAAAAAAACAAAAAAAAAAATTGAGAAAAAAAAAAAAAAAAAATTTGGAAAAAAACAAAAAAAAGGTTGGAAAAAAAAAAAAAAAAAATTTGGAAAAAAAAAAAATTTGGAAAAACAAAAAAAAAATTTGGAAAATTTTTTTTTTTTCTTAAATTACAGAAAAAATAATAATAATTTGAAAAAAAAAAAATTTCAGAAAAAAAAACAACAAAAAAAATTTCGAAAAAAAAAAAAAAATTTGAACGAAAAACTTTCAGAAAAAAAAAAAAAAAATTTGAAAAAAAAAAAAATTTGAGAAAAAAAAAAAAAAAAAAAAAATTTGGAAAAAAAAAAAAAAATTTGGAAAAACAAAAAAAAAATTTGGGAAATTTTTTTTTTTTCTTAAATTACAGAAAAAATAATAATAATTTGAAAAAAAAAAAATTTGAAAAAAAAAAAAAAAAAATTTCAGAAAAAAAAAAGAAAATTTGAAAAAAAAAAAATTTCCGAAAAAAAACAACAAAAAAAATTTCGAAAAAAAAAAAAAAATTTGAACGAAAAACTTTCAGAAAAAAAAAAAAAAAATTTGAAAAAAAAAAACTTTCAGAAAAAAAAAAAAAAAATTTGGAAAAAAAACAAAAAAAAAATTTGGAAAATTTTTTTTTTTCTCAAATTACAGAAAAAATAATAATAATTTGAAAAAAAAAAAATTTGAGAAAAAAAAAAAAAAAAAATTTGAAAAAAAAAAAAAAAAAATTTGGAAAAAAAATTTTCAGAAAAAAAAAAAAAATTTGAGAAAAAAAACAAAAAAAAAAATTTGGAAAAAAAAAAAAAAAAATTTGGAAAAAAAAAAAAAAAATATTTGAAAAAAAAAAAAATTTGAGAAAAAAAAAACAAAAAACAAAAATTTGGAAAAAAAAAAAAAATTGAAAAAAAAAAAAAAAATTTGGAAAAAAACAAAAAAAAAATTTGAGAAAAAAAACAAAAAAAAAAAAATTGGAAAAAAAATTGGAAAAAAACAAACAAAAAATTTGGAAAAAAAAAAAAAAAAATTGGAAAAATTTTTTTTTTTTTTTTAAATTACAGAAAAAAAAATAATAATTTGAAAAAAAAAAAATTTGAGAAAAAAAAAAAACAAAAAAATTTCAGAAAAAAAAAAAAAAATTGAAAAAAAACAAAATTTGAGAAAAAAAAACAAAAAACAAAATTTGGAAAAAACAAAAACAAAAATTTGGAAAAAAAAAAAAAAAAATTTGGAAAAAAAAAAAAAAATTTTTTTGATTAAAAAAAAAAAAAAAATTTGAAAAAAAAATAAATTTGAGAAAAAAAAACAAAACAAAAAATTTGGAAAAAAAAAAAAATTTGGAAAAAAAAAAAAAAAAATTTGGAAAAAAAACATTTTTTTTTAAATTACACAAGAACAAAAATTTGAAAAAAAACTTTCAGAAAAAAAAAAAAAAAATTAAAAAAAAAAAAAAAAAATTGGAAAAAAAAAAAAAAAAAAATTTGGAAAAAAAAAAAAAAAAAAAAATTTGGAAAAAAAAAAAAATTTGGAAAAAAAAAAAAAAAAATTTGGAAGAAAAAAAAAATTTGAATAAAACCAAAATTTGAGAAAGAAAACGAAAAAAAAAAAATTTGGAAAAAAAAAAAAAATTTGAAAAAAAAAAAAAAAATTTGGAAAAAAACAAAAACAAAATTTGGAAAATTTTTTTTTTTTCTCAAATTACAGAAAAAATAATAATAATTTGAAAAAAAAAAAATTTGAGAAAAAAAAAAAAAAAAATTTGAAAAAAAAAAAAAAAAAATTTGGAAAAAAAAAAAAAAATTTTTTTTAATTGAAAAAAAAAAAAATTTGGAAAAAAAATTTAAAAAAAAAAAAAAAAAAATTTGAGAAAAAAAACAAAAAAAAAAAAATTGGAAAAAAATTGGAAAAAAAACAAACAAAAAATTTGGAAAAAAAAAAAAAAAAATTGGAAAAATTTTTTTTTTTTTTTTAAATTACAGAAAAAAAATAATAATTTGAAAAAAAAAAAATTTGAGAAAAAAAAAAACAAAAAAATTTCAGAAAAAAAAAAAAAAATTTGAAAAAAAACAAAATTTGAGAAAAAAAACAATAAAAAAAATTTGGAAAAAAAAATAAAAAAATTTGTTTTAATTAAAAAAAAAAAAAAATTTGAAAAAAAATAAATTTGAGAAAAAAAACAAAAAAAAAAATTTGGAAAAAAAAAAAAAAAAAATTTGGAAAAAAAGAAAATTTGAATAAAACCAAAATTTGAGAAAGAAAACGAAAAAAAAACAAGAATTTGGAAAAAAAAAAAAAAATTTGGAAAAAAAAAAAAAAAAAAATTGGAAAAAAAAAAAAAATTTGGAGAAAAAAAAAAATTTGAATAAAACCAAAATTTGAGAAAGAAAACGAAAAAAAAAAAAAATTTGGAAAAAAAAAAAAAATTTGAAAAAAAAAATAAAAATTTGGAAAAAAACAAAAAAAAAATTTGAGAAATAAAAAAAAAAAAAAAAAAATTTGGAAAAAAAAAGAAATTGAAAAAAAAAAAAAAAATTTTTTAATTAAAAAAAAAAAAAAAATTTGAAAAAAAAAAAAATTTTTTAATTAAAAAAAAAAAAAAAATTGAGAAAAAAAAAAAAAAAAATTTGGAAAAAAACAAAAAAAAAATTTGGAAAATTTTTTTTTTTTCTTAAATTACAGAAAAAATAATAATAATTTGAAAAAAAAAAAAATTTGAGAAAAAAAAAAAAAAAAAAAAATTTCAGAAAAAAAAAAAAAATTTGAAAAAAAAAAAATTTGAGAAAAAAAAACAATAAAAAAAATTTGGAAAAAAAAATTTGGAAAAAAAAAAAAAAAAATTTGGAAAAAAAAAAAAAAAAATTTGGAAACAAAAAAAAAAAAAATTTTTAATTAAAAAAAAAAAAGAAATTGAAAAAAAAAAAAATTTTTTAATTAAAAAAAAAAAAAAAATTGAGAAAAAAAAAAAAAAAAATTTGGAAAAAAACAAAAAAAAGGTTGGAAAAAAAAAAAAAAAAAATTTGGAAAAAAAAAAAATTTGGAAAAACAAAAAAAAAATTTGGAAAATTTTTTTTTTTTCTTAAATTACAGAAAAAATAATAATAATTTGAAAAAAAAAAAATTTCAGAAAAAAAAACAACAAAAAAAATTTCGAAAAAAAAAAAAAAATTTGAACGAAAAACTTTCAGAAAAAAAAAAAAAAAATTTGAAAAAAAAAAACTTTCAGAAAAAAAAAAAAAAAATTTGGAAAAAAAACAAAAAAAAAATTTGGAAAATTTTTTTTTTTCTCAAATTACAGAAAAAATAATAATAATTTGAAAAAAAAAAAATTTGAGAAAAAAAAAAAAAAAAAATTTGAAAAAAAAAAAAAAAAAATTTGGAAAAAAAAAAAAAATTTTTTTTTAATTGAAAAAAAAAAAAAAATTTGGAAAAAAAATTTTCAGAAAAAAAAAAAAAATTTGAGAAAAAAAACAAAAAAAAAAATTTGGAAAAAAAAAAAAAAAAATTTGGAAAAAAAAAAAAAAAATATTTGAAAAAAAAAAAAATTTGAGAAAAAAAAAACAAAAAACAAAAATTTGGAAAAAAAAAAAAAATTGAAAAAAAAAAAAAAAATTTGGAAAAAAACAAAAAAAAAATTTGAGAAAAAAAACAAAAAAAAAAAAATTGGAAAAAAAATTGGAAAAAAACAAACAAAAAATTTGGAAAAAAAAAAAAAAAAATTGGAAAATTTTTTTTTTTTTTTTTAAATTACAGAAAAAAAAATAATAATTTGAAAAAAAAAAAATTTGAGAAAAAAAAAAAACAAAAAAATTTCAGAAAAAAAAAAAAAAATTGAAAAAAAACAAAATTTGAGAAAAAAAAACAAAAAACAAAATTTGGAAAAAACAAAAACAAAAATTTGGAAAAAAAAAATAAAAAAATTTGGAAAAAAAAAAAAAAATTTTTTTGATTAAAAAAAAAAAAAAAATTTGAAAAAAAAATAAATTTGAGAAAAAAAAACAAAACAAAAAATTTGGAAAAAAAAAAAAATTTGGAAAAAAAAAAAAAAAAATTTGGAAAAAAAACATTTTTTTTTAAATTACACAAGAACAAAAATTTGAAAAAAAACTTTCAGAAAAAAAAAAAAAAAATTAAAAAAAAAAAAAAAAAATTGGAAAAAAAAAAAAAAAAAAAATTTGGAAAAAAAAAAAAAAAAAAAAATTTGGAAAAAAAAAAAAATTTGGAAAAAAAAAAAAAAAAATTTGGAAGAAAAAAAAAATTTGAATAAAACCAAAATTTGAGAAAGAAAACGAAAAAAAAAAAATTTGGAAAAAAAAAAAAAATTTGAAAAAAAAAAAAAAAATTTGGAAAAAAACAAAAACAAAATTTGGAAAATTTTTTTTTTTTCTCAAATT
>OX637863.1:33757819-33775319 GCA_951802705.1 Netelia virgata | reverse complement strand
AACTTTCAGAAAAAAAAAAAAAAAATTAAAAAAAAAAAAAAAAATTGGAAAAAAAAAAAAAAAAAAAATTTGGAAAAAAAAAAAAAAAAAAAAATTTGGAAAAAAAAAAAAATTTGGAAAAAAAAAAAAAAAAATTTGGAAGAAAAAAAAAATTTGAATAAAACCAAAATTTGAGAAAGAAAACGAAAAAAAAAAAATTTGGAAAAAAAAAAAAAATTTGAAAAAAAAAAAAAAAATTTGGAAAAAAACAAAAACAAAATTTGGAAAATTTTTTTTTTTTCTCAAATTACAGAAAAAATAATAATAATTTGAAAAAAAAAAAATTTGAGAAAAAAAAAAAAAAAAAATTTGAAAAAAAAAAAAAAAAAATTTGGAAAAAAAAAAAAAATTTTTTTTTAATTGAAAAAAAAAAAAATTTGGAAAAAAAATTTTCAAAAAAAAAAAAAAAAATTTGAGAAAAAAAACAAAAAAAAAAATTTGGAAAAAAAAAAAAAAAATATTTGAAAAAAAAAAAAATTTGAGAAAAAAAAAACAAAAAAAAAAATTTGGAAAAAAAAAAAATTTGAAAAAAAAAAAAAAAATTTGGAAAAAAACAAAAAAAAAATTTGAGAAAAAAAACAAAAAAAAAAAAATTGGAAAAAATTGGAAAAAAAACAAACAAAAAATTTGGAAAAAAAAAAAAAAAAAAAATTTGGAAAAAAAAAAAAATTTGAATAAAACCAAAATTTGAGAAAGAAAACGAAAAAAAAACAAAAATTTGAAAAAAAAAAAAAAAAATTGGAAAAAAAAAAAAAAAAAATTTGGATAATAAAATTTTTTTTTTTAAATTACAGAAAAAAAATAATAATTTCAAAAAAAAAAATTTGAGAAAAAAAAAAACAAAAAAATTTCAGAAAAAAAAAAAAATTTGAAAAAAAACAAAATTTGAGAAAAAAAAACAAAAAACAAAATTTGGAAAAAAAAAATACAAAATTTGGAAAAAAAAAAAAAAAAAATTTGGAAAAAACAAAAAAAAAAAATTGGAAAAAAAAAAAAATTTTTTTTAATTAAAAAAAAAAAAAAAAATTTGAAAAAAAATAAATTTGAGAAAAAAAAACAAAAAAAAAATTTGGAAAAAAAAAAAAAAAATTTGGAAAAAAAACATTTTTTTTTTAAATTACACAAAGAAAAAATTTGAAAAAAAAAAAATTTGAGAAAAAAAAAAAAAAAAAAATTTGGAAAAAAAACAAATTTGAACAAAACCAAAATTTGAGAAAGAAAACGAAAAAAAACAAAAATTTGGAAAAAAAACAAATTTTAGAAAAAAAAAAAAAAAAAAAATTAGAAAAAAAAAAAAAAATTCAGAAAAAAAAAAAAAAAAAAAAAAATTTGAGAAAAAAAAAAAACAAAAAAATTTGGAAAAACAAAATTTGAGAAAAAAACAAAAAAAAAAATTTGGAAAAATTTTTTTTTTTTTTTTAAATTACAGAAAAATAATAATTTGAAAAAAAAAAATTTGAGAAAAAAAAAAAAAAAAAAAATTTCAGAAAAAAAAAAATTTGAGAAAAAAAACAACAAAAAAAATTTGGAGAAAAAAAAAAATTTTGAAAAAAAAAACTTTGGAAATTTTTTTTTTTTCATTTTAAATTACATAAAAAAAATTAATAATTTGAAAAAAACAACATTTGAGAAAAAAAAAAAAAAAAAAAAATTTCAGAAAAAAAAAAAAACTTGGAAAAAAAAACAAACTTGAAAAAAACCAAAATTTGAGAAAGAAAACGAAAAAAAAAACAAATTTGGAAAAACAAATTTTTTTTTTTTTAAATTACAGAAAAAAAATAATAATTTGAAAAAAAAAAAATTTGAGAAAAAAAAAAAAAAAAAAAATTTCAGAAAAAAAAAAAAAATTGAAAAAAACAAAATTTGAGAAAAAAAAACAAAAACAAAAATTTGGAAAAAAAAAAAAAAAAATTTGGAAAAAAAAAAAAAAATTTTTTTGATTAAAAAAAAAAAAAAAATTTGAAAAAAAAATAAATTTGAGAAAAAAAAACAAAACAAAAAATTTGGAAAAAAAAAAAAATTTGGAAAAAAAAAAAAAAAAATTTGGAAAAAAAACATTTTTTTTTAAATTACACAAGAAAAAAAATTTGAAAAAAAACTTTCAGAAAAAAAAAAAAAAAATTAAAAAAAAAAAAAAAAAATTGGAAAAAAAAAAAAAAATTTTAATTAAAAAAAAAAAAAAAAATTGAGAAAAAAAAAAAAAAAAAATTTGGAAAAAAAAACAAAAAAAAATTTGGAGAAAAAAAAAAAATTAAAAAAAAAAAAAAAAATTTGAAAAAAAAAAATTTGAGAAAAAAAAACAAAAAAAAAAATTTGGAAAAAAAAAATTTTTTTAATTAAAAAAAAAAAAAAAAATTTGAAAAAAAAAAAAATTTGAGAAAAAAAAACAAAAAAAAAATTTGGAAAAAAAAAAATAAAAAATTTGGGAAAAAAAAAAAAAAAAAAATTTGGAAAAAACAAAAAAAAAAATTTGGAAAAAAAAAAAAAATTTTTTTAATTAAAAAAAAAAAAAAAAAATTGAAAAAAAATAAATTTGAGAAAAAAAACAAAAAAAAAAATTTGGAAAAACAAAAAAAAAATTTGGAAAATTTTTTTTTTTCTCAAATTACAGAAAAAATAATAATAATTTGAAAAAAAAAAAATTGAGAAAAAAAAAAAAAAAAAAAAATTTCAGAAAAAAAAAAATTTGAGAAAAAAAACAACAAAAAAAATTTGGAGAAAAAAAAAAATTTGGAAAAAAAAAACTTTGGAAATTTTTTTTTTTTCATTTTAAATTACATAAAAAAAATTAATAATTTGAAAAAAACAACATTTGAGAAAAAAAAAAAAAAAAAAAAATTTCAGAAAAAAAAAAAAACTTGGAAAAAAAAACAAACTTGAAAAAAACCAAAATTTGAGAAAGAAAACGAAAAAAAAACCAAATTTGGAAAAACAAATTTTTTTTTTTTTTAAATTACAGAAAAAAAATAATAATTTGAAAAAAAAAAAATTTGAGAAAAAAAAAAAAAAAAAAAATTTCAGAAAAAAAAAAAAATTGAAAAAAACAAAATTTGAGAAAAAAAAAACAAAAACAAAAATTTGGAAAAAAAAAAAAAAAAAATTTGGAAAAAAAAAAAAAAAAATTTGGAAAAAAAAAAAAAAATTTTTTTGATTAAAAAAAAAAAAAAAATTTGAAAAAAAAATAAATTTGAGAAAAAAAAACAAAACAAAAAATTTGGAAAAAAAAAAAAATTTGGAAAAAAAAAAAAAAAAATTTGGAAAAAAAACATTTTTTTTTAAATTACACAAGAAAAAAAATTTGAAAAAAAACTTTCAGAAAAAAAAAAAAAAAATTAAAAAAAAAAAAAAAAAATTGGAAAAAAAAAAAAAAATTTTAATTAAAAAAAAAAAAAAAATTTGAGAAAAAAAAAAAAAAAAAAATTTGGAAAAAAAAAACAAAAAAAAATTTGGAGAAAAAAAAAAAATTAAAAAAAAAAAAAAAAATTTGAAAAAAAAAAATTTGAGAAAAAAAAACAAAAAAAAAAAATTTGGAAAAAAAAAATTTTTTTAATTAAAAAAAAAAAAAAAAATTTGAAAAAAAAAAAAATTTGAGAAAAAAAAACAAAAAAAAAATTTGGAAAAAAAAAATAAAAAATTTGGGAAAAAAAAAAAAAAAAAAAATTTGGAAAATTTTTTTTTTTTCTCAAATTACAGAAAAAATAATAATAATTTGAAAAAAAAAAAATTTGAAAAAACAAAATTTGAGAAAGAAAACGAAAAAAAAAAAAATTTGGAAAAAAAAAAATTTAAGAAAAAAAAAAAAAATTTGAAAAAAAAAAAAAAAAAATTTGGAAAAAATTTTTTTTTTTTTTTAAATTACAGTAAAAAAATCATAATTTGAAAAAAAAAATTTGAGAAAAAAAATTTCAGAAAAAAAAAAAAAATTGAAAAAAACAAAATTTGAGAAAAAAAAAAAAAAAAAAATTTCAGAAAAAAAAAATTTTTCAATTAAAAAAAAAAAAAAAATTGAGAAAAAAAAAAAAAAAAAATTTGGAAAAACACAAAAAAAAAATTTGGAAAAAAAAAAAAAAAAAATTTGGAAAAAAAAAAATTTGGAAAAAAAAAAAAAAAAATTGGAAAAAAAAAAAAAATTTGGAAAAAAAAAAAAATTTGAATAAAACCAAAATTTGAGAAAGAAAACGAAAAAAAAAAAAAAATTTGGAAAAAAAAAAAAAATTTGAAAAAAAAAAAAAAATTTGGAAAAAAACAAAAAAAAAATTTGAGAAAAAAAAACAAAAAAAAAAAAATTTGGAAAAAAAAAGAAATTTTTAATTAAAACAAAAAAAAAAATTGAGAAAAAAAAAAAAAAAAAAATTTGGAAAAAAACAAAAAAAAAATTTGGAAAAAAAAAAAAAAAAAAAATTTGGAAAAAAAAAAAAAAAAAAAATTTGGAAAAAAAAAAAAATTTGGAAAAAAAAAAAAAAAAATTTGGAAGAAAAAAAAAATTTGAATAAAACCAAAATTTGAGAAAGAAAACGAAAAAAAAAAAATTTGGAAAAAAAAAAAAAATTTGAAAAAAAAAAAAAAAATTTGGAAAAAAACAAAAACAAAATTTGAGAAAAAAAAACAAAAAATTGGAAAAAAAAAAAATTGAAAAAAACCAAATGTTGAGAAAGAAAAAAAAAATTTGGAAAAAAAACAAAAAAAAAATTTGGAAAATTTTTTTTTTTTCTTAAATTACAGAAAAAAAAATGATAATTTGAAAAAAAAAAAAATTTGAGAAAAAAAAAAAAAAAAAAAATTTCAGAAAAAAAAAAAAAAATTTGAAAAAAAACAAAATTTGAGAAAAAAAACAATAAAAAAAATTTGGAAAAAAAAATAAAAAAATTTGTTTTAATTAAAAAAAAAAAAAAAATTTGAAAAAAAAATAAATTTGAGAAAAAAAACAAAAAAAAAAATTTGGAAAAAAAAAAAAAAAAAAATTTGGAAAAAAAGAAAATTTGAGAAAAAAAAAAAAAAAAAAAATTTGGAAAAACAAAAAAAAAAATTGGAAACAAAAAAAAAAAAAATTTTTAATTAAAAAAAAAAAAAGAAATTGAAAAAAAAAAAAATTTTTTAATTAAAAAAAAAAAAAAAATTGAGAAAAAAAAAAAAAAAAAAATTTGGAAAAAAACAAAAAAAAAAGGTTGGAAAAAAAAAAAAAAAAATTTGGAAAAAAAAAAATTTGGAAAAACAAAAAAAAAATTTGGAAAATTTTTTTTTTTTTCTTAAATTACAGAAAAAATAATAATAATTTGAAAAAAAAAAAAATTTCAGAAAAAAAAAAGAAAATTTGAAAAAAAAAAAATTTCCGAAAAAAACAACAAAAAAAATTTCGAAAAAAAAAAAAAAATTTGAACGAAAAACTTTCAGAAAAAAAAAAAAAAAATTTGAAAAAAAAAAACAAATTTGAACGAAAAACTTTCAGAAAAAAAAAAAAAAAATTTGAAAAAAAAAAAAATTTGAGAAAAAAAAAAAAAAAAAAAAAATTTGGCAAAAAAAAAAAAAATTTGGAAAAACAAAAAAAAAATTTGGGAAATTTTTTTTTTTTCTTAAATTACAGAAAAAATAATAGTAATTTGAAAAAAAAAAAATTTGAAAAAAAAAAAAAAAAAATTTCAGAAAAAAAAAAGAAAATTTGAAAAAAAAAAAATTTCCGAAAAAAACAACAAAAAAAATTTCGAAAAAAAAAAAAAAATTTGAACGAAAAACTTTCAGAAAAAAAAAAAAAAAATTTGAAAAAAAAAACTTTCAGAAAAAAAAAAAAAAAATTTGAGAAAAAAAAACAAAAAAAAAAATTTGCAAAAAAAACAAAAAAAAAATTTGGAAAATTTTTTTTTTTTCTCAAATTACAGAAAAAATAATAATAATTTGAAAAAAAAAAAATTTGAGAAAAAAAAAAAAAAAAAATTTGAAAAAAAAAAAAAAAAAATTTGGAAAAAAAAAAAAAATTTTTTTTAATTGAAAAAAAAAAAAAAATTTGGAAAAAAAATTTTCAGAAAAAAAAAAAAAAATTTGAGAAAAAAAACAAAAAAAAAAATTTGGAAAAAAAAAAAAAAAAATTTGGAAAAAAAAAAAAAAAATATTTGAAAAAAAAAAAAATTTGAGAAAAAAAAAACAAAAAAAAAAATTTGGAAAATTTTTTTTTTTTCTTAAATTACAGAAAAAAAAATGATAATTTGAAAAAAAAAAAAATTTGAGAAAAAAAAAAAAAAAAAAAATTTCAGAAAAAAAAAAAAAATTTGAAAAAAAACAAAATTTGAGAAAAAAAACAATAAAAAAAATTTGGAAAAAAAAATAAAAAAATTTGTTTTAATTAAAAAAAAAAAAAAAATTTGAAAAAAAAATAAATTTGAGAAAAAAAACAAAAAAAAAAATTTGGAAAAAAAAAAAAAAAAAAATTTGGAAAAAAAGAAAATTTGAGAAAAAAAAAAAAAAAAAAAATTTGGAAAAACAAAAAAAAAAATTGGAAACAAAAAAAAAAAAAATTTTTAATTAAAAAAAAAAAAAGAAATTGAAAAAAAAAAAAATTTTTTAATTAAAAAAAAAAAAAAAATTGAGAAAAAAAAAAAAAAAAAAATTTGGAAAAAAACAAAAAAAAAAGGTTGGAAAAAAAAAAAAAAAAAATTTGGAAAAAAAAAAATTTGGAAAAACAAAAAAAAAATTTGGAAAATTTTTTTTTTTTTCTTAAATTACAGAAAAAATAATAATAATTTGAAAAAAAAAAAAATTTCAGAAAAAAAAACAACAAAAAAAATTTCGAAAAAAAAAAAAAAATTTGAACGAAAAACTTTCAGAAAAAAAAAAAAAAAATTTGAAAAAAAAAAAAATTTGAGAAAAAAAAAAAAAAAAAAAAAAATTTGGCAAAAAAAAAAAAAAATTTGGAAAAACAAAAAAAAAATTTGGGAAATTTTTTTTTTTTCTTAAATTACAGAAAAAATAATAATAATTTGAAAAAAAAAAAATTTAAAAAAAAAAAAAAAAATTTCAGAAAAAAAAAAGAAAATTTGAAAAAAAAAAAATTTCCGAAAAAAACAACAAAAAAAATTTCGAAAAAAAAAAAAAAATTTGAACGAAAAACTTTCAGAAAAAAAAAAAAAAAATTTGAAAAAAAAAAACTTTCAGAAAAAAAAAAAAAAAATTTGAGAAAAAAAAACAAAAAAAAAAATTTGGAAAAAAAACAAAAAAAATATTTGAAAAAAAAAAAAATTTGAGAAAAAAAAACAAAAAAAAAAATTTGGAAAAAAAAAAAAATTTGAAAAAAAAAAAAAAAATTTGGAAAAAAACAAAAAAAAAAAATTGGAAAAAAAATTGGAAAAAAAACAAACAAAAAATTTGGAAAAAAAAAAAAAAAAATTGGAAAATTTTTTTTTTTTTTTTTAAATTACAGAAAAAAAATAATAATTTGAAAAAAAAAAAATTTGAGAAAAAAAAAAAACAAAAAAATTTCAGAAAAAAAAAAAAAATTTGAAAAAAAACAAAATTTGAGAAAAAAAAACAAAAAACAAAATTTGGAAAAAAAAAATACAAAATTTGGAAAAAAAAAAAAAAAAAATTTGGAAAAAACAAAAAAAAAAAATTGGAAAAAAAAAAAATTTTTTTTTAATTAAAAAAAAAAAAAAAAAATTGAAAAAAAATAAATTTGAGAAAAAAAAAACAAAAAAAAAAATTTGGAAAAAAAAAAAAAATTTGGAAATTTTTTTTTTTTTCTTAAATTACAGAAAAACAAATAATAATTTGAAAAAAAAAAAATTTGAGAAAAAAAAAAAAAAAAAAAATTTCAGAAAAAAAACAACAAAAAAATTTGGAAAAAAAAACAAAATTTGAAAAAAAAAAAAAAAAATTTGGAAAAAAAAAAAAAAATTTGAAAAAAAAAAAAAAAATTTGGAAAAAAAAACATTTTTTTTTTAAATTACACAAAAAAAAAATTTGAAAAAAAAACTTTCAGAAAAAAAAAAAAAAATTTGAGAAAAAAAAACAAAAAAAAATTTGGAAAAAAAACAAAAAAAAAATTTGGAAAATTTATTTTTTTTTTATTTTCAATTACATAAAAAAATTCATAATTTGAAAAAAAAACATTTGAGAAAAAAAAAAAAAAAACAAAATTTGGAAAATTTTTTTTTTTTCTTAAATTACAGAAAAAATAATAATAATTTGAAAAAAAAAAAAATTTGAGAAAAAAAAAAAAAAAAAAATTTGAGAAAAAAAAAAAAAATTTGAAAAAAAAAAAAATTTGAGAAAAAAAAACAATAAAAAAAATTTGGAAAAAAAAAAAAAAAAAAAATTTGTAAAAAAAAAAAAAAAAATTTGGAAAAAAAAAAAAATTTTTTTTAATTAAAAAAAAAAAAAAAAATTTGAAAAAAAAATAAATTTGAGAAAAAAAAAAACAAAAAAATTTGGAAAAAAAAAATTTGAGAAAAAAACAAAAAAAAAATTTGGAAATTTTTTTTTTTTTTTTTTAAATTACAGAAAAATAATAATTTGAAAAAAAAAAATTTGAGAAAAAAAAAAAAAAAAAAAAATTTCAGAAAAAAAAAAATTTGAGAAAAAAAACAACAAAAAAAATTTGGAGAAAAAAAAAAATTTGGAAAAAAAAAACTTTGGAAATTTTTTTTTTTTCATTTTAAATTACATAAAAAAAATTAATAATTTGAAAAAAACAACATTTGAGAAAAAAAAAAAAAAAAAAAAATTTCAGAAAAAAAAAAAAACGGAAAAAAAAACAAACTTGAAAAAAACCAAAATTTGAGAAAGAAAACGAAAAAAAAAACAAATTTGGAAAAACAAATTTTTTTTTTTTAAATTACAGAAAAAAAATAATAATTTGAAAAAAAAAAAATGTGAGAAAAAAAAAAAAACAAAAAAATTTCAGAAAAAAAAAAAAATTGAAAAAAACAAAATTTGAGAAAAAAAAACAAAAACAAAAATTTGGAAAAAAAAAAAAAAAAATTTGGAAAAAAAAAAAAAAAAATTTGGAAAAAAAAAAAAAAAATTTGGAAAAAAAAAAAAAAAAAATTGGAAAAAAAAAAAAAAATTTTAATTAAAAAAAAAAAAAAAATTTGAGAAAAAAAAAAAAAAAAAATTTGAGAAAAAAAAACAAAAAAAAAAATTTGCAAAAAAAACAAAAAAAAAATTTGGAAAATTTTTTTTTTTTCTCAAATTACAGAAAAAATAATAATAATTTGAAAAAAAAAAAATTTGAGAAAAAAAAAAAAAAAAAATTTGAAAAAAAAAAAAAAAAAATTTGGAAAAAAAAAAAAAATTTTTTTTAATTGAAAAAAAAAAAAAAATTTGGAAAAAAAATTTTCAGAAAAAAAAAAAAAAATTTGAGAAAAAAAACAAAAAAAAAAATTTGGAAAAAAAAAAAAAAAAATTTGGAAAAAAAAAAAAAAAATATTTGAAAAAAAAAAAAATTTGAGAAAAAAAAAACAAAAAAAAAAATTTGGAAAATTTTTTTTTTTTCTTAAATTACAGAAAAAAAAATGATAATTTGAAAAAAAAAAAAATTTGAGAAAAAAAAAAAAAAAAAAAATTTCAGAAAAAAAAAAAAAATTTGAAAAAAAACAAAATTTGAGAAAAAAAACAATAAAAAAAATTTGGAAAAAAAAATAAAAAAATTTGTTTTAATTAAAAAAAAAAAAAAAATTTGAAAAAAAAATAAATTTGAGAAAAAAAACAAAAAAAAAAATTTGGAAAAAAAAAAAAAAAAAAATTTGGAAAAAAAGAAAATTTGAGAAAAAAAAAAAAAAAAAAAATTTGGAAAAACAAAAAAAAAAATTGGAAACAAAAAAAAAAAAAATTTTTAATTAAAAAAAAAAAAAGAAATTGAAAAAAAAAAAAATTTTTTAATTAAAAAAAAAAAAAAAATTGAGAAAAAAAAAAAAAAAAAAATTTGGAAAAAAACAAAAAAAAAAGGTTGGAAAAAAAAAAAAAAAAAATTTGGAAAAAAAAAAATTTGGAAAAACAAAAAAAAAATTTGGAAAATTTTTTTTTTTTTCTTAAATTACAGAAAAAATAATAATAATTTGAAAAAAAAAAAAATTTCAGAAAAAAAAACAACAAAAAAAATTTCGAAAAAAAAAAAAAAATTTGAACGAAAAACTTTCAGAAAAAAAAAAAAAAAATTTGAAAAAAAAAAAAATTTGAGAAAAAAAAAAAAAAAAAAAAAAATTTGGCAAAAAAAAAAAAAAATTTGGAAAAACAAAAAAAAAATTTGGGAAATTTTTTTTTTTTCTTAAATTACAGAAAAAATAATAATAATTTGAAAAAAAAAAAATTTGAAAAAAAAAAAAAAAAAATTTCAGAAAAAAAAAAGAAAATTTGAAAAAAAAAAAATTTCCGACAAAAACAACAAAAAAAATTTCGAAAAAAAAAAAAAAATTTGAACGAAAAACTTTCAGAAAAAAAAAAAAAAAATTTGAAAAAAAAAAACTTTCAGAAAAAAAAAAAAAAAATTTGAGAAAAAAAAACAAAAAAAAAAATTTGGAAAAAAAACAAAAAAAAAATTTGGAAAATTTTTTTTTTTTCTCAAATTACAGAAAAAATAATAATAATTTGAAAAAAAAAAAATTTGAGAAAAAAAAAAAAAAAAAATTTGAAAAAAAAAAAAAAAAAATTTGGAAAAAAAAAAAAAAATTTTTTTTAATTGAAAAAAAAAAAAAAATTTGGAAAAAAAATTTTCAGAAAAAAAAAAAAAAATTTGAGAAAAAAAACAAAAAAAAAAATTTGGAAAAAAAAAAAAAAAAATTTGGAAAAAAAAAAAAAAAATATTTGAAAAAAAAAAAAATTTGAGAAAAAAAAACAAAAAAAAAAATTTGGAAAAAAAAAAAAATTTGAAAAAAAAAAAAAAAATTTGGAAAAAAACAAAAAAAAAAAATTGGAAAAAAAATTGGAAAAAAAACAAACAAAAAATTTGGAAAAAAAAAAAAAAAAATTGGAAAATTTTTTTTTTTTTTTTTAAATTACAGAAAAAAAATAATAATTTGAAAAAAAAAAAATTTGAGAAAAAAAAAAAACAAAAAAATTTCAGAAAAAAAAAAAAAATTTGAAAAAAAACAAAATTTGAGAAAAAAAAACAAAAAACAAAATTTGGAAAAAAAAAATACAAAATTTGGAAAAAAAAAAAAAAAAAATTTGGAAAAAACAAAAAAAAAAAATTGGAAAAAAAAAAAATTTTTTTTTAATTAAAAAAAAAAAAAAAAAATTGAAAAAAAATAAATTTGAGAAAAAAAAAACAAAAAAAAAAATTTGGAAAAAAAAAAAAAATTTGGAAATTTTTTTTTTTTTCTTAAATTACAGAAAAACAAATAATAATTTGAAAAAAAAAAAATTTGAGAAAAAAAAAAAAAAAAAAAATTTCAGAAAAAAAACAACAAAAAAATTTGGAAAAAAAAACAAAATTTGAAAAAAAAAAAAAAAAATTTGGAAAAAAAAAAAAAAATTTGAAAAAAAAAAAAAAAATTTGGAAAAAAAAACATTTTTTTTTTAAATTACACAAAAAAAAAATTTGAAAAAAAAACTTTCAGAAAAAAAAAAAAAAATTTGAGAAAAAAAAACAAAAAAAAATTTGGAAAAAAAACAAAAAAAAAATTTGGAAAATTTATTTTTTTTTTATTTTCAATTACATAAAAAAATTCATAATTTGAAAAAAAAACATTTGAGAAAAAAAAAAAAAAAACAAAATTTGGAAAATTTTTTTTTTTTCTTAAATTACAGAAAAAATAATAATAATTTGAAAAAAAAAAAAATTTGAGAAAAAAAAAAAAAAAAAAATTTGAGAAAAAAAAAAAAAATTTGAAAAAAAAAAAAATTTGAGAAAAAAAAACAATAAAAAAAATTTGGAAAAAAAAAAAAAAAAAAAATTTGTAAAAAAAAAAAAAAAAATTTGGAAAAAAAAAAAAATTTTTTTTAATTAAAAAAAAAAAAAAAAATTTGAAAAAAAAATAAATTTGAGAAAAAAAAAAACAAAAAAATTTGGAAAAAAAAAATTTGAGAAAAAAACAAAAAAAAAATTTGGAAATTTTTTTTTTTTTTTTTTAAATTACAGAAAAATAATAATTTGAAAAAAAAAAATTTGAGAAAAAAAAAAAAAAAAAAAAATTTCAGAAAAAAAAAAATTTGAGAAAAAAAACAACAAAAAAAATTTGGAGAAAAAAAAAAATTTGGAAAAAAAAAACTTTGGAAATTTTTTTTTTTTCATTTTAAATTACATAAAAAAAATTAATAATTTGAAAAAAACAACATTTGAGAAAAAAAAAAAAAAAAAAAAATTTCAGAAAAAAAAAAAAACGGAAAAAAAAACAAACTTGAAAAAAACCAAAATTTGAGAAAGAAAACGAAAAAAAAAACAAATTTGGAAAAACAAATTTTTTTTTTTTAAATTACAGAAAAAAAATAATAATTTGAAAAAAAAAAAATGTGAGAAAAAAAAAAAAACAAAAAAATTTCAGAAAAAAAAAAAAATTGAAAAAAACAAAATTTGAGAAAAAAAAACAAAAACAAAAATTTGGAAAAAAAAAAAAAAAAATTTGGAAAAAAAAAAAAAAAAATTTGGAAAAAAAAAAAAAAAATTTGGAAAAAAAAAAAAAAAAAATTGGAAAAAAAAAAAAAAATTTTAATTAAAAAAAAAAAAAAAATTTGAGAAAAAAAAAAAAAAAAAATTTGAGAAAAAAAAAAAAAAAAAAATTTGAAAAAAAAAAAAAAAAAAATTGGAAAAAAAAAAAAAAATTTGTTTTTAATTAAAAAAAAAAAAAAAAATTTGAAAAAAAATAAATTTGAGAAAAAAAAACAAAAAAAAAAATTTGAAAAAAAACAAAATTTCAGAAAAAAAAACAAAAAACAAAATTTGGAAAAAAAAATACAAAATTTGGAAAAAAAAAAAAAAAAATTTGGAAAAAACAAAAAAAAAAAATTGGAAAAAAAAAAAAAATTTTTTTAATTAAAAAAAAAAAAAAAAATTTGAAAAAAAATAAATTTGAGAAAAAAAAAACAAAAAAAAAAATTTGGAAAATTTTTTTTTTTCTTAAATTACAGAAAAAATAATAATAATTTGAAAAAAAAAAAATTTGAGAAAAAAAAACAATAAAAAAAATTTGGAAAAAAAAAAAAAAAAAAAATTTGGAAAAAAAAAAAAAATTTTTTTAATTAAAAAAAAAAAAAAAAATTTGGAAAAAAAATAAATTTGAGAAAAAAAACAAAAAAAAAAATTTGGAAAAAAAAAAAAAAAAAAAATTTGTAAAAAAAAAAAAAAAAATTTGGAAAAAAAAAAAAATTTGAATAAAACCAAAATTTGAGAAAGAAAACGAAAAAAAAACAAAAATTTGGAAAAAAAAAAAAATTTGAAAAAAAAAAAAAAATTTGGAAAAAAAAAAAAAAAAAATTTGGAAAATAAAATTTTTTTTTTTTTAAATTACAGAAAAAAAATAATAATTTCAAAAAAAAAAAATTTGAGAAAAAAAAAAAAAAAAAAATTTCAGAAAAAAAAAAAAAATTTGAAAAAAAAACGAGAAAAAAAAAAAAAAAAAAATTTGGAAAAAAAAAAAAAAAAATTTGGAAAAAAAAAAAAAATTGGAAAAAAAAAAAAAAAAATTTGGAAAAAAACAAAAAAAAATTTTTTAATTAAAAAAAAAAAAAAAATTTGAAAAAAATTTAAATATTTTTTAATTAAAAAAAAAAAAAAAAATTGAGAAAAAAAAAAAAAAAAATTTGGAAAAAAAAAAAAAAAAAAAATTTGGAGAAAGAAAAAATTAAAAAAAAAAAAAAAAATTTGAAAAAAACAAATTTTTTTAATTAAAAAAAAAAAAAAAAAATTAAAAAAAAAAAAAAATTTGAGAAAAAAAAAAAAAAAAAAATTTGGAAAAAAAAAAAATTTGAAAAAACCAAAATTTGAGAAAGAAAACGAAAAAAAAAACAAAAATTTGGAAAAAAAAAAAATTTGAGAAAAAAAAAAAAAATTTGAAAAAAAAAATTTCAGAAAAAAAAAAAATTTGAAAAAAAAAATTTCAGAAAAAAAAAAAAAAATTGAAAAAAAACAAAATTTGAGAAAAAAAAAAAAAAAAATTTCAGAAAAAAAACAACAAAAAAATTTGGAAAAAAAAACAAAATTTGAAAAAAAAAAAAAAAAATTTGGAAAAAAAAAAAAAAAATTTGAAAAAAAAACATTTTTTTTTTAAATTACACAAAAAAAAAATTTGAAAAAAAAACTTTCAGAAAAAAAAAAAAAAATTTGAGAAAAAAAAAACAAAAAAAAAAATTTGGAAAAAAAACAAAAAATTTGAAAAAAAACAAAATTTGAGAAAAAA
This sequence comes from Netelia virgata, assembly GCA_951802705.1. Taxonomy (NCBI): domain Eukaryota; kingdom Metazoa; phylum Arthropoda; class Insecta; order Hymenoptera; family Ichneumonidae; genus Netelia; species Netelia virgata. The sequence continues at coordinate 33,760,962 of OX637863.1, read as the reverse complement.
AAACAATAAAAAAAATTTGGAAAAAAAAAAAAAAAAAAATTTGGAAAATAAAATTTTTTTTTTTTTAAATTACAGAAAAAAAATAATAATTTGAAAAAAAACAAAATTTGAGAAAAAAAAACAATAAAAAAAATTTGAGAAAAAAAAAAAAAAATTTGAAAAAAAACAAAATTTGAGAAAAAAAAAAAAAATTTTTTTAATTAAAAAAAAAAAAAAAAATTTGAAAAAAAAAAAATTTGAGAAAAAAAACAAAAAAAAAAATTTGGAAAAAAAAAAAAAAAAAATTTGGAAAAAAAAAAAAAAAATTTTTTAATTAAAAAAAAAAAAAAAATTTGAAAAAAATTTAAATATTTTTTAATTAAAAAAAAAAAAAAAAATTGAGAAAAAAAAAAAAACAAAATTTGGAAAAAAAAAAAAAAAAAAAATTTGGAGAAAGAAAAAATTAAAAAAAAAAAAAAAATTTGAAAAAAACAAATTTTTTTAATTAAAAAAAAAAAAAAAAAATTAAAAAAAAAAAAAAAATTTGAGAAAAAAAAAAAAAAAAAAAAATTTGGAAAAAAAAAAAATTTGAAAAAACCAAAATTTGAGAAAGAAAACGAAAAAAAAAAAAAAATTTGAGAAAAAAAAAAAAAATTTGAAAAAAAAAAAAAAAAAATTTGGAAAAAATTTTTTTCTTTTTTTAAATTACAGTAAAAAAATCATAATTTGAAAAAAAAAATTTGAGAAAAAAAAAAAAAAAAAAAATTTGAAAAAAAAAATTTCAGAAAAAAAAAAATTTGAAAAAAAAAATTTCAGAAAAAAAAAAAAAAATTAAAAAAAAAAAACTTAGGAAAAATTTTTTTTTTTTATTTTAAATTACATAAAAAAAAATAATAATTTGAAAGAAAAACTTTCAGAAAAAAAAAAAAAAATTTGAAAAAAAACAAAATTTGAGAAAAAAAAAAAAAAAAAAAATTTGGAAAAACAAAAAAAAAAATTGGAAAATTTGTTTTTTTTTTTAAATTACAGAAAAAATAATAATAATTTGAAAAAAAAAAAAATTTGAGAAAAAAAACAAAAAAAAAAAAATTCAGAAAAAAAAAAAAAATTTGAAAAAAAAAAAAATTTGAGAAAAAAAAACAATAAAAAAAATTTGGAAAAAAAAAAAAAAAAATTTGTTTTAATTAAAAAAAAAAAAAAAATTTGAAAAAAAAATAAATTTGAGAAAAAAAACAAAAAAAAAAATTTGGAAAAAAAAAAAAAAAAAAATTGGGAAAAATTTTTTTTTTTGTTTTAAATTACAGAAAAAAAATAATAATTTAAAAAAAAAAAATTTGAGAAAAAAAAAACAAAAAAATTTCAGAAAAAAAAAAAAATTTGAAAAAAAAAACTTGAGAAAAAAAAAACAAAAAAAAAAATTTGGAAAAAAAAAAAAAAAAAATTTTTTAATTAAAAAAAAAAAAAAAATTTGAAAAAAATTAAAATATTTTTTAATTGAAAAAAAAAAAAAATTTGAGAAAAAAAAAAACAAAATTTGGAAAAAAAAAAAAAAAAAAATTTGGAGAAAAAACAAATTAAAAAAAAAAAAAAAAATTTGAAAAAAAACAAAATTTGAGAAAAAAAAAAAAAAAAAAAATTTGGAAAAAAAAAAAAAATTTGGAAAAAAAAAAAATTTGAAAAAACCAAAATTTGAGAAAGAAAACGAAAAAAAAAAAAAATTTGGAAAAAAAAAAATTTGAGAAAAAAAAAAAAAAAAAAATTTGGAAAAACAAAAAAAAAAATTGGAAATTTTTTTTTTTTTCTTAAATTACAGAAAAAATAATAATAATTTGAAAAAAAAAAAATTTGAGAAAAAAAAAAAAAAAAAAAAATTTCAGAAAAAAAAAAAAAATTTGAAAAAAAAAAAATTTGAGAAAAAAAAACAATAAAAAAAATTTGGAAAAAAAAATTTGGAAAAAAAAAAAAAAAAAAAATTTGGAAAAAAAAAAAAAAAATTTGGAAAAAAAAAAAAATTTGAATAAAACCAAAATTTGAGAAAGAAAACGAAAAAAAAAACAAATTTGAGAAAAAAAAACAAAATTCGGAAAAAAAAAAAATTTCAGAAAAAAAACAAAAAAATTTCAGAAAAGAAATACTAATTTGAAAAAAAAAAAATTTGAGAAAAAAAAAAAACAAAAAAATTTCAGAAAAAAAAAAAAAAATTTGAAAAAAAAACAAAATTTGAGAAAAAAAAACAAAAAACAAAATTTGGAAAAAAAATACAAAATTTGGAAAAAAAAAAAAAAAAAAATTTGGAAAAAACAAAAAAAAAAAATTGGAAAAAAAAAAAAATTTTTTTTAATTAAAAAAAAAAAAAAAAATTAGAAAAAAAATAAATTTGAGAAAAAAAAACAAAAAAAAAAATTTGGAAATTTTTTTTTTTTTCTTAAATTACAGAAAAAAAATAATAATTTGAAAAAAAAAAATTTGAGAAAAAAAAAAACAAAAAAATTTCAGAAAAAAAAAAAAAAATTGAAAAAAAAAAATTTGAGAAAAAAAAACAAAAAACAAAATTTGGAAAAAAAAATACAAAATTTGGAAAAAAAAAAAAAAAAAAATTTGGAAAAAACAAAAAAAAAAAATTGGAAAAAAAAAAAAATTTGGAAATTTTTTTTTTTGTCTTAAATTACAGAAAAACAAATAATAATTTGAAAAAAAAAAAATTTGAGAAAAAAAAAAAAAAAAAATTTCAGAAAAAAAACAACAAAAAAATTTGGAAAAAAAAACAAAAAAAAAAAAAATTTGGAAAAAAAAAGAAATTGAAAAAAAAAAAAAAATTTTTTAATTAAAAAAAAAAAAAAAAATTTGAAAAAAAAAAAAATTTTTTAATTAAAAAAAAAAAAAAAATTGAGAAAAAAAAAAAAAAAAATTTGGAAAAAAACAAAAAAAAAATTTGGAAAAAAAAAAAAAAAAAAAATTTGGAAAAAAAAAAAAAAAAAAAATTTGGAAAAAAAAAAAAATTTGGAAAAAAAAAAAAAAAATTTGGAAAAAAAAAAAAATTTGAATAAAACCAAAATTTGAGAAAGAAAACGAAAAAAAAAAAATTTGGAAAAAAAAAAAAAATTTGAAAAAAAAAAAAAAAAATTGGAAAAAAACAAAAAAAAAATTTGAGAAAAAAAAAAAAA
>OX637863.1:33727819-33752819 GCA_951802705.1 Netelia virgata | reverse complement strand
TTGAAAAAAAAAAAAAAAAATTTGGAAAAAAAAAAAAAAATTTGAAAAAAAAAAAAAAAATTTGGAAAAAAAAACATTTTTTTTTTAAATTACACAAAAAAAAAATTTGAAAAAAAAACTTTCAGAAAAAAAAAAAAAAATTTGAGAAAAAAAAACAAAAAAAAATTTGGAAAAAAAACAAAAAAAAAATTTGGAAAATTTATTTTTTTTTTATTTTCAATTACATAAAAAAATTCATAATTTGAAAAAAAAACATTTGAGAAAAAAAAAAAAAAAACAAAATTTGGAAAATTTTTTTTTTTTCTTAAATTACAGAAAAAATAATAATAATTTGAAAAAAAAAAAAATTTGAGAAAAAAAAAAAAAAAAAAATTTGAGAAAAAAAAAAAAAATTTGAAAAAAAAAAAAATTTGAGAAAAAAAAACAATAAAAAAAATTTGGAAAAAAAAAAAAAAAAAAAATTTGGAAAAAAAAAAAAAAAAATTTGGAAAAAAAAAAAAAATTTTTTTAATTAAAAAAAAAAAAAAAAATTTGAAAAAAAAATAAATTTGAGAAAAAAAAAAACAAAAAAATTTGGAAAAAAAAAATTTGAGAAAAACACAAAAAAAAAATTTGGAAATTTTTTTTTTTTTTTTTTAAATTACAGAAAAATAATAATTTGAAAAAAAAAATTTGAGAAAAAAAAAAAAAAAAAAAAATTTCAGAAAAAAAAAAATTTGAGAAAAAAAACAACAAAAAAAATTTGGAGAAAAAAAAAAATTTGGAAAAAAAAAACTTTGGAAATTTTTTTTTTTTCATTTTAAATTACATAAAAAAAATTAATAATTTGAAAAAAACAACATTTGAGAAAAAAAAAAAAAAAAAAAAATTTCAGAAAAAAAAAAAAACGGAAAAAAAACAAACTTGAAAAAAACCAAAATTTGAGAAAGAAAACGAAAAAAAAACAAATTTGGAAAAACAAATTTTTTTTTTTTAAATTACAGAAAAAAAATAATAATTTGAAAAAAAAAAAATGTGAGAAAAAAAAAAAAACAAAAAAATTTCAGAAAAAAAAAAAAATTGAAAAAAACAAAATTTGAGAAAAAAAAACAAAAACAAAAATTTGGAAAAAAAAAAAAAAAAATTTGGAAAAAAAAAAAAAAAAATTTGGAAAAAAAAAAAAAAAATTTGGAAAAAAAAAAAAAAAAAATTGGAAAAAAAAAAAAAATTTTTTTGATTAAAAAAAAAAAAAAAATTTGAAAAAAAAATAAATTTGAGAAAAAAAAACAAAAAAAAAAATTTGGAAAAAAAAAAAAAAAAAATTTGGAAAAAAAACATTTTTTTTTAAATTACACAAGAAAAAAAATTTGAAAAAAAACTTTCAGAAAAAAAAAAAAAAAATTAAAAAAAAAAAAAAAAAATTGGAAAAAAAAAAAAAATTTTAATTAAAAAAAAAAAAAAAATTTGAGAAAAAAAAAAAAAAAAAAATTTGAGAAAAAAAAAAAAAAAAAAATTTGAAAAAAAAAAAAAAAAAAATTGGAAAAAAAAAAAAAATTTGTTTTTAATTAAAAAAAAAAAAAAAAATTTGAAAAAAAATAAATTTGAGAAAAAAAAACAAAAAAAAAAATTTGGAAAAAAAAAAAAATTTGGAAATTTTTTTTTTTTTCTTAAATTACAGAAAAAAAATAATAATTTAAAAAAAAAATTTGAGAAAAAAAAAAAAAAAAAAATTTCAGAAAAAAAAAAAAAAATTTGAAAAAAAACAAAATTTCAGAAAAAAAAACAAAAAACAAAATTTGGAAAAAAAAATACAAAATTTGGAAAAAAAAAAAAAAAAATTTGGAAAAAACAAAAAAAAAAAATTGGAAAAAAAAAAAAAATTTTTTTAATTAAAAAAAAAAAAAAAAATTTGAAAAAAAATAAATTTGAGAAAAAAAAAACAAAAAAAAAAATTTGGAAAATTTTTTTTTTTCTTAAATTACAGAAAAAATAATAATAATTTGAAAAAAAAAAAATTTGAGAAAAAAAAACAATAAAAAAAATTTGGAAAAAAAAAAAAAAAAAAAATTTGGAAAAAAAAAAAAAATTTTTTTAATTAAAAAAAAAAAAAAAAATTTGGAAAAAAAATAAATTTGAGAAAAAAAACAAAAAAAAAAATTTGGAAAAAAAAAAAAAAAAAAAATTTGTAAAAAAAAAAAAAAAAATTTGGAAAAAAAAAAAATTTGAATAAAACCAAAATTTGAGAAAGAAAACGAAAAAAAAACAAAAATTTGGAAAAAAAAAAAAAATTTGAAAAAAAAAAAAAAATTTGGAAAAAAAAAAAAAAAAAATTTGGAAAATAAAATTTTTTTTTTTTTAAATTACAGAAAAAAAATAATAATTTCAAAAAAAAAAAATTTGAGAAAAAAAAAAAAAAAAAAATTTCAGAAAAAAAAAAAAAATTTGAAAAAAAAACGAGAAAAAAAAAAAAAAAAAAAATTTGGAAAAAAAAAAAAAAAAAATTTGGAAAAAAAAAAAAAATTGGAAAAAAAAAAAAAAAAATTTGGAAAAAAACAAAAAAAAATTTTTTAATTAAAAAAAAAAAAAAAATTTGAAAAAAATTTAAATATTTTTTAATTAAAAAAAAAAAAAAAAATTGAGAAAAAAAAAAAAAAAAAATTTGGAAAAAAAAAAAAAAAAAAATTTGGAGAAAGAAAAAATTAAAAAAAAAAAAAAAAATTTGAAAAAAACAAATTTTTTTAATTAAAAAAAAAAAAAAAAAATTAAAAAAAAAAAAAAATTTGAGAAAAAAAAAAAAAAAAAAAAATTTGGAAAAAAAAAAAATTTGAAAAAACCAAAATTTGAGAAAGAAAACGAAAAAAAAAACAAAAATTTGGAAAAAAAAAAAATTTGAGAAAAAAAAAAAAAATTTGAAAAAAAAAATTTCAGAAAAAAAAAAAATTTGAAAAAAAAAATTTCAGAAAAAAAAAAAAAAATTGAAAAAAAACAAAATTTGAGAAAAAAAAAAAAAAAAATTTCAGAAAAAAAACAACAAAAAAATTTGGAAAAAAAAACAAAATTTGAAAAAAAAAAAAAAAAATTTGGAAAAAAAAAAAAAAAATTTGAAAAAAAAACATTTTTTTTTTAAATTACACAAAAAAAAAATTTGAAAAAAAAACTTTCAGAAAAAAAAAAAAAAATTTGAGAAAAAAAAAACAAAAAAAAAAATTTGGAAAAAAAACAAAAAATTTGAAAAAAAACAAAATTTGAGAAAAAAAAACAATAAAAAAAATTTGGAAAAAAAAAAAAAAAAAAAATTTGGAAAATAAAATTTTTTTTTTTTTAAATTACAGAAAAAAAATAATAATTTGAAAAAAAACAAAATTTGAGAAAAAAAAACAATAAAAAAAATTTGAGAAAAAAAAAAAAAAATTTGAAAAAAAACAAAATTTGAGAAAAAAAAAAAAAATTTTTTTAATTAAAAAAAAAAAAAAAAATTTGAAAAAAAAAAAATTTGAGAAAAAAAACAAAAAAAAAAATTTGGAAAAAAAAAAAAAAAAAAAATTTGGAAAAAAAAAAAAAAAAATTTGGAAAAAAAAAAAAATTTGAATAAAACCAAAATTTGAGAAAGAAAACGAAAAAAAAACAAAAATTTGGAAAAAAAAAAAAAAAAATTTGGAAAATAAAATTTTTTTTTTTTAAATTACAGAAAAAAAATAATAATTTCAAAAAAAAAAAATTTGAGAAAAAAAAAAAAAAAAAAATTTCAGAAAAAAAAAAAAAATTTGAAAAAAAACGAGAAAAAAAAAAAAAAAAAAAAAATTTGGAAAAAAAAAAAAAAAAATTTGGAAAAAAAAAAAAAATTTGGAAAAAAAAAAAAAAAAAATTTGGAAAAAAAAAAAAAAAATTTTTTAATTAAAAAAAAAAAAAAAATTTGAAAAAAATTTAAATATTTTTTAATTAAAAAAAAAAAAAAAAATTGAGAAAAAAAAAAAAACAAAATTTGGAAAAAAAAAAAAAAAAAAAATTTGGAGAAAGAAAAAATTAAAAAAAAAAAAAAAATTTGAAAAAAACAAATTTTTTTAATTAAAAAAAAAAAAAAAAAATTAAAAAAAAAAAAAAAATTTGAGAAAAAAAAAAAAAAAAAAATTTGGAAAAAAAAAAAAAAAAAAAAATTGGAAAAAAAAAAAAAAAAATTTGGAAAAAAAAAAAAATTTTTTTTAATTAAAAAAAAAAAAAAAAATTTGAAAAAAAAATAAATTTGAGAAAAAAAAAAACAAAAAAATTTGGAAAAAAAAAATTTGAGAAAAACACAAAAAAAAAATTTGGAAATTTTTTTTTTTTTTTTTTAAATTACAGAAAAATAATAATTTGAAAAAAAAAATTTGAGAAAAAAAAAAAAAAAAAAAAATTTCAGAAAAAAAAAAATTTGAGAAAAAAAACAACAAAAAAAATTTGGAGAAAAAAAAAAATTTGGAAAAAAAAAACTTTGGAAATTTTTTTTTTTTCATTTTAAATTACATAAAAAAAATTAATAATTTGAAAAAAACAACATTTGAGAAAAAAAAAAAAAAAAAAAAATTTCAGAAAAAAAAAAAAACGGAAAAAAAAACAAACTTGAAAAAAACCAAAATTTGAGAAAGAAAACGAAAAAAAAAACAAATTTGGAAAAACAAATTTTTTTTTTTTAAATTACAGAAAAAAAATAATAATTTGAAAAAAAAAAATGTGAGAAAAAAAAAAAAACAAAAAAATTTCAGAAAAAAAAAAAAATTGAAAAAAACAAAATTTGAGAAAAAAAAACAAAAACAAAAATTTGGAAAAAAAAAAAAAAAAATTTGGAAAAAAAAAAAAAAAAATTTGGAAAAAAAAAAAAAAAATTTGGAAAAAAAAAAAAAAAAAATTGGAAAAAAAAAAAAAATTTTTTTGATTAAAAAAAAAAAAAAAATTTGAAAAAAAAATAAATTTGAGAAAAAAAAACAAAAAAAAAAATTTGGAAAAAAAAAAAAAAAAAATTTGGAAAAAAAACATTTTTTTTTAAATTACACAAGAAAAAAAATTTGAAAAAAAACTTTCAGAAAAAAAAAAAAAAAATTAAAAAAAAAAAAAAAAAATTGGAAAAAAAAAAAAAATTTTAATTAAAAAAAAAAAAAAAATTTGAGAAAAAAAAAAAAAAAAAAATTTGAGAAAAAAAAAAAAAAAAAAATTTGAAAAAAAAAAAAAAAAAAATTGGAAAAAAAAAAAAAATTTGTTTTTAATTAAAAAAAAAAAAAAAAATTTGAAAAAAAATAAATTTGAGAAAAAAAAACAAAAAAAAAAATTTGGAAAAAAAAAAAAATTTGGAAATTTTTTTTTTTTTCTTAAATTACAGAAAAAAAATAATAATTTAAAAAAAAAATTTGAGAAAAAAAAAAAAAAAAAAATTTCAGAAAAAAAAAAAAAAATTTGAAAAAAAACAAAATTTCAGAAAAAAAAACAAAAAACAAAATTTGGAAAAAAAAATACAAAATTTGGAAAAAAAAAAAAAAAAATTTGGAAAAAACAAAAAAAAAAAATTGGAAAAAAAAAAAAAATTTTTTTAATTAAAAAAAAAAAAAAAAATTTGAAAAAAAATAAATTTGAGAAAAAAAAAACAAAAAAAAAAATTTGGAAAATTTTTTTTTTTCTTAAATTACAGAAAAAATAATAATAATTTGAAAAAAAAAAAAATTTGAGAAAAAAAAACAATAAAAAAAATTTGGAAAAAAAAAAAAAAAAAAAATTTGGAAAAAAAAAAAAAATTTTTTTAATTAAAAAAAAAAAAAAAAATTTGGAAAAAAAATAAATTTGAGAAAAAAAACAAAAAAAAAAATTTGGAAAAAAAAAAAAAAAAAAAATTTGTAAAAAAAAAAAAAAAAATTTGGAAAAAAAAAAAATTTGAATAAAACCAAAATTTGAGAAAGAAAACGAAAAAAAAACAAAAATTTGGAAAAAAAAAAAAAATTTGAAAAAAAAAAAAAAATTTGGAAAAAAAAAAAAAAAAAATTTGGAAAATAAAATTTTTTTTTTTTTAAATTACAGAAAAAAAATAATAATTTCAAAAAAAAAAAATTTGAGAAAAAAAAAAAAAAAAAAATTTCAGAAAAAAAAAAAAAATTTGAAAAAAAAACGAGAAAAAAAAAAAAAAAAAAAATTTGGAAAAAAAAAAAAAAAAAATTTGGAAAAAAAAAAAAATTGGAAAAAAAAAAAAAAAAATTTGGAAAAAAACAAAAAAAAATTTTTTAATTAAAAAAAAAAAAAAAATTTGAAAAAAATTTAAATATTTTTTAATTAAAAAAAAAAAAAAAAATTGAGAAAAAAAAAAAAAAAAAAATTGGAAAAAAAAAAAAAAAAAAAATTGGAGAAAGAAAAAATTAAAAAAAAAAAAAAAAATTTGAAAAAAACAAATTTTTTTAATTAAAAAAAAAAAAAAAAAATTAAAAAAAAAAAAAAATTTGAGAAAAAAAAAAAAAAAAAAAAATTTGGAAAAAAAAAAAATTTGAAAAAACCAAAATTTGAGAAAGAAAACGAAAAAAAAAACAAAAATTTGGAAAAAAAAAAAATTTGAGAAAAAAAAAAAAAATTTGAAAAAAAAAATTTCAGAAAAAAAAAAAATTTGAAAAAAAAAATTTCAGAAAAAAAAAAAAAAATTGAAAAAAAACAAAATTTGAGAAAAAAAAAAAAAAAAATTTCAGAAAAAAAACAACAAAAAAATTTGGAAAAAAAAACAAAATTTGAAAAAAAAAAAAAAAAATTTGGAAAAAAAAAAAAAAAATTTGAAAAAAAAACATTTTTTTTTTAAATTACACAAAAAAAAAATTTGAAAAAAAAACTTTCAGAAAAAAAAAAAAAATTTGAGAAAAAAAAAACAAAAAAAAAAATTTGGAAAAAAAACAAAAAATTTGAAAAAAAACAAAATTTGAGAAAAAAAAACAATAAAAAAAATTTGGAAAAAAAAAAAAAAAAAAAATTTGGAAAATAAAATTTTTTTTTTTTTAAATTACAGAAAAAAAATAATAATTTGAAAAAAAACAAAATTTGAGAAAAAAAAACAATAAAAAAAATTTGAGAAAAAAAAAAAAAAATTTGAAAAAAAAAAAATTTGAGAAAAAAAACAAAAAAAAAAAATTTGGAAAAAAAAAAAAAAAAAAAATTTGGAAAAAAAAAAAAAAAAATTTGGAAAAAAAAAAAAATTTGAATAAAACCAAAATTTGAGAAAGAAAACGAAAAAAAAACAAAAATTTGGAAAAAAAAAAAAAAAAATTTGGAAAAAAAAAAAAAAAATTTGGAAAAAAAAAAAAAAAATTTGGAAAAAAAAAAAAAAAAAATTGGAAAAAAAAAAAAATTTTTTTGATTAAAAAAAAAAAAAAAATTTGAAAAAAAAATAAATTTGAGAAAAAAAAACAAAAAAAAAAATTTGGAAAAAAAAAAAAAAAAAATTTGGAAAAAAAACATTTTTTTTTAAATTACACAAGAAAAAAAATTTGAAAAAAAACTTTCAGAAAAAAAAAAAAAAAATTAAAAAAAAAAAAAAAAAATTGGAAAAAAAAAAAAAATTTTAATTAAAAAAAAAAAAAAAATTTGAGAAAAAAAAAAAAAAAAAAATTTGAGAAAAAAAAAAAAAAAAAAATTTGAAAAAAAAAAAAAAAAAAATTGGAAAAAAAAAAAAAATTTGTTTTTAATTAAAAAAAAAAAAAAAAATTTGAAAAAAAATAAATTTGAGAAAAAAAAACAAAAAAAAAAATTTGGAAAAAAAAAAAAATTTGGAAATTTTTTTTTTTTTCTTAAATTACAGAAAAAAAATAATAATTTAAAAAAAAAATTTGAGAAAAAAAAAAAAAAAAAAATTTCAGAAAAAAAAAAAAAAATTTGAAAAAAAACAAAATTTCAGAAAAAAAAACAAAAAACAAAATTTGGAAAAAAAAATACAAAATTTGGAAAAAAAAAAAAAAAAATTTGGAAAAAACAAAAAAAAAAAATTGGAAAAAAAAAAAAAATTTTTTTAATTAAAAAAAAAAAAAAAAATTTGAAAAAAAATAAATTTGAGAAAAAAAAAACAAAAAAAAAAATTTGGAAAATTTTTTTTTTTCTTAAATTACAGAAAAAATAATAATAATTTGAAAAAAAAAAAATTTGAGAAAAAAAAACAATAAAAAAAATTTGGAAAAAAAAAAAAAAAAAAAATTTGGAAAAAAAAAAAAAATTTTTTTAATTAAAAAAAAAAAAAAAAATTTGGAAAAAAAATAAATTTGAGAAAAAAAACAAAAAAAAAAATTTGGAAAAAAAAAAAAAAAAAAAATTTGTAAAAAAAAAAAAAAAAATTTGGAAAAAAAAAAAAATTTGAATAAAACCAAAATTTGAGAAAGAAAACGAAAAAAAAACAAAAATTTGGAAAAAAAAAAAAAATTTGAAAAAAAAAAAAAAATTTGGAAAAAAAAAAAAAAAAAATTTGGAAAATAAAATTTTTTTTTTTTTAAATTACAGAAAAAAAATAATAATTTCAAAAAAAAAAAATTTGAGAAAAAAAAAAAAAAAAAAATTTCAGAAAAAAAAAAAAAATTTGAAAAAAAAACGAGAAAAAAAAAAAAAAAAAAAATTTGGAAAAAAAAAAAAAAAAAATTTGGAAAAAAAAAAAAATTGGAAAAAAAAAAAAAAAAATTTGGAAAAAAACAAAAAAAAATTTTTTAATTAAAAAAAAAAAAAAAATTTGAAAAAAATTTAAATATTTTTTAATTAAAAAAAAAAAAAAAAATTGAGAAAAAAAAAAAAAAAAAATTTGGAAAAAAAAAAAAAAAAAAATTTGGAGAAAGAAAAAATTAAAAAAAAAAAAAAAAATTTGAAAAAAACAAATTTTTTTAATTAAAAAAAAAAAAAAAAAATTTAAAAAAAAAAAAAATTTGAGAAAAAAAAAAAAAAAAAAAAATTTGGAAAAAAAAAAAATTTGAAAAAACCAAAATTTGAGAAAGAAAACGAAAAAAAAAACAAAAATTTGGAAAAAAAAAAAATTTGAGAAAAAAAAAAAAAATTTGAAAAAAAAAATTTCAGAAAAAAAAAAAATTTGAAAAAAAAAATTTCAGAAAAAAAAAAAAAAATTGAAAAAAAACAAAATTTGAGAAAAAAAAAAAAAAAAATTTCAGAAAAAAAACAACAAAAAAATTTGGAAAAAAAAACAAAATTTGAAAAAAAAAAAAAAAAATTTGGAAAAAAAAAAAAAAAATTTGAAAAAAAAACATTTTTTTTTTAAATTACACAAAAAAAAAATTTGAAAAAAAAACTTTCAGAAAAAAAAAAAAAATTTGAGAAAAAAAAAACAAAAAAAAAAATTTGGAAAAAAAACAAAAAATTTGAAAAAAAACAAAATTTGAGAAAAAAAAACAATGAAAAAAATTTGGAAAAAAAAAAAAAAAAAAAATTTGGAAAATAAAATTTTTTTTTTTTTAAATTACAGAAAAAAAATAATAATTTGAAAAAAAACAAAATTTGAGAAAAAAAAACAATAAAAAAAATTTGAGAAAAAAAAAAAAAAATTTGAAAAAAAACAAAATTTGAGAAAAAAAAAAAAAATTTTTTTAATTAAAAAAAAAAAAAAAAATTTGAAAAAAAAAAAATTTGAGAAAAAAAACAAAAAAAAAAATTTGGAAAAAAAAAAAAAAAAAAAATTTGGAAAAAAAAAAAAAAAATTTGGAAAAAAAAAAAAATTTGAATAAAACCAAAATTTGAGAAAGAAAACGAAAAAAAAACAAAAATTTGGAAAAAAAAAAAAAAAAATTTGGAAAATAAAATTTTTTTTTTTTAAATTACAGAAAAAAAATAATAATTTCAAAAAAAAAAAATTTGAGAAAAAAAAAAAAAAAAAAATTTCAGAAAAAAAAAAAAAATTTGAAAAAAAAACGAGAAAAAAAAAAAAAAAAAAAAAATTTGGAAAAAAAAAAAAAAAAATTTGGAAAAAAAAAAAAAAATTTGGAAAAAAAAAAAAAAAAAATTTGGAAAAAAAAAAAAAAAATTTTTTAATTAAAAAAAAAAAAAAAATTTGAAAAAAATTTAAATATTTTTTAATTAAAAAAAAAAAAAAAAATTGAGAAAAAAAAAAAAACAAAATTTGGAAAAAAAAAAAAAAAAAAAATTTGGAGAAAGAAAAAATTAAAAAAAAAAAAAAAATTTGAAAAAAACAAATTTTTTTAATTAAAAAAAAAAAAAAAAAATTAAAAAAAAAAAAAAAATTTGAGAAAAAAAAAAAAAAAAAAAAATTTGGAAAAAAAAAAAATTTGAAAAAACCAAAATTTGAGAAAGAAAACGAAAAAAAAAAAAAATTTGAGAAAAAAAAAAAAAATTTGAAAAAAAAAAAAAAAAAATTTGGAAAAAATTTTTTTCTTTTTTTAAATTACAGTAAAAAAATCATAATTTGAAAAAAAAAAATTGAGAAAAAAAAAAAAAAAAAAATTTGAAAAAAAAAATTTCAGAAAAAAAAAAATTTGAAAAAAAAAATTTCAGAAAAAAAAAAAAAATTAAAAAAAAAAAACTTAGGAAAAATTTTTTTTTTTTATTTTAAATTACATAAAAAAAAATAATAATTTGAAAGAAAAACTTTCAGAAAAAAAAAAAAAAATTTGAAAAAAAACAAAATTTGAGAAAAAAAAAAAAACAAAAATTTGGAAAAACAAAAAAAAAAATTGGAAAATTTGTTTTTTTTTTTAAATTACAGAAAAAATAATAATAATTTGAAAAAAAAAAAAATTTGAGAAAAAAAACAAAAAAAAAAAAATTCAGAAAAAAAAAAAAAATTTGAAAAAAAAAAAAATTTGAGAAAAAAAAACAATAAAAAAAATTTGGAAAAAAAAAAAAATTTGAATAAAACCAAAATTTGAGAAAGAAAACGAAAAAAAAAAAAAAATTTGGAAAAAAAAAAAAAATTTGAAAAAAAAAAAAAAAATTTGGAAAAAAACAAAACAAAAATTTGAGAAAAAAAAACAAAAAAAAAAAAATTTGGAAAAAAAAAGAAATTGAAAAAAAAAAAAAAAAATTTTTTAATTAAAAAAAAAAAAAAAATTTGAAAAAAAAAAAAAATTTTTAATTAAAAAAAAAAAAAAAATTGAGAAAAAAAAAAAAAAAAAATTTGGAAAAAAACAAAAAAAAAATTTGGAAAAAAAAAAAAAAAAAAAATTTGGAAAAAAAAAAAAAAAAAAATTTGGAAAAAAAAAAAAATTTGGAAAAAATAAAAAAAAAATTTGAATAAAACCAAAATTTGAGAAAGAAAACGAAAAAAAAAAAATTTGGAAAAAAAAAAAATTTGAAAAAAAAAAAAAAAATTTGGAAAAAAAAAAAAAAATTTTTTAATTAAAAAAAAAAAAAAAATTTGAAAAAAATTAAAATATTTTTTAATTGAAAAAAAAAAAAAATTTGAGAAAAAAAAAACAAAATTTGGAAAAAAAAAAAAAAAAAAATTTGGAGAAAAAAAAAATTAAAAAAAAAAAAAAAAATTGAAAAAAAACAAAATTTGAGAAAAAAAAAAAAAAAAAAAAATTTGGAAAAACAAAAAAAAAAATTGGAAAATTTTTTTTTTTTCTTAAATTACAGAAAAAATAATAATAATTTGAAAAAAAAACAAATTTGAGAAAAAAAAAAAAAAAAAAAAATTTCAGAAAAAAAAAGAAATTTGAAAAAAAAAAAATTTGAGAAAAAAAAACAATAAAAAAAATTTGGAAAAAAAAATTTGGAAAAAAAAAAAAAAAAAAATTTGGAAAAAAAAAAAAATTTGAATAAAACCAAAATTTGAGAAAGAAAACGAAAAAAAAAAAAAAATTTGGAAAAAAAAAAAAAATTTGAAAAAAAAAAAAAAAATTTGGAAAAAAACAAAAACAAAATTTGAGAAAAAAAAACAAAAAATTGGAAAAAAAAAAAATTGAAAAAAACCAAATGTTGAGAAAGAAAAAAAAAATTTGGAAAAAAAACAAAAAAAAAATTTGGAAAATTTTTTTTTTTTCTTAAATTACAGAAAAAAAAATGATAATTTGAAAAAAAAAAAAATTTGAGAAAAAAAAAAAAAAAAAAAATTTCAGAAAAAAAAAAAAAAATTTGAAAAAAACAAAATTTGAGAAAAAAAACAATAAAAAAAATTTGGAAAAAAAAATAAAAAAATTTGTTTTAATTAAAAAAAAAAAAAAATTTGAAAAAAAAATAAATTTGAGAAAAAAAACAAAAAAAAAAATTTGGAAAAAAAAAAAAAAAAAAATTTGGAAAAAAAGAAAATTTGAGAAAAAAAAAAAAAAAAAAAATTTGGAAAAACAAAAAAAAAAATTGGAAACAAAAAAAAAAAAAATTTTTAATTAAAAAAAAAAAAAGAAATTGAAAAAAAAAAAAATTTTTTAATTAAAAAAAAAAAAAAAATTGAGAAAAAAAAAAAAAAAAAAATTTGGAAAAAAACAAAAAAAAAAGGTTGGAAAAAAAAAAAAAAAAAATTTGGAAAAAAAAAAATTTGGAAAAACAAAAAAAAAATTTGGAAAATTTTTTTTTTTTTCTTAAATTACAGAAAAAATAATAATAATTTGAAAAAAAAAAAAATTTCAGAAAAAAAAACAACAAAAAAAATTTCGAAAAAAAAAAAAAAATTTGAACGAAAAACTTTCAGAAAAAAAAAAAAAAAATTTGAAAAAAAAAAAAATTTGAGAAAAAAAAAAAAAAAAAAAAAAATTTGGCAAAAAAAAAAAAAAATTTGGAAAAACAAAAAAAAAATTTGGGAAATTTTTTTTTTTTCTTAAATTACAGAAAAAATAATAATAATTTGAAAAAAAAAAAATTTGAAAAAAAAAAAAAAAAAATTTCAGAAAAAAAAAAGAAAATTTGAAAAAAAAAAAATTTCCGAAAAAAACAACAAAAAAAATTTCGAAAAAAAAAAAAAAATTTGAACGAAAAACTTTCAGAAAAAAAAAAAAAAAATTTGAAAAAAAAAAACTTTCAGAAAAAAAAAAAAAAAATTTGAGAAAAAAAAACAAAAAAAAAAATTTGGAAAAAAAACAAAAAAAAAATTTGGAAAATTTTTTTTTTTTCTCAAATTACAGAAAAAATAATAATAATTTGAAAAAAAAAAAATTTGAGAAAAAAAAAAAAAAAAAATTTGAAAAAAAAAAAAAAAAAATTTGGAAAAAAAAAAAAAAATTTTTTTTAATTGAAAAAAAAAAAAAAATTTGGAAAAAAAATTTTCAGAAAAAAAAAAAAAAATTTGAGAAAAAAAACAAAAAAAAAAATTTGGAAAAAAAAAAAAAAAAATTTGGAAAAAAAAAAAAAAATATTTGAAAAAAAAAAAAATTTGAGAAAAAAAAAACAAAAAAAAAAATTTGGAAAAAAAAAAAAATTTGAAAAAAAAAAAAAAAATTTGGAAAAAAACAAAAAAAAAATTTGAGAAAAAAAACAAAAAAAAAAAATTGGAAAAAAAATTGGAAAAAAAACAAACAAAAAATTTGGAAAAAAAAATAATAATTTGAAAAAAAAAAAATTTGAGAAAAAAAAAAAACAAAAAAATTTCAGAAAAAAAAAAAAAATTTGAAAAAAAACAAAATTTGAGAAAAAAAAACAAAAAACAAAATTTGGAAAAAAAAAATACAAAATTTGGAAAAAAAAAAAAAAAAAATTTGGAAAAAACAAAAAAAAAAAATTGGAAAAAAAAAAAATTTTTTTTTAATTAAAAAAAAAAAAAAAAAATTGAAAAAAAATAAATTTGAGAAAAAAAAACAAAAAAAAAAATTTGGAAAAAAAAAAAAAATTTGGAAATTTTTTTTTTTTTCTTAAATTACAGAAAAACAAATAATAATTTGAAAAAAAAAAAATTTGAGAAAAAAAAAAAAAAAAAAAATTTCAGAAAAAAAACAACAAAAAAATTTGGAAAAAAAAACAAAATTTGAAAAAAAAAAAAAAAAATTTGGAAAAAAAAAAAAAAATTTGAAAAAAAAAAAAAAAATTTGGAAAAAAAAACATTTTTTTTTTAAATTACACAAAAAAAAAATTTGAAAAAAAAACTTTCAGAAAAAAAAAAAAAAATTTGAGAAAAAAAAACAAAAAAAAATTTGGAAAAAAAACAAAAAAAAAATTTGGAAAATTTATTTTTTTTTTATTTTCAATTACATAAAAAAATTCATAATTTGAAAAAAAAACATTTGAGAAAAAAAAAAAAAAAACAAAATTTGGAAAATTTTTTTTTTTTCTTAAATTACAGAAAAAATAATAATAATTTGAAAAAAAAAAAAATTTGAGAAAAAAAAAAAAAAAAAAATTTGAGAAAAAAAAAAAAAATTTGAAAAAAAAAAAAATTTGAGAAAAAAAAACAATAAAAAAAATTTGGAAAAAAAAAAAAAAAAAAAATTTGGAAAAAAAAAAAAAAAAATTTGGAAAAAAAAAAAAAATTTTTTTAATTAAAAAAAAAAAAAAAAATTTGAAAAAAAAATAAATTTGAGAAAAAAAAATACAAAAAAATTTGGAAAAAAAAAATTTGAGAAAAACACAAAAAAAAAATTTGGAAATTTTTTTTTTTTTTTTTTAAATTACAGAAAAATAATAATTTGAAAAAAAAAATTTGAGAAAAAAAAAAAAAAAAAAAAATTTCAGAAAAAAAAAAATTTGAGAAAAAAAACAACAAAAAAAATTTGGAGAAAAAAAAAAATTTGGAAAAAAAAAACTTTGGAAATTTTTTTTTTTTCATTTTAAATTACATAAAAAAAATTAATAATTTGAAAAAAACAACATTTGAGAAAAAAAAAAAAAAAAAAAAATTTCAGAAAAAAAAAAAAACGGAAAAAAAACAAACTTGAAAAAAACCAAAATTTGAGAAAGAAAACGAAAAAAAAACAAATTTGGAAAAACAAATTTTTTTTTTTTAAATTACAGAAAAAAAATAATAATTTGAAAAAAAAAAAATGTGAGAAAAAAAAAAAAACAAAAAAATTTCAGAAAAAAAAAAAAATTGAAAAAAACAAAATTTGAGAAAAAAAAACAAAAACAAAAATTTGGAAAAAAAAAAAAAAAAATTTGGAAAAAAAAAAAAAAAAATTTGGAAAAAAAAAAAAAAAATTTGGAAAAAAAAAAAAAAAAAATTGGAAAAAAAAAAAAAATTTTTTTGATTAAAAAAAAAAAAAAAATTTGAAAAAAAAATAAATTTGAGAAAAAAAAACAAAAAAAAAAATTTGGAAAAAAAAAAAAAAAAAATTTGGAAAAAAAACATTTTTTTTTAAATTACACAAGAAAAAAAATTTGAAAAAAAACTTTCAGAAAAAAAAAAAAAAAATTAAAAAAAAAAAAAAAAAATTGGAAAAAAAAAAAAAATTTTAATTAAAAAAAAAAAAAAAATTTGAGAAAAAAAAAAAAAAAAAAATTTGAGAAAAAAAAAAAAAAAAAAATTTGAAAAAAAAAAAAAAAAAAATTGGAAAAAAAAAAAAAATTTGTTTTTAATTAAAAAAAAAAAAAAAAATTTGAAAAAAAATAAATTTGAGAAAAAAAAACAAAAAAAAAAATTTGGAAAAAAAAAAAAATTTGGAAATTTTTTTTTTTTTCTTAAATTACAGAAAAAAAATAATAATTTAAAAAAAAAATTTGAGAAAAAAAAAAAAAAAAAAATTTCAGAAAAAAAAAAAAAAATTTGAAAAAAAACAAAATTTCAGAAAAAAAAACAAAAAACAAAATTTGGAAAAAAAAATACAAAATTTGGAAAAAAAAAAAAAAAAATTTGGAAAAAACAAAAAAAAAAAATTGGAAAAAAAAAAAAAATTTTTTTAATTAAAAAAAAAAAAATTTGAAAAAAAATAAATTTGAGAAAAAAAAAACAAAAAAAAAAATTTGGAAAATTTTTTTTTTTCTTAAATTACAGAAAAAATAATAATAATTTGAAAAAAAAAAAATTTGAGAAAAAAAAACAATAAAAAAAATTTGGAAAAAAAAAAAAAAAAAAAATTTGGAAAAAAAAAAAAAATTTTTTTAATTAAAAAAAAAAAAAAAAATTTGGAAAAAAAATAAATTTGAGAAAAAAAACAAAAAAAAAAATTTGGAAAAAAAAAAAAAAAAAAAATTTGTAAAAAAAAAAAAAAAAATTTGGAAAAAAAAAAAATTTGAATAAAACCAAAATTTGAGAAAGAAAACGAAAAAAAAACAAAAATTTGGAAAAAAAAAAAAAATTTGAAAAAAAAAAAAAAATTTGGAAAAAAAAAAAAAAAAAATTTGGAAAATAAAATTTTTTTTTTTTTAAATTACAGAAAAAAAATAATAATTTCAAAAAAAAAAAATTTGAGAAAAAAAAAAAAAAAAAAATTTCAGAAAAAAAAAAAAAATTTGAAAAAAAAACGAGAAAAAAAAAAAAAAAAAAAATTTGGAAAAAAAAAAAAAAAAAATTTGGAAAAAAAAAAAAAATTGGAAAAAAAAAAAAAAAAATTTGGAAAAAAACAAAAAAAAATTTTTTAATTAAAAAAAAAAAAAAAATTTGAAAAAAATTTAAATATTTTTTAATTAAAAAAAAAAAAAAAAATTGAGAAAAAAAAAAAAAAAAAATTTGGAAAAAAAAAAAAAAAAAAATTTGGAGAAAGAAAAAATTAAAAAAAAAAAAAAAAATTTGAAAAAAACAAATTTTTTTAATTAAAAAAAAAAAAAAAAAATTAAAAAAAAAAAAAAATTTGAGAAAAAAAAAAAAAAAAAAAAATTTGGAAAAAAAAAAAATTTGAAAAAACCAAAATTTGAGAAAGAAAACGAAAAAAAAAACAAAAATTTGGAAAAAAAAAAAATTTGAGAAAAAAAAAAAAAATTTGAAAAAAAAAATTTCAGAAAAAAAAAAAATTTGAAAAAAAAAATTTCAGAAAAAAAAAAAAAAATTGAAAAAAAACAAAATTTGAGAAAAAAAAAAAAAAAAATTTCAGAAAAAAAACAACAAAAAAATTTGGAAAAAAAAACAAAATTTGAAAAAAAAAAAAAAAAATTTGGAAAAAAAAAAAAAAAATTTGAAAAAAAAACATTTTTTTTTTAAATTACACAAAAAAAAAATTTGAAAAAAAAACTTTCAGAAAAAAAAAAAAAAATTTGAGAAAAAAAAAACAAAAAAAAAAATTTGGAAAAAAAACAAAAAATTTGAAAAAAAACAAAATTTGAGAAAAAAAAACAATAAAAAAAATTTGGAAAAAAAAAAAAAAAAAAAATTTGGAAAATAAAATTTTTTTTTTTTTAAATTACAGAAAAAAAATAATAATTTGAAAAAAAACAAAATTTGAGAAAAAAAAACAATAAAAAAAATTTGAGAAAAAAAAAAAAAAATTTGAAAAAAAACAAAATTTGAGAAAAAAAAAAAAAATTTTTTTAATTAAAAAAAAAAAAAAAAATTTGAAAAAAAAAAAATTTGAGAAAAAAAACAAAAAAAAAAATTTGGAAAAAAAAAAAAAAAAAAAATTTGGAAAAAAAAAAAAAAAAATTTGGAAAAAAAAAAAAATTTGAATAAAACCAAAATTTGAGAAAGAAAACGAAAAAAAAACAAAAATTTGGAAAAAAAAAAAAAAAAATTTGGAAAATAAAATTTTTTTTTTTTAAATTACAGAAAAAAAATAATAATTTCAAAAAAAAAAAATTTGAGAAAAAAAAAAAAAAAAAAATTTCAGAAAAAAAAAAAAAATTTGAAAAAAAACGAGAAAAAAAAAAAAAAAAAAAAAATTTGGAAAAAAAAAAAAAAAAATTTGGAAAAAAAAAAAAAATTTGGAAAAAAAAAAAAAAAAAATTTGGAAAAAAAAAAAAAAAATTTTTTAATTAAAAAAAAAAAAAAAATTTGAAAAAAATTTAAATATTTTTTAATTAAAAAAAAAAAAAAAAATTGAGAAAAAAAAAAAAACAAAATTTGGAAAAAAAAAAAAAAAAAAAATTTGGAGAAAGAAAAAATTAAAAAAAAAAAAAAAATTTGAAAAAAACAAATTTTTTTAATTAAAAAAAAAAAAAAAAAATTAAAAAAAAAAAAAAAATTTGAGAAAAAAAAAAAAAAAAAAATTTGGAAAAAAAAAAAAAAAAAAAATTTGGAAAAAAAAAAAAAAAAATTTGGAAAAAAAAAAAAATTTTTTTTAATTAAAAAAAAAAAAAAAAATTTGAAAAAAAAATAAATTTGAGAAAAAAAAAAACAAAAAAATTTGGAAAAAAAAAATTTGAGAAAAACACAAAAAAAAAATTTGGAAATTTTTTTTTTTTTTTTTTAAATTACAGAAAAATAATAATTTGAAAAAAAAAATTTGAGAAAAAAAAAAAAAAAAAAAAATTTCAGAAAAAAAAAAATTTGAGAAAAAAAACAACAAAAAAAATTTGGAGAAAAAAAAAAATTTGGAAAAAAAAAACTTTGGAAATTTTTTTTTTTTCATTTTAAATTACATAAAAAAAATTAATAATTTGAAAAAAACAACATTTGAGAAAAAAAAAAAAAAAAAAAAATTTCAGAAAAAAAAAAAAACGGAAAAAAAAACAAACTTGAAAAAAACCAAAATTTGAGAAAGAAAACGAAAAAAAAAACAAATTTGGAAAAACAAATTTTTTTTTTTTAAATTACAGAAAAAAAATAATAATTTGAAAAAAAAAAATGTGAGAAAAAAAAAAAAACAAAAAAATTTCAGAAAAAAAAAAAAATTGAAAAAAACAAAATTTGAGAAAAAAAAACAAAAACAAAAATTTGGAAAAAAAAAAAAAAAAATTTGGAAAAAAAAAAAAAAAAATTTGGAAAAAAAAAAAAAAAATTTGGAAAAAAAAAAAAAAAAAATTGGAAAAAAAAAAAAAATTTTTTTGATTAAAAAAAAAAAAAAAATTTGAAAAAAAAATAAATTTGAGAAAAAAAAACAAAAAAAAAAATTTGGAAAAAAAAAAAAAAAAAATTTGGAAAAAAAACATTTTTTTTTAAATTACACAAGAAAAAAAATTTGAAAAAAAACTTTCAGAAAAAAAAAAAAAAAATTAAAAAAAAAAAAAAAAAATTGGAAAAAAAAAAAAAATTTTAATTAAAAAAAAAAAAAAAATTTGAGAAAAAAAAAAAAAAAAAAATTTGAGAAAAAAAAAAAAAAAAAAATTTGAAAAAAAAAAAAAAAAAAATTGGAAAAAAAAAAAAAATTTGTTTTTAATTAAAAAAAAAAAAAAAAATTTGAAAAAAAATAAATTTGAGAAAAAAAAACAAAAAAAAAAATTTGGAAAAAAAAAAAAATTTGGAAATTTTTTTTTTTTTCTTAAATTACAGAAAAAAAATAATAATTTAAAAAAAAAATTTGAGAAAAAAAAAAAAAAAAAAATTTCAGAAAAAAAAAAAAAAATTTGAAAAAAAACAAAATTTCAGAAAAAAAAACAAAAAACAAAATTTGGAAAAAAAAATACAAAATTTGGAAAAAAAAAAAAAAAAATTTGGAAAAAACAAAAAAAAAAAATTGGAAAAAAAAAAAAAATTTTTTTAATTAAAAAAAAAAAAAAAAATTTGAAAAAAAATAAATTTGAGAAAAAAAAAACAAAAAAAAAAATTTGGAAAATTTTTTTTTTTCTTAAATTACAGAAAAAATAATAATAATTTGAAAAAAAAAAAATTTGAGAAAAAAAAACAATAAAAAAAATTTGGAAAAAAAAAAAAAAAAAAAATTTGGAAAAAAAAAAAAAATTTTTTTAATTAAAAAAAAAAAAAAAAATTTGGAAAAAAAATAAATTTGAGAAAAAAAACAACAAAAAAATTTGGAAAAAAAAACAAAATTTGAAAAAAAAAAAAAAAAATTTGGAAAAAAAAAAAAAAAATTTGAAAAAAAAACATTTTTTTTTTAAATTACACAAAAAAAAAATTTGAAAAAAAAACTTTCAGAAAAAAAAAAAAAATTTGAGAAAAAAAAAACAAAAAAAAAAATTTGGAAAAAAAACAAAAAATTTGAAAAAAAACAAAATTTGAGAAAAAAAAACAATGAAAAAAATTTGGAAAAAAAAAAAAAAAAAAAATTTGGAAAATAAAATTTTTTTTTTTTTAAATTACAGAAAAAAAATAATAATTTGAAAAAAAACAAAATTTGAGAAAAAAAAACAATAAAAAAAATTTGAGAAAAAAAAAAAAAAATTTGAAAAAAAACAAAATTTGAGAAAAAAAAAAAAAATTTTTTTAATTAAAAAAAAAAAAAAAAATTTGAAAAAAAAAAAATTTGAGAAAAAAAACAAAAAAAAAAATTTGGAAAAAAAAAAAAAAAAAAAATTTGGAAAAAAAAAAAAAAAATTTGGAAAAAAAAAAAAAAAATTTGGAAAAAAAAAAAAATTTGAATAAAACCAAAATTTGAGAAAGAAAACGAAAAAAAAACAAAAATTTGGAAAAAAAAAAAAAAAAATTTGGAAAATAAAATTTTTTTTTTTTAAATTACAGAAAAAAAATAATAATTTCAAAAAAAAAAAATTTGAGAAAAAAAAAAAAAAAAAAATTTCAGAAAAAAAAAAAAAATTTGAAAAAAAAACGAGAAAAAAAAAAAAAAAAAAAAAATTTGGAAAAAAAAAAAAAAAAATTTGGAAAAAAAAAAAAAAATTTGGAAAAAAAAAAAAAAAAAATTTGGAAAAAAAAAAAAAAAATTTTTTAATTAAAAAAAAAAAAAAAATTTGAAAAAAATTTAAATATTTTTTAATTAAAAAAAAAAAAAAAAATTGAGAAAAAAAAAAAAACAAAATTTGGAAAAAAAAAAAAAAAAAAAATTTGGAGAAAGAAAAAATTAAAAAAAAAAAAAAAATTTGAAAAAAACAAATTTTTTTAATTAAAAAAAAAAAAAAAAAATTAAAAAAAAAAAAAAAATTTGAGAAAAAAAAAAAAAAAAAAAAATTTGGAAAAAAAAAAAATTTGAAAAAACCAAAATTTGAGAAAGAAAACGAAAAAAAAAAAAAATTTGAGAAAAAAAAAAAAAATTTGAAAAAAAAAAAAAAAAAATTTGGAAAAAATTTTTTTCTTTTTTTAAATTACAGTAAAAAAATCATAATTTGAAAAAAAAAAATTGAGAAAAAAAAAAAAAAAAAAATTTGAAAAAAAAAATTTCAGAAAAAAAAAAATTTGAAAAAAAAAATTTCAGAAAAAAAAAAAAAATTAAAAAAAAAAAACTTAGGAAAAATTTTTTTTTTTTATTTTAAATTACATAAAAAAAAATAATAATTTGAAAGAAAAACTTTCAGAAAAAAAAAAAAAAATTTGAAAAAAAACAAAATTTGAGAAAAAAAAAAAAACAAAAATTTGGAAAAACAAAAAAAAAAATTGGAAAATTTGTTTTTTTTTTTAAATTACAGAAAAAATAATAATAATTTGAAAAAAAAAAAAATTTGAGAAAAAAAACAAAAAAAAAAAAATTCAGAAAAAAAAAAAAAATTTGAAAAAAAAAAAAATTTGAGAAAAAAAAACAATAAAAAAAATTTGGAAAAAAAAAAAAAAAATTTGTTTTAATTAAAAAAAAAAAAAAAATTTGAAAAAAAAATAAATTTGAGAAAAAAAACAAAAAAAAAAATTTGGAAAAAAAAAAAAAAAAAAAATTTGGAAAAAAAAAAAATTTGAATAAAACCAAAATTTGAGAAAGAAAACGAAAAAAAAAAAAAAATTTGGAAAAAAAAAAAAAATTTGAAAAAAAAAAAAATTTGGAAAAAAAAAAAAAAAAAAATTGGGAAAAATTTTTTTTTTTTGTTTTAAATTACAGAAAAAAAATAATAATTTAAAAAAAAAAAATTTGAGAAAAAAAAAACAAAAAAATTTCAGAAAAAAAAAAAAATTTGAAAAAAAAAACTTGAGAAAAAAAAAACAAAAAAAAAAATTTGGAAAAAAAAAAAAAAAAAATTTTTTAATTAAAAAAAAAAAAAAAATTTGAAAAAAATTAAAATATTTTTTAATTGAAAAAAAAAAAAAATTTGAGAAAAAAAAAAACAAAATTTGGAAAAAAAAAAAAAAAAAAATTTGGAGAAAAAACAAATTAAAAAAAAAAAAAAAAATTTGAAAAAAAACAAAATTTGAGAAAAAAAAAAAAAAAAAAAATTTGGAAAAAAAAAAAAAAAAAAAATTTGTAAAAAAAAAAAAAAAAATTTGGAAAAAAAAAAAAATTTGAATAAAACCAAAATTTGAGAAAGAAAACGAAAAAAAAACAAAAATTTGGAAAAAAAAAAAAAATTTGAAAAAAAAAAAAAAATTTGGAAAAAAAAAAAAAAAAAATTTGGAAAATAAAATTTTTTTTTTTTTAAATTACAGAACAAAAATAATAATTTCAAAAAAAAAAAATTTGAGAAAAAAAAAAAAAAAAAAATTTCAGAAAAAAAAAAAAAATTTGAAAAAAAAACGAGAAAAAAAAAAAAAAAAAAAATTTGGAAAAAAAAAAAAAAAAAATTTGGAAAAAAAAAAAAATTGGAAAAAAAAAAAAAAAAATTTGGAAAAAAACAAAAAAAAATTTTTTAATTAAAAAAAAAAAAAAAATTTGAAAAAAATTTAAATATTTTTTAATTAAAAAAAAAAAAAAAAATTGAGAAAAAAAAAAAAAAAAAATTTGGAAAAAAAAAAAAAAAAAAATTTGGAGAAAGAAAAAATTAAAAAAAAAAAAAAAAATTTGAAAAAAACAAATTTTTTTAATTAAAAAAAAAAAAAAAAAATTTAAAAAAAAAAAAAATTTGAGAAAAAAAAAAAAAAAAAAAAATTTGGAAAAAAAAAAAATTTGAAAAAACCAAAATTTGAGAAAGAAAACGAAAAAAAAAACAAAAATTTGGAAAAAAAAAAAATTTGAGAAAAAAAAAAAAAATTTGAAAAAAAAAATTTCAGAAAAAAAAAAAATTTGAAAAAAAAAATTTCAGAAAAAAAAAAAAAAATTGAAAAAAAACAAAATTTGAGAAAAAAAAAAAAAAAAATTTCAGAAAAAAAACAACAAAAAAATTTGGAAAAAAAAACAAAATTTGAAAAAAAAAAAAAAAAATTTGGAAAAAAAAAAAAAAAAATTTGAAAAAAAAACATTTTTTTTTTAAATTACACAAAAAAAAAATTTGAAAAAAAAACTTTCAGAAAAAAAAAAAAAATTTGAGAAAAAAAAAACAAAAAAAAAAATTTGGAAAAAAAACAAAAAATTTGAAAAAAAACAAAATTTGAGAAAAAAAAACAATGAAAAAAATTTGGAAAAAAAAAAAAAAAAAAAATTTGGAAAATAAAATTTTTTTTTTTTTAAATTACAGAAAAAAAATAATAATTTGAAAAAAAACAAAATTTGAGAAAAAAAAACAATAAAAAAAATTTGAGAAAAAAAAAAAAAAATTTGAAAAAAAACAAAATTTGAGAAAAAAAAAAAAAATTTTTTTAATTAAAAAAAAAAAAAAAAATTTGAAAAAAAAAAAATTTGAGAAAAAAAACAAAAAAAAAAATTTGGAAAAAAAAAAAAAAAAAAAATTTGGAAAAAAAAAAAATTTGAATAAAACCAAAATTTGAGAAAGAAAACGAAAAAAAAAAAAAAATTTGGAAAAAAAAAAAAATTTGAAAAAAAAAAAAATTTGGAAAAAAAAAAAAAAAAAAATTGGGAAAAATTTTTTTTTTTTGTTTTAAATTACAGAAAAAAAATAATAATTTAAAAAAAAAAAATTTGAGAAAAAAAAACAAAAAAATTTCAGAAAAAAAAAAAAATTTGAAAAAAAAAACTTGAGAAAAAAAAAACAAAAAAAAAAATTTGGAAAAAAAAAAAAAAAAAATTTTTTAATTAAAAAAAAAAAAAAAATTTGAAAAAAATTAAAATATTTTTTAATTGAAAAAAAAAAAAAATTTGAGAAAAAAAAAAACAAAATTTGGAAAAAAAAAAAAAAAAAAATTTGGAGAAAAAACAAATTAAAAAAAAAAAAAAAAATTTGAAAAAAAACAAAATTTGAGAAAAAAAAAAAAAAAAAAAATTTGGAAAAAAAAAAAATTTGAAAAAACCAAAATTTGAGAAAGAAAACGAAAAAAAAAAAAAAAATTTGGAAAAAAAAAAAATTTGAGAAAAAAAAAAAAAAAAAAATTTGGAAAAACAAAAAAAAAAATTGGAAATTTTTTTTTTTTTCTTAAATTACAGAAAAAATAATAATAATTTGAAAAAAAAAAAATTTGAGAAAAAAAAAAAAAAAAAAAAATTTCAGAAAAAAAAAAAAAATTTGAAAAAAAAAAAATTTGAGAAAAAAAAACAATAAAAAAAATTTGGAAAAAAAAATTTGGAAAAAAAAAAAAAAAAAAAATTTGGAAAAAAAAAAAAAAAATTTGGAAAAAAAAAAAAATTTGAATAAAACCAAAATTTGAGAAAGAAAACGAAAAAAAAACAAATTTGAGAAAAAAAAACAAAATTCGGAAAAAAAAAAAATTTCAGAAAAAAAACAAAAAAATTTCAGAAAAGAAATACTAATTTGAAAAAAAAAAAATTTGAGAAAAAAAAAAAACAAAAAAATTTCAGAAAAAAAAAAAAAAATTTGAAAAAAAAACAAAATTTGAGAAAAAAAAACAAAAAACAAAATTTGGAAAAAAAATACAAAATTTGGAAAAAAAAAAAAAAAAAAAATTTGGAAAAAACAAAAAAAAAAAATTGGAAAAAAAAAAAAATTTTTTTTAATTAAAAAAAAAAAAAAAAATTAGAAAAAAAATAAATTTGAGAAAAAAAAACAAAAAAAAAAATTTGGAAATTTTTTTTTTTTTCTTAAATTACAGAAAAAAAATAATAATTTGAAAAAAAAAAATTTGAGAAAAAAAAAAACAAAAAAATTTCAGAAAAAAAAAAAAAATTTGAAAAAAAAAAATTTGAGAAAAAAAAACAAAAAACAAAATTTGGAAAAAAAAATACAAAATTTGGAAAAAAAAAAAAAAAAAAAATTTGGAAAAAACAAAAAAAAAAATTGGAAAAAAAAAAAAATTTGGAAATTTTTTTTTTGTCTTAAATTACAGAAAAACAAATAATAATTTGAAAAAAAAAAAATTTGAGAAAAAAAAAAAAAAAAAAATTCAGAAAAAAAACAACAAAAAAATTTGGAAAAAAAAACAAAAAAAAAAAAAATTTGGAAAAAAAAAGAAATTGAAAAA